>LNAC01000514.1:128259-239301 GCA_002007465.1 Ailurus styani | reverse complement strand
TCCTCATATCAGAGAGATCATATGATAATTGTCTTTCTCTGATTGACTTATTTCGCTCAGCATAATACCCTCCAGTTCCATCCATGTCGTTGCGAATGGCAAGATTTCGTTTCTTTTGATAGCTGCATAATATTCCATTGTATATATATACCACATCTTCTTTATCCATTCATCTGTTGATGGACATCTAGGTTCTTTCCATAGTTTGGCTATTGTGGACATTGCTGCTATAAACATTCAGGTGCATGTGCCCCTGAGGATCACTACATTTGTATCTTTGGGATAAATACCCAGTAGTGTGATTGCTGGGTCATCGGGTAGCTCTATTTTCAACTTTTTGAAGAACTTCCATACAGTTTCCCAGAGTGGCTGCATCAGCTTGCATTCCCACCAACAGTGTAGGAGGGTTCCCCTTTCTCCGCAACCTCGCCAACATCTGTCATTTCCTGACTTGTTGATTTTAGCCATTCTGACTGGTGTAAGGTGGTATCTCGCTGTGGTTTTAATTTGTATTTCTCTGATGCCGAGTGATGTTGAGCACTTTCTCATGTGTCTGTTGGCCATTTGGATGTCTTCTTTGGAGAAATGTCTGTTCATGTCTACTGCCCATTTCTTGACTGGGTTATTTGTTTTATGGGTGTTGAGTTTGAGAAGCTCTTTATAGATTTTGGATACTAGCCCTTTATCTGATATGTCATTTGCAAATATCTTCTCCCATTCTGTCAGTTGTCTTTTGGTTTTGTTGACTGTTTCCTTTGCTGTGCAAAAGCTTTTAATCTTGATGAAGTCCCAGTAGTTCATTTTTGCCCTTGCTTCCCTTGCCTTTGGTGATGTAACTAGGAAGAAGTTGCTGTGGTTGAGGTCGAAGAGGTTGCTGCCTGTGTTCTCCTCGAGGATTTTGATGGATTCCTTTCTCACATTGAGGTCTTTTATCCATTTTGAGTCTATTTTTGTGTGTGGTGTCAGGAAATGATCCAGTTTCATTTTTCTGCATGTGGCTGACCAGTTTTCCCAACACCATTTGTTGAAGAGACTGTCTTTTTCCCACTGGACATTCTTTCCTGCTTTGTCGAAGATTAGTTGACCATAGAGTTGAGGGTCCATTTTTGGGTTCTCTATTCTGTTCCACTGATCTATGTGTCTGTTTTTGTGCCAGTACCATACTGTCTTGATGATGACAGCTTTGTAATAGAGCTTGAAATCTGGAATTGTGATGCCGCCAACTTTGCTTTTTTGTTTTTCAACATTCCTTGGGCTATTCGGGGTCTTTTCTGGTTCCATATAAATTTTAGGATTATTTGTTCCATTTCTTTGAAATAAATGGCTGGTATTTTGATTGGGATTGCATTAAATATGTAGATTGCTCTAGGTAGCATAGACATTTTCACAATATTTGTTCTTCCAGTCCATGAACATGGAATGTTTTTCCACTTCTTGGTGTCTTCCTCAATTTCTTTCATGAGTATTTTATAGTTTTCTGAATACTGATTCTTTTCCTCTTGGTTAGGTTTAGTCCTAGGTATCTTATGGTTTTGGGTGCAATTATAAATGGGATTGAATTTTTATTTTCTCTTTCTTCTGTTTTGTTGTTGGTATATAGAAATTCAAATGATTTCTTGCATTGGTTTTATATACTGACACTTGACCAAATTCCTGTATGAGTTCTAGCAGTTTTGGCGTGGAGTCCTTTGGGTTTTCCACATAAAGTATCATATCATCTGCAAAGAGTGAGAGGTTGACTTCTTCCTTGCCAATTCGGATGCCTATTATTTCTTTTTGTTGTCTGATTGCTGTGGCTAGGACTTCTAGTACTATGTCGAATAGCAGTGGTGATAGTGGACAGCCCTGCCGTGTTCCTGACTTTAGGGGAAAAGCTCTCAGTTTTTCTCCATTGAGAATGATATTTGCTGTGGGTTTTTTGTCGATGGCTTTGATGATGTTGAGGTATGTACCCTTTATGCCTACACCGTGAAGAGTTTTGATCAAGAAAGGGTGCTGTACTTTTGTTAAATGCTTTTTCAGCATCTATTGAGAGGATCATATGGTTCTTGTTCTTTTCTTTATTAGTGTCTTGTATCACATCGATTGGTTTGCGACTGTTAAACCAACCTTGCATCCCAGGAATAAATCCCACTTGGTCGTGGTGAATAATCCTTTTTATGTGCTGCTGGATCCTATTGGCTAGTATTTTGTTGAGGATTTTTGCATCCGTGTTCATCAAGGATATTGGTCTGTAATTCTCCTTTTTGATGGGGTCTTTGCCTGGTTTTGGGATCAAGGTAATGCTGGCCTCATAAAATAAGTTTGGAAGTTTTCCTTCCCTTTCTATTTTTTTGGAAGTTTCAGGAGACTAGGTATGAATTCTTCTTTAAATGTTTGGTTGTATTTCCCTGGGAAGCCGTCTGGTCCTGGGCTCTTGTTTGTTGGGAGATTTTTGATGACTGCTTCAATCTCCCTACTGGTTGTGGGTCTATTCAGGTCTTCAATTTCTTCCTGCTTTAGTTTTGGTAGTTTATATGTCTTTAGGAATGCATCCATTTATTCCAGATTGTCAAATTTGCTGGTGTAGAGTTGCCATAATATATTCTTATAATTGTTTGTATTTCTTTGGTGTTGGTTGTGATCTCTCCTCTTTCATTCATGATTTTATTAATTTGGGTCCTTTCTCTTTTCTTTTGGATAAGTCTGGCCAGGGCTTTATCAATCTTATTCATTCTTTCAAAGAACCAGTTCCTAGTTTCGTTGATTTGTTCCACTGTTCTTTTGGTTTCTATTTCATTGATTTCTGCTCTGGTCTTTATGATTTCTCTTCTCCTGCTGGGTTTAGGCTTTATATGCTGTTTTTTCTCTAGCTCTTTTAGATGTAGGGTTAGGTTGTGTACTTGAGACCTTTCTTGTTTCTTGAGAAAGGCTTGTATTGCTATATACTTTCCTCTCAGGATTGCTTTTGCTGTGTCCCAAAGATTTTGAACAGCCTTGTTTTCATTTTCATTTGTTTCCATGATTTTTTAAAATTCTTCTTTAATTTCCTGGTTGAAACATTCATTCTTGAGTAGGATGTTCTTTAGCCTTCATGTAGTTCTTTCCAACTTTCCTCTTCTAGTTGAGTTCTAGTTTCAGAGCATTATGGTCTGAAAATATGCAGGGAATGATCCCAATCTTTTGGTACCTGTTAAGACCTGATTTGTGACCCAGAATATGGTCTATTCTGGAGAATGTTCCATGTGCACTAGAGGAGAATGTATATTCTGTTGTTTTGGGATGGATTGTTCTGAATATATCTGTGATGGCCAACTGGTCCAGGGTGTTTTTCAAAGCCTTTATTTCCTTGTTGGTCTTTTGCTTGATGATCTGTCCATTTCAGTAAGGGGGGTGTTAAACTCCCCTACTAATATTGTACTATTGTCAATGTGTTTCTTTGATTTTGTTATTAATTGGTTTATATAATTGGCTGCTCCCATGTTAGGGGCATAGATATTTGTGATTGTTAAATCTTCTTGTTGGACAGATCCTTTTAGTACGATATAGTGTCCTTCCTCATATCTTATGATATTCTTTGGCTTAAAATCTAATTTATCTGATATAAGGATTTCCACTCCAGCTTTCTTTTGCTGTCCATTGGCATGGTAAATTGTTTTCCACCCCCTCGCTTTAAATCTGGAGGTGTCTTTATGTGTAAGATGAGTTTCTTCTAGACAGCATATCGATGGGTCTTGTTTTTTTTTACCCATTATGATACCCTTTGTCTTTTAGTTGGGGCATTTAGTCCATTTACATTCAGGGTAACTATTGAGAGATAGGAATTTAGAGCCAGTATATTGCCTGTAAGCTGGTTGTTACTGTATATTGTATCTCTTCCTTTCTGGTCTATGTTTCTTCTAGGCTCTCTTTGGTTAGAGGACCTCTTTCAATATTTCCTGTAGGGCTGGCTTGGTGTTTGCAAATTCCTTTAGTTTTTGTTTGTCCTGGAAGATTTTTATCTCTTCTTCTATTTTCAATTACAGCCTAGTTCGATATAGTATTCTTGGCTGCATATTTTTCTCATTTAGTGCTCTGAATATATCATGCCAGTTCTTTCTGGCCTGACAGGTCCCTGTGGATAGGTCTGCTGTCAAATGGTTCTAACATTGTATATTATAGACCTCTTGTCCCGAGCTGCTTTCAGGATTTTCTCTTTGTCACTGAGACTTGTAAGTTTTACTATTAGATGATGGGGTGTGGACCTATTTTTATTGTTTTTTTTTAATAATGTTCATGAAGGTCATTTATTTTCAAAATATTTTTTTTTTATTCTTTGCCCCAGGGGTACAGGTCTGTGAATCATCAGGCTTACATCTTTCACAGCATTCACCAAAGCACAAACCCTCCCCAATGTCCATAACCCATCCACCCTATCCCTACCCTCCCACCCCCCCATATTTTTATTGATTTTGATGGGGCTTCTCTGTGCCTCCTGGATTTTGATGCTTGTTCCCTTTGCCAAATTAGGGAAATTCTGTACTATAATTTACTCCAATATACCTTCTGCCCCCCTCTCTCTCCCCCTTCCTCTTGTGGGATCCCAATTATTCTAATATTGTTTCATCTTATGGTATCACTTATCTCTCAAATTCTCCCCTCATGGTCCAGTAGTTATTTGTCTCTCTTTTCCTCTGCTTCTTTATTCTCTGACATTTTGTCTTCTAAATCACTAATTCTGTCTTTTGCCTCATCTATCCTAGCAGTAAGAGCGTCCATTTTTTATTGCACCTCATTAATAGCTTTTTTGATTTCAGCTTGGTTAGATTTTAGTTCTTTTATTTCTTCAGAAAGGGTTTTTATTTCTCTAGAGATGGCTTCTCTATTAACTTCCATGGTTTTTTCGAGCCCAGCCAGCACCTTAATAATCATCATTCTGAACTCTAGTTCTGTCATATTACTAATGTCCACATTGATAAGGTCCCTAGCCGTCATTACTGCCTCTTGTTCTTTTTTTGTGTTGATTTTTTCCACCTGGTCATTTTATGCAGATAAGAATAGATGGATGAGAGAACAAAATACTAAAGGGTAGCAATGACCCCAGAGAAATATACACTAACCTACTCAGAAGAGACCTGGAATTGGGAAAAAAAGAAAGAGGGAAAAAACCAAAACAAAACAAAACAAAACTAAAAACCAAAATCAAGCAAACAAAACAAAACAAAAAAATAAAACAAAATCCTATATCTATATCTATATTATCTATTTCTGTTTCCTTATCTGTCTCTGACTCTATCTCTATCTCTATCTCTATATCTATTAGACTGGTGAATTGAACAGACCCTATATGTATACAAAAAATAAGGTTAAATACAATGAAGGGATAAAATATGACTATAACAATGAAAATTAAAAGAGATTAAAAAGTGTTGATAAGATATAATAGTTAAAAATGTTAAAATAGGAAAAGGGAAAAAATTTAAAAGAAAAGAGTAAGAAAAAAAAATAAAATTCAAAGACTTTAACTTTGAATGACTAAAGAATCGTGGGGGAAAAGGCATTAATTCTCTGCATTGCTTTCTTTCCCTAGCTCCGGAGTTCCACAATTCCCAGCAATCTTGAACTTGGTTTTTGCTGGATATATTTTTCTGGTCTTCTGGGGGTGGGGCCTGTTGCTGTGATTCTCAAGTGTCTCTGCCTGAGGCAGAATTGCACCGCCCTTGCCAGGGGCCAGGCTAAGTAATCAGCTTGGGTTCGCTCTCGGGAGCTTTTGTTCCCTGAACGCTTTCCATAGGGCTTTGGAGGATGGGACTGAAAATGGCGGCTCCCAGTCTCCGACCAGGAGGATCCAAGAGCTGGGGCCTCAGTCCTCAGTGCGCCTCAGAGAAAAGGAGTCCATCCCTCCCATGTCCCTGGTCTCCGGCCACTTTCCGAGCTCACCTGGCCTGTGACCGAGCATCTCTATCTCTGGTGCACGGCCCTGGTTAGAATCTCCAAACCCCCGCAGATTCCTGCAGCCGCTCCTGTGCCGCTCCTCCCGGAGGAGGAAGGAGGAGGGGGTTTCTCCAGGTCTGCCGCCCGTGGGGTCTCTGCTCACAGAACAGTGGCATGACTGTGCTTCAGATCACGGCCCAAGGTAACCCTGAGCTGAGAGACCCCTTCTCAGCTCGGCTCCATCTCTCCCCTCAGCTTCTCTTTGATACCTGGGAGCTCAGTCGTGCTCAGACACCAGGTGGGGTTTTTCTAATTCACTTTTTTTTGTGGGCATGGTCACCAGCCCTTCAAGTCCATTAAAATCCATGTCTTAAGCTGCTTAAGTCCACATCCATGTTTGTATCCTCTTGGGCTCATTCCAGTGTCAGTTCAGACTTATTTTTCTCATTTTATTTTATTTTTTAAAAGTATTTTGTTTATTTGAGAGAAGGAGCATGAGTGGGGGTAGAGAGTGGCAGAGGGAGAGGGAGAAGCAGGCTCCCTCCCCACTAAGGAGGGAGCCCAATGTGGAGCTCCATTGCAGGACCCCGAGATGATGACCTGAGCCTAAGACATGCTTAACAGCCTGAGCCACCCAGGTGCCCCTATTTTTCTCATCTTAAATTCCTTTTTTGGTTCTGACTATTGGAAGTTTTCCCTTCTTTTGACTTCAACTCTTAATTACATTTTTTCTTACCATCCTTTAGATTATTCCTATTATTTTTACAGTGGTGTGGTGACCTTTATGCATTACCATGCTCCCTGAAGCACATGGATATTTTGCTAAACTGTGTGCTATTTAATAAGCTCCCAACACACATTGTATACAGAAGTAGAATCTGTTTCTGACCTTCTGAAATTTGGCCTTATAACCCATTATAATCCTACCTAACTATGTTTACTTAACTTACAAAGTTCTAATTCATTTTGCCAGGCTTTTTTGAGAATATTTATGTTTTAAAGCTAATGTCCCCATATTTAATTATCATGTTTGCTGTTATCAATCTGTTATTCTGTTTTAGTGGTGCTTCCCGTCCCCCAAAAAGTGGTATCCCACATTTGAGGTGTTACTAGCTTTACTTTTCCATTCCTTCTTGAACAATTTTCTGCTCCTCACATCACCACCTTCCCAGGCACTCAAGAGCCTCTATTCCCTCTATGTTCTCTCATTCTGAACTCTGCATCTTTGACTCAGTAGCTGGTTTCTTGGACTCCTTTCAGTCCTGCATGCCTCTTCACGTCCAGACATTCATAATCACAAGCAACATATCTTTTGGAGAAGGAAACTAGCTGTTTCTGACCACAGAATGCAAAAAAAGCAGTAAGAAAAGTTACATGATACAACTAATCTGGGAGACGGTAAGGCTAGGGTTAGGGTTAGAGCAGTAGGAGGAAATGTGGTGGTTGGGATTGGGAAGGAAAATTCCACTTTAATCAAATGGAATAGCCTATGGGCAGCTCCCTAAGATAGTGTTCAATATCAAAATGTCCAGTAAATTGTGTTATTGTGGGGGCGGGGGAGGGAGTCCCCTGAGGAAAGATGGCATACATCTTGTTTCAGGATGCATTGGCAAGGAAAAAGTTTAGATCATCTTTAGTGGTGTCCTTTTTTTTTTTTTTTTAAGATTTTATTTATTATTTATTTGACACAGAGATAGAGATCACAAGTAGGCAGAGAGGCAGGCGCAGAGAGATAGAGGGGAAAGCAGGCTTTCTGCTGAGCAGGAAGTCCAATGCGGGACTCGATCCCAGGACCCTGAGATCATGACCTGAGCCAAAGGCAGAGGCTTTAACTCACTGAGCCACCCAGGCACCCTAGTGGTGTTCTTCTTAAGATAGTTTGTGAATTTATGCAGATGGGGTTTCCTGCCTAGCAGAGGTGTAATAGCACTGTCCACACCTAATGGAAAAGATATTCCTCAAAAAGGTCATTGGAAGTGAGAATATTTATGGTGTCTTTCTTTGGGAAACAGCCAGAATAATTCTACTGTGACCTTATTTACTCTTTTCCTAATGTTTTCAGTGGAAAAGGCCCAAATGACTTTGTTTTCTCTTATAGTCATACTTGGGGAACTTGTGAAGTTTATTGTGCTTTCATAGGGCTAAGATTTAGGATCTTGGAAGCAGAACATTAGAAGTGAGATAAGCTTCATAAAAGCAGAGGCTTTGAACTGTCTACAGAGATGTAATTTCATAGCTAATCTAAGTGGGATTTTTATCTAAAGTACCTCATTGCAAGGTTATGCTGTATGTGGCAGTACTTACTAGAATGGCGTTAATGTTGCTATTTCCACTGAATCAACCTCATGTTAAATGCTTCATGATTTTATACACAACGGTGTAATAGGGTGTCAAGTGCCTTTTCATACACACTTTTCATTAATGATCAACATTTAGGCTTCCTTTTGTGCTTAGGCATCACCTTTTGAATACCCACAGATTTCTCATTCTTTCACTTGATTTCACTCTTGAAGAGAAGGACGAAGTGTAAAGGGAAAATATGAAGTTGGGTCTTTTTAACCTGGAACGTACTCTCCACACTTCCAGGAATAAACTACGTAAGCCATATCCATCTTCTTGGAGCTGTGCGTTCAAGAAACTCAGGGAACCAAGAGGCCTGCCTTTCTGAGAGCCACTTGAATGTCTCCAGGCTTGTTGGATGGTGTCGTATTTTATTAATTGGACATATACACTGACAGGGATGTTCCAGGATGGATCAGAGCTCTTCGTCCCTGAGCACATGGAGAAGTGGTCCTTGCTGGTGGCTGCAGCCACATTTGTCATGTCCACGCTTGGGACCCTGTCTCTTGCCTGTCAGCAGGAAGGCCTAGGTAGAGGAGTTGCCATCCTCTGCTACTGCATGTCAGGCAGGTTTTCTTGCTACTGTCTTTAAGAAGGGCTCCTGGCCTCAAGGAGACATGGTAAGGTTTGGTGGTAGAAATATCTACCACCAGGCAGAGAACCAGACAGGCACTTTGACTTCTGGTTTCACATGGGCCAGTGACCTCAGCCAGTGGCCCCCTGAAGCTGGTTTCCTCCTCTGAAAACCAGGAGGACCTAAATTTGGTAAGTCTCCATTGTTTAAAGGGGGGCTCTAGAATTTCCTGCTTGCGAGCTAAGTACATCCTCAAAAGAGAACCTCTACTTGTCCTAACATCTATCCTTCTGATTCTTATATTGCATTTACAATTGCCAAGTACTGGTGTAAGTCCTGAACAAAGATGATGTCACTTGATTCTCAGATGACACTGTAAGGAAGCACTGGAAGCACTGTTATCATCCGCATGGCTGATGCCAGCTGGGGTTCATGCTCAGGCAGCCTGTCCTCAAGCCCATGATCCTAAACATCACACCATGTTGACATCTGCCACATCTATAGCGTGGCCTTTTTCCGGTGGGCTTGGGGAGGAGATTAAATTACTGTGTGGTAGGGGCATCCTACACATACAAAGAACTAGCATTCAGGAGTACTGGCTTCTTCAGTGAGAACAGCAGAGTGTATTCTATGAGCCTCATATTGAAAATCTTTCACAAAACTTGTATTTTATTCTGCATGATGTTTATGAAAAAGCCGAGGCATCAACACAGGAAAAGAGCAAAGATACCTGGGGTCTCAGCAGCAATTAGAGCGTGAGAGTGCATGTGCCTGATTACTGGGTTTGCTTATATGTAAATACAAGTCGCTGTGCTAAGCAAAAAATAATTGTAATAGATTCACTGAATCATAATTCAGCCAAGTTTCACTTAGAGCTTTAAACTTGCAGATGAAGCTTTCCCTAGGGCTCCTGTCTGATTGTAGTTGCTACGCCTGACCTACTTATCAGCTTTTCACAAGGTGGCTTAAAAGCCTCCCAGGATACAGTGATACATGAAAAATCCTCCAGGAGTAACTTTCCATAACCCCTGATTCACTGGTCCAGTATTCAGGGGGCCATGCATCCCATAAGGTAATCTTGTTCAGACTTGTAGTTTTCACCTAGGTACAAGTCACAGTGTTAATTCTGAATAACTAGACTTGATAGTGGAGCGACTAGAGGGTTTCGGATCCAGAGGCATTTTGTGTGATAGAATTCGGTTAGGTGTTACTGAGCAAGTGAATGCAAAAGAGCCCGGCACCACTTCTCAGGACTTTGGCTTTTGATGTCATTCAGTGTCGTGTGTTGAGAGTCTTCCCTTTGGTTATTAGCCTGTCCCTCCTCTTGCTGGGTTCATGGCGGGCATGAAAGGAAATGATATCGGCCTTTAAAGAAAATACTGTGTTAAGAGAAGTGAGTCAAGGGTTTGAGTCTGTGTTAGGATTGTCTGTCTCAGTCTGTACAAGTCACCTGCTGACTGGTGGGAACTCAGGAGGTGGTAGGGAGAAGACTGTTTTTGTCTGTGAACCTAGGAGATGCGACCTTGAGCAGACATAATGGGATAAACTACCATCCTCTCAACTGCTGGCCTGTCTAAGGCACTGGGAACTGGCAGTCCCATCCAGAATGGATTCAGGAAGCTTAAACAGACCCCAGGATTAGAAAGAAGTGGTCTTTCTGAAATAACTTGGAAGCCAGTTGCAGTCAGCCCTCTGTGGTGGAGTCATGTGAGCAAGAGTAAAGAAAGTGAAAAGTTATCAGGAAAAACCCCATGTCTGTGTTTCTTTCCCAGACTCATACTCTTTATAGTTATTCAGGTCCAAGCATGTGATCTTTCTTCTCCCATTGTGCTTGTCTTGTTTGCCCTCCCCACTTTCTCTGTATTGTTCCTATCTCCTGCCTCAGTGGCCCTCCCCACTCCTCTCTGCTCCGCTGCTTCATCGCTGGGTCTGTGGATGCACGGAGACCCCTGAGGTTCTCTTCTTAACCCGCTGCCTCTCCCTCCTTACGAACTCCATGTTTGCTGCGCCTTCAGAGGACTAGTACCCTTGGTTCCTCGTCTGCAGCCTGACGGACGATGTTTACTCCAGTCTGGAGTTATTCTCCAGCACGGGATGTCTTTGAGAGAACGGGGAGACAGGAAAGGCGAGAGGAACACTTGGACTGGTCTCTGAGGAGCCTCGCCTGCCTCGCTCCACTTTCACAGGACAGTTCACAGCACTCTGTTCTTTCGGTCCCCACACTGCAAGGCTGGCCTTCGGCTGGCCTTCTGCTGGCCGGCTAAGTCACCTTGGTGCTGTGAACCTTTCACTGATGGCCCTGCTTCCCAACCTTTGCCTTCTTTTCACGGTGGTCTTCTATTGTCCTACATAATGCCTATTGAGCCTAATTAAGAATTCCATTTGTTCTTCTCTTTTCACATCCTGGTCTTGGGGAATGTATTTTATTACCTTATATGCTCCCCAGTCTAGGAACGAACACATCGTGCCAGAAGTTTCCATGATGCATAAAGAGTGTATGTATGTGGAGTTTGGGGGAAGACGCTGGTAGGATGCTCGCTGCACATGGAAGCAACGGCTGTAGAATTCCACGCTGGGGGTTCATCAGTCACTTCTCACCACAAAGCAGAGGGCCCCAGCCAGGCCCACCCGTTCTTGTCGGCCTTGTCGCGCAAACGCAACAGCTTCAGTAGCCTAGCGTGGCTTTCTAAAGCGCCTTGTAAGTGGCACTTCGATGGTGTGGAGCTCGTTTCTCTGGCAAGAGCGGCTGAAGGGCTTTAAGTTGAACAACTGCCATGATGATAGGTTTTTGTATGAATCTCCCCCAAGAGACCCACTATGAAGGCTGGAAGAGCAAACTGTGGGTGCTCCTCCAAGAAGGGCAAGAGGCGCACAGACACGCCACGCCTGTTGGCTGGAGTAATTAACCTGGGGACAGGAACCTCTCAGATCATCTTGCTGCTGTTCTAAAATTTCCCGAAACAGCTGCCTTACGTGTAGGACAAAGGAAGGTAAGAGGGAGAGGGAGAACAGTAGCTCCACCGCCCCCTCCTCGCCGTAAGTGACCTTGACTCAGCTACCACTCCAGTTGTCGGTTGTCTTCTCTGATGAACCTTTTCCTTCTTCTGCTTTCAGCTCGGGGACCTGCTTCACAAGTTACAGTTCGTCATGACGTACGTGGCTCCTTGGCAGATGGCTTGGGGTTCTTCATTTCACGTGTTTGCTCAGCTCTTTGCCGTCCCTCGTATCCTTTGTGCTTCTATTTTCATCAGTGATCTGAGAGTCACATTTTATGGATGCAAGGTTTTCTTTGAACCCTGGCAATGAAAAGATTTGCAAGTCTTTAAGATTACATTTTAGTGGGGACCTGGGGAGGCTCTTTGGATTCCCCTTAGGCCACTTAGCCTTAAAAGATGTTGCTTAATTTTGAACTCCTCCTGCTTCCTAATGCATATCCAGGATTACTTTATTTTTCTCTGATTCTTCCATTTCTCAAGCCCAGATCTGCTTTAAGATTATCCTGTCTTTTAAATGGAAAGTTACTGCTTAAATGGTTCAGTTGACTTGTGCAAAATAGTGTAAATTGATCTGCTCTTATTAAACACGATGAATAGGGCCGATGTCTCTGCTTTACTGTTACAGATTATCTAACACTATCTTAGGATAGAGTTTGGTAGTCACATACTTGAGTAATATTCAAAACTTGGAATTAAATACACATAGAAATACCCAGAGTCTTCTAGAGATGAAAAAACTAATAGATGGTTTTGTTTTGTAGCTGCTCTTAGCCAAGAAGCCTAGTTTTATCATTCGTAGGTTCATTTGGTTTCTTTGTCTGTTTTTAAGTGTTTCCATAATGATAATTGGTTTTAATTTACTTCAAAACAAACTTGAGATGCTCAGTGTAGAGATCACTTTGACACAGATAGCTAAATTGTATGTAGGGTGTGTGGGTAAGTAGAGAAAAAGAGAGAAATTAATGAAAAATACTCTTGAAGAGAGATTAGACAAAAATATCCTTTACTGAGGCCTAAAATTTGCCCTCAAAGGTTTTCCTTCCCACTTCATTTATACTTCCTAAATGTCTGCTTTCCACAATGCATTTCAGAAACGACTTCTCTCAGAGTCCCTGAAGGAGCTTGTTAAATAACGAAATCCCTGAGCCCAGCGCATACTTTTAAAATCACGTTTCGGGGTGTTCATCTTCAAACACCTGCCTGGGATCCTTATCCCACTGGCGTGTGTGACCCCCAGTTCTAGAACTTCCTTCCATACAGTGTCCACACAGGGCTCATTAAGATGGCTCACGAACAGTCTCTGGGACCTGAACGTCGTGTACAGGCATGGAAACGTGGGGTAATCATTAAAGGATAATATATTCTAGGCTTTTAACAATGCCTTCTTCAGACTCATCTGTTTAAAAGCATCTTTTTAAGCATACCAGGAACTGGCCTTACAATGCACGTTGTTCTGTGCTCCTATTCTTAGACCTGCATTGATATTTCTGAAGTGTTTCAAGGTTATTTGGCAGAACAAGCTAAGGAAAAAAAAATTATAAGACCGTGAGCGAGCTCTTACACCATTTTCCCCCCTTTAACTGCAATCTTTCTACAATACCAGTAATTTTGGTTTTTCTAAAGAGTCCTTTAAAACAAAGACAGCTGAGAGGTGATTGTTATTTATTTCTGAAGTGTGTCTCAGGCATCCTATCTAGAGTTTAAAGCCCATTTATTAAATGAAAACTATTGGGTGATGCAAATTTGTTGTTGAGGAGTTGCACAAAGACTGTGAAACTCGAAGTTATGATTCCCAGTTTTATCCTAACTTTGGTCCCATGCAGATCTGTAGAATTTCTTGTGCCTGTTTATGCCTCGTTAGGTGAGTTCAGTGGTACTAATTACTCCTTGAGGTTCCACGGCTGAGTTAGGACCCTTCTGGGAGCCATGACTTTCAATTACCTGACCTGTTTGTGTGCTGAGGGTTCATGCCCAAGCACTTCATATCTGGCACTTAACATTTCCTCTAAGAATAAAAACGGTGTTAGTGTCTATGTCAGGTGGCACACAGAGCGTATTAAATCTAAGTGCTTTCTTGGTGGCTGGACTCATTCTCAAGAAATATCTGAGATGCAGATTTCATTGGACATTTGGTGGCTTTGTTTGAGAACGCTCGATCGATCCCCGTGCTTTGTTCCTAAAAGGGCTCCAGATAGTGACGTCCACCTCCCTCCTCCTCCTAAGATGCAGAGCCTTCCAAGTGACCTCAGAGCCTGACGACTGCGGTCGTGTGACAGCTGACAGGACCTGCCGCCCCTTCCCCCCTTATCCCAGGACACCTTCCCATTCTTGACTAGTTGTAAATGTAGATACATGTTATCTGGAAGCCAGCGTTGTACCGTGCCGAATACAATGAGAGAAATCGTTTAGAAAACTGGATGTATATGCCGTCAAGACCAAGCTAGGAGGTTCCTAAGCGCCAGGCCTGGATCTTGACTAATTTTGAAATGTTAATTATTTTATCACTCTATTAAGAAGCTGTGGGTTCAATCCTCGCATCAGGAAGGGACTAATTTGCTCCATTTTGGAAGTGAATTAGTGTTCAGGCCAGCGGGACACTGTTGAATAAATTGCTTTTTCCAGTACTAGCACGTTTCTCCCTCCGTAGCCTCTCTTAGTTTCTGAGCTGGTACCCTCCAGGGACCGACGAGAATGCTCACCCTTTTACTATGTGTAGAGACCATGCAAGACCATTGTCTTCTAGTAATTACGCAGACGTAGCCAGATTATTTCTGTTAAATGTGTATGTATGTTGGGAAGCCTGCAGAATTTCTCTTTGGTATATCCTTTTGAGCTTCGGATGATTTGTTTTTAACTTTAAGGACTGACGTAGATGTTTTCATTTTATTTTTTTATTATTTTTTTAAAGATTTTATTTATTTATTTGACACAGAGAGAGAGATTACAAGTAGGCAGAGAGGCAGGCAGAGAGAGAGGGAGAGGAGGAAGCAGGCTCCCTGCTGAGCAGAGAGCCCGATGCGGGCCTCGATCCCAGGACGCTGAGATCACGACCTGAGCCGAAAGCAGAGGCTTTAACCCACTGAGCCACCCAGGCGCCCAATGTTTTCATTTTAGATGTACGCTACGGCACGCTTTGGACAGGGTCACCCTCTCCCTGTGGGAAAGTAGCAAAGAGTGCTCCACGTGCGGGCTCTCGTGGGCGTCCCCATTTCTTGGCATTGCCTGAGCAGTTATGCCCACAAGCTTTCATGTTTGCCCCAAGCGTGCTGCATTTCTTTATGGATCTTCCCCTGAGTAAAATAACCTCTGAGGCCACCTGTTCACTTCTGCCTTACCTCGGACCTGTTCAACTTTGTTTCCTTTCCTGCCACACTGAATGTTACTTACGGCTTCGCACTGCTTTCCTGACTTAATTTCTGGATAATTGTGTCTGGCATTTGAAAAACGGCCGGCATAACCTTGGGGGAAATACGTAGAATGGACAAGAAGAGCAGGGCCAGCCTCTTTAGGATCCTGCCCAGCCCCAGCTCCCAGCTCCGTGGGGCTTTGTCCTGGCTTTTCTGCAACACCCCCCCACCCCCAGAGCCCTCACGCCCTTCTCCCGTCAGAGAACTCCCCCTGTGGCTCTGCCTTCTCACATTTCTTACAGGGCCTTTACCCCATGACATCCCGTGTGCAGTTCCCTTTCCTTCCCGGGACAAGGGGCAGGGTTGGTTTGGTGTGTTTGGTGGCCCAGGTGTTTCGGTATCGTCAGCTTCCCAGTGAAGAGAAAACGGATGGGCAGTAATAGATCTCACAGGAGCTCATTGTTCTGTAGCTCTCTGTGTGAACCCAGGTCAAAACAAAAGGAATTGGATTGAGATTGTAGCATCACAGAGATCTTTTTGATACCCAAACTCTTCAACACCGGAATGGATTATTAATGGAGGACATGTCATTTCACTCCTGAAGTTGCTTGGAAGTAAATAGCAAGTTGAAAAAGATAAAATAAAGACACAGTTATTCCTGAAGCAAAACTCTGAGCTAAGGTCTTTGAAAATACCTGGGGATGTGCCTGTGATCGCACAAGGCTCTCCTTTTCTGGATTTACGTGTAAACGGGCGGTGAGGTCCCCACGGCCACCCCTCCCCCAGCACGTGGCTGAGGGCGTATGAAAGCATTCGGCTGCCTGGGTCACTTCTGTGTCCTGATGGGCAAATGACACATAGAGCCTAACTGTGCCAGGCACTCCCTTTTTACTTTGTGCCAGAACTTTCGGAACACAGGCTAAAGACATGAGACCTCTGTTTGTGCAGCAGTGAGAAAGCCCCCTTCCCGGCGGGAAGATCCGCTCTGTGGGAGATCAGATCAGACCTGTAGGGGGTGCTTCGAGCCCCCACCCTCAGGGACGAGGGACAAGGAACAATGTGCTTTTGTAAGCCCTGGACAGTCTGGCACCCCGTTGGCCTCTGCCACCTGAACCATGGATCCCACCGTCACCCCTGCATCATGGGGACGTGTGAGATTGGCAGCTAGGAGCAGTCCTCCAATGATGGAGAGAGATGGGGGAGGGACCAGCCCTCGGGGCACCTTCCTCAGATTTCCAGAGATCAATTCATTGGTCTTCATCCAAGTATGGCAGCAGTACTAATTTTAATATCGGACAGTTATGTGTCTGATCAACCAGGGTGTGGAAGAGAGTCCCACCATAAGTGAGAAACCCATACAGAGTGTAACATGCTGTGACTTCATGTCTCTACAGTTCTGTCTTATTCAGCAGACACTTGAGCCAGCGGTGTTCAACATATCAAAAGATACATTATTTTTTGAATAGTGGGAAAAGAGTCTTTGAGAAACAGAGATGCTATCTTCTCACACACTGCTATTTATTTCTTCTAAAATATGTAATTTAATTTTAATTATTTATAAAGCTACCTAATACTTTAGCAAATGTAGCACAGTGCATTATGTTCCGCTAATGATACCCTAGTAAAAAGAGACTGTTCTTTTCAAACCTCAGATATCACATCTTTGCCATAAATCACCTTGAGACTGCTGGGATTTTTATGAGAATCATTTGGTTTTCACATTGGCGAAGTGAGACCTAGCAGGATCCTACTGAAAGTTTCATACTCCTGACTCCGTACGCAGAGAGACCACGTACATGCCCTCTTTGCTTCCCTTGGCGAGAAAACGACTTTCATGTAAATGCGTCAAAATCTGAAATAATATTTCGATACATAATAACACTGAAAAAAGTGGTTTTTTCTTGTTGTTTTTTTTTGCCTTAACTCAAAATTCTCAGATTCCGCCATGCTTTTCTTTCAGACGATTATCACCTCCATCTTCTCTACTCCACTGAGCCCGTTCCTCGGGAGTGTCATTTTCATCACCTCCTATGTCAGGCCGGTGAAATTCTGGGAGAAAAACTACAAGTAAGATCCTAAGTTGATGCTAACATGCTTTGCTAAAATCCGTGCTTCCGGATGCTCCTTGACCTTCCTCCGTGTCAAGGCTCAGGCTCATGCCTCACCGGCTGGGGACTGAGCATGTCCCCGGGGTGCTCCTCGCTCAGTCTGGGGGGAGGGTGCTTCCGGGTTCTGGGCCGAATGGGCCTGGTCACAGATTTGCAGTCGGGTACCAGCCCGGGTTTCACTGGTCGTGCAGGAAAAATGAGTTCACAATATTCAGTGCTCTGATTAGCATTTGCCCTCAGAAAGGATGTTGAGGGAGCCCCCAGCAGAGATTGCCCCTGGGTGGCACGTGTCCCCTCTCAGCCGTACCTTCTGTGAGTATCCTAAGTACGCGTGTCGCGTGCAAGTCTGCACACTTCACAGCTCAACAATAAAGGAGAACACCAGGTTTTCCAGAGCACCATTAAACTTGCAGAAGATGATTTATGTGTTTTCTTGACTATGTGGACTGGCTGGTCATCAATTTCCTCCAACCTACAGTGATGGAGGGGGGCGGTCACTTCTGAAGGGAAGGCGTGAAGGCGGAGTCATTGTCCACTAAGTAATTTTCCAGAACTCCTCAGGGCTTGGGGCTGGGGGGGCGGGGTTGGTGAGGGAAGGAGCTGCAAACAGGTGTTGAAGGAGAACGCGGGTGAGTGGGTGCATCTGCAGCTGGGGCAGAGGAGAAGGACTTCTATCCAGAGTTCCTCCGCTCACTTCTAGCCATACCTGCGCTGAGCCCCGTAAACCCCAGTCCACCCTCAACGGTATTTTTTGCATGACATTTTGCATGACGCGGGCCCTTAACGTTGTGCTCTTTATGTCTTGTACAGGACACCACTGAGGTGGGCGGTCTGTGGTTTCTGTTTCTCCCCTTAGAGGTTCCTGCAACCCTAAAATCACACCCTTGTAGGACAGGCAGTAGCGGGTAGTAATGAAAACTCAGCCTGGGGTGCCTGCCCGCCTGGGCTCACGTCTCACCTCTATCACTTAGTGCTGGTGACCTCAGGCCTCTCTCTCCTCTTCTGTAAAATGGGGGCAAAATGAGGGGACTTACTTCACACACTTGCTGTGAAGAGAAAATGGGTTAATACACACAGAGCCCCATGCGAGCCTGCGCTGTTGTGATTCTTCTCTGACTGCTCTGCATAGAAGTCCCTGTGGGGCTGGGGCTGGGAGGCCCAGAAGCGGTGGGGAGGCCCTCTGGCATGTTTCTCATATTCAAGAAAGGTACAATTTTTGCAGCACAACAAGTACCTATGTGAAATTTTGCACAGAAGTGCGAGTCCTCTGTCCTCTTTTGTGTTTGGTTAAAGAGATACCGTGCATATTTACAGAGCCAGAGAGTAAGTTTCTTTAGGGGAAGACAATTTGGGGTGTCTTTTTGGAGCTCTGAAAACAACATTTATACTTGTAAATAAGAGGATCCATAAGGCCTTTGCTCTTAACCATGAAGGAAAGTGCAAGATTGTTTCAACTTGATCATTAGTACAAAAGATTTCCTTTTTGTCTCCTAGTCTTGGGTAAGTTAGGAGCCAGTCTTTCTGGCCTGGACTCTGACATAAGCAAGATGCATCCCCACTGGGCTGGAAAGGGTTTTAAGCGTCCCTGACAGGAAGGGGGCGTGGACAAGTTCTGTGGGGATTTTTATTGCCCGGTGACATCCCAACATCTGTGAGGAGCAAGGTGCTTCTTCTGGTGGCCTGTGTTTGCTTCGTTTCTTCACTTGCAGGATTCAGTATGGTTCTTGAACTGTCAGCTTTTGTGGGTTACTTACGTGTGTGGGCCTCTAGAGCAGGGTTCCCATTTCCCATTTCCTTACTCCGTGTCACAAATTACTGATTCTGTTGTGAGCCACTGTGTCTGAGCGCTGTCACGTGTGGGAGGGGTCTGCCTTCGCTCGGCCTGGCTGTGGGTGGGGAGGGCTCTGCAGGCATGTGGAAGGCTGTCCGGCCTTACGAGATCTTTCCGAAGGGCCCAAGTTGGAGAAAATGTTCAGTGCTGGTGGGGGAAAAAGTTCCTGATGCAAAACCCAGGCTGGTCACCTTGTGTTAAGCATCAGAATACAGAGCCCTGTGCCCAGCTGCTTAAAAGATCAGTGATGGAATTCAGGACAGTAAGAGGTGGGTATCAGGAAAGGAAATGGCAGGGAATCTCGTCTGGATCCCTGCAAAGGCTCTGGAAAGCTCATTCTGATGATCTTAAAGTATTGGTTTTTATTTCAAATGCTAATGACTGCCGGGTTTCTGGTTTGAGAGCATCTCTCTAGCTGTCCCACTGCCTACAAAGGAGCACTTGGTTCCCAGGTCTTTGATTCTGTGGAGTTGGTTACTACTTGTCCCCTCACTTTCAAAGGCTGATCAGAGATCCTCTTCCTCTGGAGATTGGGGGGCACATGGTGCCAGTGGGTACCCCGACATACCACCCCAGCCTGGGCTGCGGCCCTTACACTCGCAGTCCACTCTCCTGGGCCTCCTCTCCCTCGCCACCCCTGCTGCCTTCCTTGCCGGCCCTCCCAGTCCTCCAGGCTTTATGTTGGCCCTTCGAAAGCTGGCTTTGTTTCTGCAAGTCTCCAGTGAGCCCAGCACTGTAATGAAACCATTTTTTTTAATTTTTTAAGATTTTATGTATTTATTTGAGAGAAAGAGAGCACAAGCAGGGGGAGGGCAGGCTCCCTAAGCCCGAGGGAGGAAGCAGAGAGCCCGAGATGGGACTCGATCCCAGGACCCCGGGATCATGACCTGAGCCGAAGGCAGACCCTTCACCAGCTGAGCCCCCCAGGCGCCCCATGACACCATTTTAATACCTTAAGGAACCGATAAGTAAATCACCAGCCGCCTGGTAAGTATGGCCAGTCTGTTTCCCCCCCGTTTGGGCTGTCTTGAAATCCACAGGCTTCCTGTTCCCCAACACTGCCCCTCCCAGGGACACACATGTGTCCTCTGCCCTCCTGACTCCCCTGCACTCTGGTCAGTTCTGTACATAGAGCACCAGGTTCCGTGCTGCCCCAAAGGCCTGTGGTGCCTGAGGAGAAGAAAAACCACATGATTCAGCACTGTCAAGTAAGGAGCTCTGCAGGGCTGAAATGCTCTTCACCTGCACTGTCCAGTATGGCAGCCCTACCGCCCAGGCGTGGCTGATGACCCTTTGAAATGGGGCTAATGTGACTGAGGAACTGCATTTTTACTTTTTTTTTTTTTCTTAGAAAGAAAGAGCTGGGGAGGGGAACAGCAGAGGGACAGGGAGAGAGGGGATCTTAACAGGTTCCGTGCCCAGCCAGGAGCCCAATGCAGGGCTCGATCTCACGACCTGGAGATCATGACCTGAGCCGAAATCAAGAGTCAGACACATAATCAACTGAAATCCCCAGTCATCCCCTGAATTTTTACTTCTTCTATTTAACTGTAATGAATTAAATGTCAATTGCCACATGTGTCTAGAGGCTATCACATTGGACAGCACAGATCTAGGCCCTCCTCAGTGTTAATCTCAATTTCCAGCTGATTTCCCCAAACATTGTGTCATACCTCACATCCCAAGCCTTGCCTTGGGCTGTGACCTTCACTTAAGTGTCCTCCCCGCCCCCCCGACCTCTCCATTTTCCATCCACCCACACCCACCCAGATTCCACCTCTTGATGTAGGAGGCACAAGGTTCAGGAAGGCCTTTGGGATGAGACGTATTATATCAGCCGTCTTTGGAAGATAAATTTGCCTTGTGTCCATCAGCAAATCTACCCAGGATTGGCAGAGACTATACTTATCCCCAAGTCTGTACCTGTTTCTTTTTCACCTTGTGTCCCTAGAGGCCATGCCCATAGTAGGTGTTCTCTATTTCTTAAACAAATTGAGTCCCAGATATTGCGTAAAAGGGAAAGGAGATCTTCATCTGGGTCTGTCTTGCCGTTGTTAGAAAGTTCACTGTTAAACTGACGTTCTCTTCACTAATAAGGGCTTAAAAATCTGTCTTGATGAGCTCTGCCTGGGGTCTCCACTTAAATTACAGGCATTGGCAACAAATGCACTGTAATAACAGTGCCTTGTGTATAAATCCCCTTAGGTCGGAGTATTTTAAAGGCTTTAGAAACATTCTGATGGTGTGATCTATCACCCTTCTCCTTACATATAAACAATCACTAAATAACCAAGCTTTGTCATTAATGTGAAACAAATGTTTAGGCCAGAAATACTGATTCGTGGTTTTGGTTATCTCAGCAAATATCTAGGTCCGAAAGAAGTTGACTGCCTTTAGCCCTAGTGAATGAAAAGTTCCATTAATAATGGGTTTGTTTGGATAGATCAGAAGTCTTGTATACGATGTAAAATACCATCGCTGTGAAGAGATACATAGAACAACCACCTTTCATGGTGGTTACATTTCTATCAGATTCTCCAGATTGGTTTTAAAATGTTAAATCAGGGGCGCCGGGCACCTGGGTGGCTCAGTGGGTTAAGGCCTCTGCCTTCAGCTCAGGTCATGATCTCAGGGTCCTGGGATCGAGGCCCGCATCGGGCTCTCTGCTCAGCAGGGAGCATGCTTCCTCCTCTCTCTCTGCCTGCCTTTCTGCCTACTTGTAATCTCTCTCTCTCTGTCATATAAATAAATAAAATCTTAAAAAAAAAAAAAATCAGGGGCTCCTGGGCGGCTCAGTCAATGAAGCGTCTGCCTTCAGCTCAAGTCATGATCTCGGGGTCCTGGGTTCGAGCCCCATGTCAGGCTCTGTGCTCAGCAGGGAATCTGCTCGCCCCTCTCCTTCTCCTTCTCCCTCCCTGACCCACCCCTGCTCATGCTCTCTCTGTCTCTCTATCTCTGTCTCTCTGTCTCTGTCTCTCTGTCTCTCTCTCTCTCGCAAGTGAATAAAATCTTTAAAAATACGATAAAATGTTAAATCATTCTGGGCATCATCCTTCTCCACAAATGAGTATTAGGCATCAACGTGAGGGCACTGTACTAGGCTTTAACTAATAGGAGTCACTCTTTGCGACTGGTCTGCAAAAACATCCAACTCTGTATTCCATATCCTTGTTCCCTAGTTAGCAGGAAGGTAATCAGCATTACTTAATTCTCAGCTCTCCCTGAGGCAGTGGTCATACATCAGAAAGTGTGTGCTTTGTAGTCTGTCAGATCTTGAGTAAAGTCCCGGCTCATATGCTTGGTTAGATGTTTTTTGGGAAATTAGTCTGTGAGCCTCAGTTAACTTGTCTGTAAAATGGGTTGGCTGGCTCTCCATGTCTCCCAGAAATCATAAATACCGAATGAGACATGGTTCACTGTGGTAAATGTGCCGGTCATTTCTGTGTACAGCAGTTTTTTCCTTAATCCTGTCCCCATTTTTTTCCCCTTCCCTATATTTCTATCTTCTCTCATTTGACTTTTACTTCAGTTACGTCTAGACATATTTTATATGTCCTTGCAACCTATCAGAAATCCTTTCTGAAATGGCAGAGCGCCATCACACCAACCGGTGAAAGGACACATGTAGACCATGTGACCTCAAATCCATGGACAGCGCACGGTCACCTGCCCCTTAAATATTGGTCTTCGCCTTTAAGTGCTGCATTTATTTTGATGTCTTACCCCATCACAGAGCCTGGTCCTGTTCTTTGAGCAGCAGAGCTGCCTGAGTTGAAAAACATCTCTAAAGCCTCACTATTTGGTGGTCTATCAAACGACAGACTATATGATCAAAATATTTCAGCTAGTCTCCGTGGGCTCCCGTGAATCTTCCAGTGGTCTTTCCCAGCACCGTCATGGGTTTGGAATACAGAAGTGAGGCTAGCAGGGAGCCTTGGAGTTACAGAACCGCCCCTGTGCTGCTCATGGGAGGGAGTCCGCCGGCCTCTTCTGTTGTGGGTGGAACAGCCCTTGCGCCTTCGTAGGCAGCCCTGGGCGAGCTTCGTCTGCCAGGGCCGCTGGCTCTTCACTGTGCCAGATCTGTTCCTTGTCTTCTCACCTGGGCGCGCCTGCTGCTGCCAGGACACCCAGCACCCTCGTGCTTCCTCCATGCCCTACCTGTTGTTTTCGTTTTGTTTTGTTTTTTTAAAAGATTTTATTTATTTGACAGAGAGATCGCGAGAGCAGGAACACAAGCAGGGGGAGTGGGAGAGGGAGAAGCAGACGCCCCGCTGAGCAGGGAGCCCAACGTGGGCCTCGATCCCAGGACCCTGGGATCGTGACCTGAGCTGAAGGCAGATGCTTCACTGACTGAGCTCCTCAGGCGCTTCCCTACTTGTGTTTTGAAATGGTGCAGACCTCGGGCAACCTCGCTCCCTCATCCAAGTGTTTACTGGGCTGTCTCTAACCTTCCCTTCTCGCCTGTTCCAGATGTCGTCTGCTCAGCTCACAGTGGATATGACTTCCTGTGAGCCAGATGTTCCGCTCTCATTTATGCCTTCTAAAATCTAAAACCTCTCAATTATTTTACTAAAGTGGTGCCAAGCTAGGCCTTCATCATGCCGACCTTATGTTTGTGGTTTAATGAAAATCAGAAATTTACATTTCTGGGGCACCTGGGTGGCTCAGTCAGTTAAGTGTCTGCCTTTGGCTTGGGTCATGATTCCAGGGTCCTGGGATCGATCCCCACGTCGGGGTCCCTGCTCAGTGGTGAGTCTCTTTCTCCTCCTTCCTCTGCCCCTCTGCCTGTTTGTGCTTGCTCGTTCTCTCTTTCAAATAAATAAAAAAAATCTTAAAAAAAAAAGAAGAAATTTACATTTCCTTTACCAACTCTTGACCCATCGGCTTTAATATTTCAGCCCATAGAGGTCCATATTTTTTTTTAAGATTTTAATTATTTGAAAGAGAGAAATAGAAAGAGTGAGAGAGAACACAGGTGGGGAAGAGAGGGAGAAGCAGTCTCCCCACTGAGCAGGGAGCCCGACGTGGGGCTCGATCTGAGGACCCTGGGATCATGACCTGAGCCAAAGGCGGACTCTTAACACAGTGAGCCACCCAGGCATCCCCATACAGGTCCATTTCAGTGATGCCATTCATCATCTCTCCAGCCCCTCACTTGCGCTCTCTGCAGACCCACCAGCATCTCTGTCTTCGCACAAGGTTTATTAATTAGAATGCTCAAGGCCATGCGTGCCTGACTTGGGCAAGGCAGTCAAAGAAAGAAGTTCTCAACATCGCATTTTATTTTTTACCTTTTCACAATGGGGGAAGATTTTTCTGGATGTTCTCTACCCACTGAGCTATTTTAGGCATGGTTTGTAAGATCTTCGTGCAAAGCATGAAGTTTCTCAAAAGGCAATTTTTTTCTCAAATGCAAAGCAGCAAGCTTATTTGGCTTATGGGTTAATAGTAAAATGGAGCACTAAAATTAAAATTTGCAATTATGCAGGGGTGGGATTTACATATCTCAACTTGCAATTAAGCTGCTCCACAATTTATTTGGATATGTTTACCAAGTGCCTGGACATATTGAGATAAAAGTCTTGAAGCTCCTTTTTCAGATGTCTTAGGGCTGGTAGACTCTCAGATGCACGCCTAGGCATGTGTTGGGCTCCGATGTATTATTAATGGTAGTAACAGAGGTAGTAGAGTAGTGCAGTACTAGTCCTCATTTTTGTATTTACTGAACAGCTGCTCATCTTATATATTAAATATAATAAATATATTAAATATATTCATTCTCACCTGTATACCCATTCTGGAGTAGAATTTCATTCTTCTCATTTCACAGATCAAGAAAGGGAAACTCTGGAAGTGAAATGACTTGCCCAAGGTCACAGAACAAGTTGGTGGCCGAGCCAAGACTTTAAACCAGATCTGGTCTGAGTCCAAGCTTTGAACGCTTTCCTTTATATCCCAAAGCCTCTCAAATGCCTCCCATACTATAGACAATTCAGTGAATGCCAGTTAAAGGGTTCGCTTGGGACTGGAAAGGGCACCATCACAAATGCACTGTTCGGAGGAGAAGCTGGGCTGGAAGGACAGGCAGTGTCGCCGAGGCCCCGAGGCCCTTTCCCTGAGCGGGCCTGACTCCAGAAGTGGCTTCTTTTAGTCCGGGGGGCGGGCGGCGGGGGGCACAGCCTGACAGTTCTCAGCAGGGCTGCCTCCGTCCCGAAACCTGGTCGTGGCGGTCGCCCGGCTGGCTCTCAGCAGCTCCAGAACCAGAGCCGGGAGGCGTGAGCATGGGGCCACCCACACTGGGAAATCTGTGATCACCGACACTGTGAGCCTCCTTTCCAGGTCTGGAGCTAGGAGACTAGAGCAGAAATGCGGCTTCCGGGACCTTCATGGGCACCGAGTTACCACCTGCAGTCCTGAATAACATCTCAGGCCCAGGAAGGGGGTCGAAATAATTCATGACACAGTTTTCTTTTTAAATGGCTGATCTGAAAAATCCTTCTTGGAGGCCATCACTTGCCCTTCATTTTCCAGGGTGTTCAGTAACTCCAGACAACTGTGAAAGGAATGAAAAAAGACCCTCACTTCCCCTAGGAGCTACTAGTAGTTCTTCGGGAATCTTCCACCACAGAAGGGACAATGCAGGCTTGTCAGGGCCCACATATAAATTTGAGAATTTTAAGTAATTTAAAAATGCTTAGGAATCACTTTGAGACTGATGAAAGAGATGCGTTTTGGGGTGAACACAGCTCAGCCACCGCAAGGCCACCCACGTCTGGGAAAACAGTGGCTGCTGGGACTCATGGGGGCAAACAGGATGGGAATATGGACCAAATCCTAAACGTTCCAAAAGGAAAGAAGTAAGGAGGTACCAGCAGGGGACATTCTTAGTCATGGATGCTAAAAGGAAAATGTCGGGGCCAACTGAGAAGCCAAAAGGAGCTCGAGTTCAGTGTCCGTGAAGCTCAGCCGAGCGGCTGGGCCTTGGGGCTGACTGAGAACCTCCAGCAGTGCTGGGCCTGCCTCAGGTTCCTCCTCCCTCTGCTGAAACTTAGCTCTGCATACAAGGTTTGTCTGGGCTTTAGGCCTCAGGTAAGAAACAGACAAGCAAGTGATACTGTGCCCAAAGGGCCAGGCAGTGGAAAAGCAGAGTTCACACCAGAGTCCCAGGGATCTGTTGTTTCTGCCTGGCCCGAGTGCGTTCTGGGGCCTCGGGGCAGGGAGCTGTGCGGGTCAGGCTGACCCCTCTTTCCCTCTAGCCTTGGTGGTGGTGCGGGGTGCAGGCCCAATGCTGCCGGCAGCCTTTTCATCCCCACAAAGTGAGACCAGCCTGAGAATTCAGCAAACAGAGGAAAGCAGGGCCATGGGACAGGGAGAGTGATTTCCGATGACACACCCTTGCCCCTGCGTCCGGCTGGGCCTGAAGGACCTTAGGGTTGTGTAAGCCAGCGAATTCCATATTTTGCTTAAGTCGTTTGCCAGTTGGGTTTTCTCTCACTTGAAATCAATAATAAAAGCAAGTGATGGCTTTTGTCGAAGGGATTCTTCCTCTTGACCTTTTATTTTGTGGGAGTGACATCATGAAGGTCAGACTTTATCGCCATAATGCTGTGGTGCTAACTAGGCTTGAAGCCAGAGAAGGTTCCGGACATCGTCCGGGGCGCCTGCAGGATGGAGTGGCAGATCCGGAGTTTTGAGCCTTCCCTGGTTCCATGGCTGACGTGCCCCGTGTCGGAGGCTGGTTCTTCCACGTCCCTTCTCTCCCTCAGATTTTTCCCAACTGGAATTTCTGGTCTGTGTCTGAAAGCTGTTATTCTGAGAAACTAAATGACGGACTCAGCCCCATCCTGCTGTTTTGCTGACGGTTGAGAAAGCTCTCGCACACATACCCAGGGGTAAGGTCTGACACGCCAGGTGTGGCGACGAGCTATTATGCAAATATATTCCAGAAGGATGACGCTTTTGAGGAACTCCAGTGCGGCGAATTTCTCAAATAACACGGGTTTGAGCTTACTTTTCATTATGCTGTGTTGCATGATTTTACTTGGGGTCCTGTTACATTTTGCTGAGCAGTTAAAGAATTTGAAAAGTGCAGAGTAGTGAAGTTGACCATGTGCCTGCAGGAAGGAGTCCAGCATGCCCACCTGCTTCCTGGCTGTCTGGGGCTGCTGACTCTACGCTTCAAGGTCACGCAGGAGCGAGGCTTTGTGACTGAGTCAGGTTGATGGATGGTTTCAGGGGGTGTAAGTCAATAACAGCATGAGGGCAGAACCCTTTTCTCTGCAGCAAGTGAGGGCAGAGGGGGGGGTTCTTCTCCGGCTTTTAGGGAAGTATTGGAGATCGGGCTGGTTTCTTCCAAATAAAGGAAGGCAGGAAACAGCTCTTAAATCCACATTGAATCTACAAACTCTTTTATTGCATTGGATCACATATGCAATAGTACAGGGGGTTTATTGTGTAGATCAAGGCCTCTGTCTAATGCAAGTTCACTCCCCAAGAACCTTGAGCACTTTAGAAGGTCTTTCCTGTGATCGGCCAATGCTCAAAATGGGTGTCGTTGGCCGTGGTCAGTGTGTTCTCATTCGCCCTGTGGCTGATGGAGTCGGCTGCGGGCAGACCACTTTGGGTCCTGGGGAATGTAGGCTTTGAGGCTCTAGGTGAAAACTCATTTCTTAGCACGCTACTGATCAGGTGGGGTGCCTTTAATCTTTTTACCAGAGCATTTTTCCATGACTGACTTTAATCCTGCTTTACTGAGAGCCAAGAGACCTGGCCCAGGCTTCGCAGATGGTTGCTGCTTCCTGGTACACAATGGTACCAACTGATTAATGAAATTAGTACATAAAGTGGACACGGAAGCTGTACTTTTTTTTTCTTGTCCCTTTGGGAACATTCTGCCATCCTCACCGCTCATAGGGTTTATAATACTTTATTGTGTCTAGATTGCTGTGTTTGCTTCTCTTCATAAACAGGTAAGTAGATTAATGCTCCCCTTCAAGATTTTTTAGATGAAAAATGACCAATGATGGAAAAATAATCACATACATGAGAATGAGAAAAAATCAATTATCTGATAAAAACAAGGCTAATTTAATGTATTGCATTCCTTTTCCATTTGTGATGCCTTCTTATGTTACATTAAAGAAAGGACTTTTTTTAGAGGTTATAGAGTTGGAACCTATTTTCCTAGTGTCAGCAAAGGCTTTGGAGAGAAGTATACTTTGAAGTTTGCGGAAGAGGTAGGAGAGAAAGTTCCTAGTGGGTTTTAAAGAAATTTGGGTAGGAAATGAAGTTTTTAAAAAGCAGTTTTTAAGAGCAGTCCAGAATGATAGAACACTAGCTTTCTATGTAAAGTTATCATGGATAAAGAACAGCCACCAGGGAGGAGGTTAGCATTTTCAAAGAACTTGTTTTGGCACCATTTTGAAAAGATTTGTGCACCCTTATGTTTATGGTGTTATTTACAAGAGTCAAGATATGGAAGCAACCCAAGTGTCCTTTGATAGATCAATGGATAAAGAAGATTATGTATTCTATTTATATATATCTATATCTAAATATATATCGTGGAATATTACTCAGCCGTAAAAAAAGAATGAGTTCTTGCTGCTTGCAACAACGTGGTTGGACCTAGAGCATATTATGCTAAGTGAAATAAGTCAGAGAAAGAGAAATATCATACAATTTCACTTATATGTGGACTCTAATCAACAAAACAAATGAGCAATAAAAAATAGTTTCATTCATGCAGAAAACAAACTGGTGTTTTCCAGAGAAGAGGTAGATCGGGGGAATGGGTGGAATAGGTGAAGGGGATTAACAGGTACAAACGTCCAGTGATAAATAAGTTGCAGAGATGTAAAGTACAGTATGGGGAATATAGTCAGTCAAAAATATTGGAAGAATGCTGTGTAGGGACGACCCTTAATCATGGTGAGCATTATGTAATGTACAGCATTGTCCATCACTGTGTCGTCCACCTGAAACCAATATAACTTTGGATGTCAACTATACTTCAGTAATAAATTTTAAAAAATAATTTGGGGAAAAGCTGGGGCAAATGCAGGACAATTGAGAAAGATGAATGAACTGATTTCATCTGCTGCATATTGTCCTTGTGCTCCCAGAGCCAAGATTGGACACAAACTATTTTAGTATTTGGAAAACATTTTCAGGATAAACTTTACTATTCCTTTTTCCCCATTACAGAAAAACCTATATCGAAATGTACCGATGCAAGGATATCCAAAGCCTTTTCTATTTACTCATCGTCTCTCATGGTTCCCTAGGGCTACTGACCCGTTACAAGGTTAAAGGGATTCTTTGTTTAGTTTTGCTTAAGTTGGTGGTCACGGACACAGCTCTGCATTTTAATTTCCTACCCCAAGTCCTGTGCAATGTTTAGTTGCCATTTTATGCACTGAGAAAACGGGGTCAGAAGAATGAAGTGATTCTCTCCTTTACACCCCTCACACAGTTTAATAAATCATGAACCAAGTTAGAAACAGAAATCTGGTTTTATTGACTTAAAATTGCAGTTTTAGTGTTGGGGTTGTGGAATGTGAGCAGAGTAGTGTCATGATCTGGAAGGGAAGAAAATGGCAAAGGAAAAGTGAAGTCCATCTTAGCGGGGAACGTGTGAGCGGGCTTTTATTAAGTGCTACATCCCTCGGTGACAAAACGGCTCTGGGAGTTCATGGCTGCAGGTTCAGAGAGTGTGTCTTCTCAGGTTGCTGCCTCTCCTGAGACAAGCAGCCATGCCCATAGCAGGACCTGAGTGAACTCATCAGGGCTGCATGCACCCCTGCACAAATGGGATTCACTCGTTGCCAAGGATGTCCGTGTCCTTTTTGCTGAGTGGGGGGCTCATCTTAATCCAAATTCTGTGCATTCCGCTGGTCACTAATGAAAAACAAAAACTGCATGTGTCTTCACTTCCAGGAGAAACTTCACCCGCAACTCTAAAACACTGTCACATAAATGATATCAGGCCTCTTGCTACGGGAAGGATATAGCACCCAGACGTCAAAACCTTAAATCATGTATGTTAAACTTGGGGACAAACCAGCACCTCCTTGATCATTTAATCTTTATGAATCCATTCTAATCCTCTGCATCTCTCTTGATTCAAGTCCCCCGTTAGCTGACTTTGCCCAGCTGCACGCAACACGAATATTTTTATTACTGTTTTTATTAGTTGCATTTGCAGAAAGAGAAGAAACACTTTTCACCCCCTAAATATTTATGACCTTCCAGTGAATGAATAGTTGGACTTCATATCCTGTATTTGAAATGTTGGATAATCTTGGATTCTTCTGGCTGAAATGGGAGAAGCAATCTTAATTGGAAATGTAAGCAAGTTCAGACCAGAAATGAAAATTGCACATGAATGCATTATTACTATAGTAACTAAATTCAGGCCTGCTGTTAGCTATGAAGATTTTTTTGTTTAAAAACTTTTGTAGGCTCTTTATAGATTCATATACAGTGGAGAGAAATAATACGGAGGGATCTCCTAGATACACTTTACCCAGTTTACAGATGTTAACATCTTGCAATACTGTCACGATCAGATATTGGTGTTGCTACCTTCAAAATACAGAGATTTTCTACCACCACAAGATCTCTCCTGCTGTTCCTCCCATAGGCTCATGCTCGTCCTTCTTTCCGCTACCCCCTTCTTAATTCCTGTCAACTACTAATCCATTTTCCAACTCTGTAATCTTGTCATTTCAAGAATGTTGTATGACTGGAATCATGCAGTATTTATCCTTGTGAGATTAGTTGTTTTCTTTCTTTTTTTTAAGACTGTTTATTTGAGAGAGAAGCGTGAGAGAAAGAGAGGGAGAGAGAGAGACAGAGTGGGAAGGGGCAGAGGGAGAGGAAGAGAGTCTCAAGCAGACTTCCCTCTGAGCTTGGAGCCCCACATGGGGCTCGATCTCAAGACCCTGAGATCCTGACCCGAACCAAAATCAAGAGCTGGCCAATTAACTGATTGAGCCACCCGTGTGCCCTGGATTAGCTGTTTTCACTCGCCATAATTCAGTGCATATTCATTCAAATCATCGTATGTGTCAATATTTGCCCCCTTTTAACGCTGAGTGTATGGATATACCACAGTCTCTTTAACAAACAGCTCACCTATCGCAGCACCTCTGTGGTGTTTTCAGTTTGGGGCTATTATGATTATAGTGACTATGGACATTTCGAATGAACACAAGTTTTCACTTCTCTGAGATAATTGCCTAGGAATGCAATTGTCATATGGTAGTGTTTTAAGAAACTGCCATACTTTTTTCAGAGGAGTTGTATACCATTTTACATCCCCCCCAGCAGTGTATGAAAGATTCACCAGATCTTTGGCAGGTGTTTTTACTATTTTTACTTTTAGCCATTCTGACAGGTGTATACTGTTCTCTCATAGTGGTTCTAATTTATATTTCCTTAATGACTTATGGTGTTGGACGTCTTCTTCTGAGAATATTTGCCATTGGTATAGTCTCTTCAGGAAACTGTTCCAGTCTTGTGCTTGTTTTCTAGTTGGGCTTTTTTTTTGTTTAACTGCTGAGTCTTGAGAGTTCTTTATATATTCTAGATACTAGTACTTTGTGGGATATGTGGCTTGAAAATACTTTCTATAGCTCTTTAACCTCTTAACAGAGTATTTTGCAGGAAAAAGTTTTTAAAAAGATGTTCTTGTCAAGTGCACATGGACTCTTCTCCAGGATAGACCATGTGCTTGCCCATAAAACAAACCTCAGTAAATGTAAAAGGATTGGAATTGTATAACATATGTTCTCCAACCACAATGGAATGAAATTATAAATCAATAGCAAGAGGAAACCTGGAAAATCCCCAAATATGTGTCAAATAAAACAGTCTCAAACAACCAGTGGCTTGAGGAGGAAGTGACAAGGGCAAATTAAAAAAAAATTTTTTTGTGATGTAGGAAAATGGAAAATAACATATCAAAATTTATGGGATGTAGCAAAAGCAGTGCTCAGAGGGAAATTCATACTTGTAAATACTTACATTAAAAAATAAGAAAAATCTCAAATCAGTCACCTAACCTTCCACCTTAAGTGACTAGAAAAAGAAAAGCAAAGTAAACCCAAAGCAGACAGACAACAGGAGATGATAAAGATTAGAGTGAGAACAAATGAAATGGAGAATAGATAAGCAAAAGGGAAAATAGATGACACAAAAAAATGGTTCTTTGAAAATATCAATAAAATTGACAAATCTTTAGAATGATCAAGAAAAAATGAGAGAAGACAAATTACTGTAATCACAAATAAAAGTGAGGAAATTACTGCCAACCTTACATAAATAAAAGAATTGTAAGAGCATTCCATAAATCACTGGTATACAGGTTAGCCTAGATGAGCTGGAAGTGGAAAACATGAACACCAAAAACGAGAAATATCATTGAAAGAAATTAAAGAAGACAAATAAATGGGAAGACATCCCATGTTCAGTAATTTAAAGACTTGAGAAGGTGGTATACCTCAGATTGGTCTATAATTCAATTAATTCCTGTCAAAATTACAACTGCCTTCTTTGTATAAAAAGGCAAGTGATTGTAAAATTCCTATGAAATTTCAAGGGACCCTGAATAGCCAGGACAATTTTTAGAAATAAAAGTTGGAGGACTCACACTTCCCAATTTCAAAACTTACTGTAAAGTTACAATGTTACCACAAAGCAGTATGTTACAGGTACAAGGGTGGACATACAGATTAATAGAGTAGAATCAAGAGTCCAGGAATAAATTTATACATCTGTGGTCAATTCACATTCCACAAGAGTACCAAGACCCTTCAGTAGGGGACAGGACAGTTTTCAACAAATGATGCTGGGACAACCAGATATCCACCTGCAGAAGAATGCATTTGAACCCTTACATTACACCATATACAAAAATTAAATCAAAATGACTCTGATTTCAGTGTAAAAAGCTAAAACTGTTAAACTCTGGATTTGCAGTCAGTTTTTTAAATTAACATATAATGTATTATTTGCTTCAGGGATACAGGTCTGCAAATCATCAGGCTTACACAGTTCACAGCACTCACATATCCTCCCCAATGTCCATAACCCAGCCACCCTCTCCTTCCCCCACCCCAGTGGCCCTCAGTTTGTTTCCTGAGATTAAAAGTCTCTTATGGGGGCGCCTGGGTGGCTCAGAGGGTTAAAGCCTCTGCCTTCGGCTCAGGTCATGATCTCAGGGTCCTGGGATCGAGGCCCACATCGGGCTCTCTGCTCGGCGGAAAGCCTGCTTCCCCCCCCCCCGCCTGCCTCTCTGCCTACTTGTGATCTCTATCTCTGTGTCAAATAAATAAATAAATAAATCTTTAAAAAAAAAAAAAAAAAAAAAGTCTCTTATGGTTTGTCTCACTCCCTGGTGCCATCTTGTTTCAATTTTTCCCTCCCTACCCCTCCCGACCCCCCGTCCTGCCTCTCAAATTCCTCATATCAGAGAGATCATATGATAATTGTCTTTCTCTGATTGACTTATGTCATTTAGCATAATACCCTCTAGTTTCATCCACATTGTTGCAAATGGAAAGATTTCATTGTTTTGATGGCTGCATAGTATTCCATTGTATATATGTACCACATCTTGTTTATCCATTCATCTGTTGTTGGACATCTAGGTTCTTTCCATAGTTTGGCTATTGTGGACATTGCTGCTGTAAACATTCAGGTGCACATGCCCCTTCAGATCACTACATTTTTATCTTCAGGATAAATAGCCAGTAGTGCGATTGCTGGGTCGTAGGGTAGCTCTATTTTCAACTTTTTGAGGAAACTCCATACTGTTTTCCAGAGTGGCTGCGCCAGCTTGCATTCCCACCAACAGCATAGGAGGACTCCCCTTTCTCCACATCCTCACTAACATCTGTCATTTCCTCACTGGTTAATTTTAGCCATTCTGACTGGTGTGAGGTGGTATCTCACTGTGGTTTTGATTTGTATTTCCCTAATGCCGAGTGATGTTGAACACTTTTTCATGTGTCTGTTGGCCATTTGGATGTCTTTGTCGAAATGTCTGTTCATGTTTTCTGCCCATTTCTTGATTGGATTATTTGTTCTTCAGGTGTTGAGTTTGATAAGTTCTTTACAGATTTTGGATACTAGCCCTTTATCTGATATGTCATTTATAAATATCTTCTCCCATTCTGTTGGTTGTCTTTTGGCTTTGTTGACCATTTCCTTTGCTGCACAGAAGCTTTTTTATCTTGATGAAGTTCCAATAGTTCATTTTTGCCCTTGCTTCCCTTGCCTTTGGCAATGTCTCTAGGAAGAAGTTGCTGCCCCTGAGGTTGAAGAGGTTGCTGCCTGTGTCCCCTCAAGGATTTGGATGGATTTCTGTCTCACCTTGAGGTCTTTCATCAATTTAGAGTCTATTTTGCATGTGGTGTAAGGAAATGGTCCAGTTTCATTTTTCTGCATGCGGCTGTCCAATTTTCCCAATACCATTTGTTGAAGAGACTGTCTTTTTTCCATTGGACATTTTTTCCTGTTTTGTTGAAGATTAGTTGACCATAGAGTTGACCATAGAGCCATTTCCAGGCTCTCTATTCTGTTCTGTTGATTTATGGGTCTGTTTTTGTGCCAGTACCATACTGTCTTGATGATGACAGCTTTGTAATAGAGCTTGAAGTCTGGAATTGTGATGCCGCCATCTTTGGTTTTCTTTTTCAACATTCCTCTGACAACTCATGGTCTTTTCTGGTTCCATATAAATTTTAGAATTGTTTGTTCCATTTCTTTGAAAAAAATATTGATGGTATTTTGATAGGGATTGCATTAAGTGGATAGATTGCTTTAGGTAGCATAGCCATTTTCACAACATTTGTTGTTCCAATCCATGTGCATGGAACGTTTTTTCATTTCTTTGCATCTTCCTCAATTTCTTTCATGAGTACTATATAGTTTTCTGAGTACAGATTCTTTGCCTCTTGGTTAGGTTTAGTCCTAGGCATCTTATGGTTTTGGGTGCAGTTGTAAATGGGATCAACTCCTTAATTTCTCTTTCTTCTGTTTTGTTGTTGGTATATAGAAATGCAACTGATTTCTGTGCATTGATTTTATATCCTGACACTTGACTGAATTCCTGTATGAGTTCTAGCAGTTTTGGCGTGGAGTCCTTTGGGTTTTCCACGTAAAGTATCATATCATCTGCAAAGAGTGAGAGTTTGACTTCTTCCTTGCCAATTCGGATGCCTTTTATTTCTTTTTGTTGTCTGATTGCTGTGGCTAGGACTTCTAGTACCATGTTGAATAGCAGTGGTGATAGTGGACAGCCCTGCCGTGTTCCTGACCTTGGGGGAAAATCTCTCACTTTTTCCCCATTGAGAATGATATTCGCTGTGGATTTTTCATAGATGGCTTTTGTGATAATTGAGGTATATACCCTCTATCCCTACACTGTGAAGAGTTTTGATCAAGAAAGAATGCTGTACTTTGTCAAATGCTTTTTCAGCATCTATTGAGAGTATCATATGGTTCTTGTTCCTTCTTTTATTAATGTATCACATTGATTGATTGGATTTGCAATGAATCCTTAAACACCTAAGTCACAAGCAACAAAAGAAAAATTAGATCATTGAAATTGAAAGCTTTTTACATCGAAGAACACTATCAGGAAGAGACAGTTCCACTATGAAGTATATGTCCAAGAACATTTCAAAGAAGGTTTTCAAACAAGAACTTGTCCATGGAGTTCATGTTCCTATAATTATTGTTTATACTAGCCAAAAAGTGAAAACAACCCAAATGTCATTATCTAATGAATTGACAAACAAAATGTCATGCATCATACTATAGAAAATTATTTAGCTGTAAAAAATAATACAATTCTGATATATGCTACAACATAGATCAACTTTGAAAATATTATTAAAAAACTAAAGAAACCAGGTACAAAATTCTACGCATAGTGTGATTCCATTTATATGAAATGTTTGGAATGGGCAAATCCATAGAAACAAAAACAGATGGTGGTTCTCAGGAGAAGGATGAACAGGGAGTGACTGCTTAATGGTTGCTTTTGGGGGTGATAAAAAGATTCCAGAATTAGGTAGTGGTGACAGTCACACAACATTGTGAATGTATTAAAAGTCAATACATTGTTGCTTTGAAATGTCAAATTATGAATTTTATGTTAAGCAAATTTTACCTCAATATTTAAAAAAAATTAGTAGGGCATATTTGTGTGGGTCTATTTCTGGTTCTCTGTTCTGTTTCATTGATCTGTGTGTAATTCTCTCCACCAATCCTGTAGTCTTCATCACTGAAGTTATGTAATAAGACTTGAAATTGAGTAAATTCCCACTTTCTTCTTTTTTTTTCAAAATTGTTTTAGCTAATATTATTTTTCTGCCCTTCCATATAAATTTTAGAATAATTTCTATTTAAAAATGGATATTTCTGCATCTAAATTCTTCGGGAATTTTCTGTAGTTTTCTCCTCCCTCCCTCCCTTCCTCTTCTTTCTTTCCTTCCTTCCTTTTCTTTCTTTTTCCTCTCTCTGTTCTCTTCCTCTCTTTCTCTCTTCTTTGTACTGTCTTTAGTTTTGTTATCAGAATTAATACTACCTTCATAAAATGAACTGGGAAACATCCTCTCCTTTTCTATTTTTTGGAGAAGATTTTGTTTCGTGGGTGTTCTTTCTTAAATATCTACAAAAAATATTGTGGGAATTTTGACAGGAATCATGCTAAACCTTTATATCAGTTTGGAAAGAATTGACATCTTTACTATATTGAGTCTTCCAATCCATGAATACGGTACATCTTTCCATTTGACTAGTACTCCTTCTATTACTTTCATCAGCATTTTTGTATTCAGCATACAAGCCCATATATGTTTTGTTAGATTTAACAAAACCTAAGTATTTCCTCCTTTTTTTTTTTTTTGAGTGGTTGTAAATGTATTTTTAAAATTTTTGGTATTCATTGTTAGTACATAGAAATGCATTTCATTTTTGTACACTTATCTTGTACCCTGAAACCTAACTGAGCTCACTTACTAGGTCTAGTTTTTTGTTTTGTTTTATGTTGTTTTTGTAGATTCTTTGCGATTTCTATGTCAATAATTATGTCATCAGCAAATATGTACTGTTTTGTTTTATTTCTTTCTTTCCAAACTGTGCCTTTTATTTGCTTTTCTTGTCTCAATGCACTGGCTAGAACTTTAGCACTGTGTTGAATAAGAGTTATTAAAGTGGAGATACTTGCAGTCTTCCCATTTGGGGGAAGCGTTCAGTCTTTCACCATTAAGTGCAACGTTAGCTGTAGCTCTTTAATAGATGGTCTTTATCAATTGAAGAAGTTCCTTTCTATTCCTCTTTTTCTGAAAAAAAATTTTTTGTCGTAAATCAGTCAACTATTTTTTCTGCACCAATTGACATGATCATGTGATTTTTTTTTCTTCTTTAGTCTGTCAGTATGACGGATTACATTGACTGATTTTCATATACTAAACCAGACTTACACTCCTGGAATTGCTCTGTAGTTTTATTGGGTTTTTTTTTTCTTTCATTCTGTCTTTGCCAGGCTTTGGTATCAGGTAATACTAGTTTCATAAAATAAATTGAGAATTGTCTCGTCCTTTTGCAGTTTCTGGAGGCAAATGTGTTTAACAGGGTTTGTTCTTTTTTAAATATGTGTTAGAATTCTCCAGTAAAAGCATCAGTGCTTGAGTATTTGTTCTTGAGGAGTTTTTCGATTACCAGTTAAATTTCCTTAATAGGTAGAGGGCAATTCAAATGATCTGTTTCCTAATGGGTGAGTTGCAGCAACTAGTGATTTTTGAGAAATTGGTCCATTTCCTCTACATTATGAAATTTATGCATATAAAGTTGTTTGTAATGTTTCCCATTATCCCTTTGATATCTGCAGGTTTGGCAATATATCATTTGGTAACTTGTGTTTTCTCTCTCTCTTTCTCTCTCTTTTAGGGGAGGTGCAGGTCAGGCTTGCTAGAGATTTGTCAGCTTAATTGACATTTTCAAAGAACCGGCTCTTTGATCTTTGTTTTTCTCAATTTTTTGTTTTGTTTTCAATTTCATTGATTTTTATTCCTTATTTTTTCCTTATGCTTTCTATGGGTTTTTTTGTTGTTGTTGTTCCTCTTTTTCTAGATTCTTGAGGTGGAAAATTAGATTAATTTGAGACTTTTCCTCTTCTGTTATGTATGTACTAAGTGAATTTTCACTACTGATTTAGCTGTGTCCCACCAGTTTTAATATGTTCTGTTTTCATTTTCTTTCAATTTAATTCATTTTCATTTCCACTGAAACTTTATCAATGACACATGAGTTATTTAGAATTGTGTTGTTCGGGGTGTCTTGGTGGTGAAGTCGGTTGAGCATCCTACTCTTGGTTTCTGCTCAGGTCATGATACCAGTGTTGTGGGATTGAGCCTCATCTCAGGCTCTGTGCTCAGCATGGAGTCTTCTTGGATTCTCCTTCCCTCTCTCTCTGCCCCTCCACCCCATGGTTGCACGTGCTCTCTCTCTAAAATAAACAAATCAATCTTAAAAAAAAAATTGTGTTGTTTGCGACTGTTTGAATATTATCTTATTTTTCAGTTATTGATTTCTAGTTGAGTTCATTGTCATTGGAAAATACACTTGGTATTATTTCCGTTTTTAAACATTTGTTGAGATAGTTTAATGTTCCAGCTTATGTTCTATCTTGGTATATGCTTGACTGTGATATGTCTTCGTGTGAACTTCCTTAAGTTTATCTCCAATTTCTCCTTTTCTCACAGGACTCTGATGACTAGAATGTTAAATCTTTTGTTATAATCCCACAGGTCTCTGAAACTGTTCATGCTTTTTCAGTCTGTTTTCTCTCAGTTGTTCAGATTATTTATTTATTGTTCTATCTTCCAGTTCATTGATTCATTTCTCTGTCTCTGTCATTTTGCAACTGAGTCCTTCCATTGAGTTTTTAATTTGCACATATATTTTGTATTATTTTGTATTTACTTCTACTGTATATTTTTACTTAGAAATTTTCTATTTGGTTCTTCTTGTATCTTCTATTTCCTTGCTGACTTTCTATTTTTTTTTTTTGGTTGAGATTCTGTTTTTTCCTTTGTTTCAAAAGTATTCTTAATTGGTCATCGAATACTAATTCTGAATCTTCGTCAGATGATTCTCTCATTTCTGTTATCTCAGTGTTGGCATCTGTTGTCTTTTTTTCACTCTGTTTGAGATCTTTCTGTTTCTCATGACAAGTCATTTTCTGTTGAAAACTGGACATTCTGGGTACTATGTTATGAGACTGGATATTATTTAAACCTTCTATCTTAACTGACTTTCTCTGACAGTGCTCAGCACTGCTTTGTTACTTTCAGGTAGAGTTAGAAGTCAAAGCCCAGGCCTATCAAAGGTGGCTGCACTGATAAAGACCCTCCCACCTTTTTTTTTTTTTTTTAGATTTATTTATTTATTTGAGGGGGGGTGCACAATTAAGAGGGGCAGGGGGAGAAAGAATCCCAAGCAGCCCCACAGGGCTCTATCTCATGACCCTGAGATCATGACTTGCGCCAAAAAGAGTTGGATGCTTAACTGACTGTGCCACCCAGGCTCCCTAAAGACCCCCCACCTTTAATTTGGGATCCCAAACAGCAACTCCCTAAGGTACTGGGAACCAGGACTAGACCAGACCTCCTAGATGGTAGCAAGGTTGGCAGTTACCTGAATGTCTGTCCTCAGGCAGAGCCCACTATGCCAGCTGTACAACCCTGTGTCCTCAGGAAATTTCTCTCATGCCAAGTCATCTGAAGCACATGGTGACCCAGCAGCCAGAGGAACAGCACTGGCTTGGAGAGAACTAGTATGTCAGTGGCAGCAAAAATTAAAGATTCGAAACGAACCTGACGGAACCTGGTATATATATCCAGTTAAAGAGGTGACAGTGTCCTTCTATTTCAGCTCTGGCTACCTTCTTTTGTCTAGATTTTTCTAAGGCCATCCTGTCCCATGAATAGAACTGCAGTCCATCCATAACTCCATTCTGGGTTTGCTATATGAACAGACATCCATCAAACTTCTCATTCCAGCCAGCCACACTTCCCCATCGAAAGAAAAACAGGAATAATTGTCCCATAAATAGTCTGTGTGTGCTGACAAATGGGAATTTGAAGCAGCATAATTAAATTGCTGTTAAATTATTTAACTGCCTCCAGTGAAACCGTGTAAGGGAGAAGGTGCTTGACTTAGGGAGACACATCAGGAGGTGAGAAAGCAAAATTTGAAGGGAGAAAACTAGCGTGGTTCTCTGCATTCCATATTAACATAAGGGAAGATGCTTTGGAGTAAGTCAGCCTATCTGGAAAGGCCTGTGGCTAGACTGTTGGCCTGTGGCCGTCAGGACCATGTTGCCTAGCAATGAACAGGGACTTGCCAGGCAGGTGCTAGGAAGAGTACGTGCAGAGAGATACACACCTAACATGTACCAGCATTCTGTGCCCCCTGGAGACTGAGGCGTGAGATACAAGCCCCCATTTTCTCTTTGAGCAAACAGAATTGATGTTTATGCAATTGGACAGTTAAGGCAGAAATCCAATTACTGAGCTAATTAGCACCTTTGAGTGGTAAGCACCAAATGTACAGGAGGAAAGCACTGGAGAAAAGCTCAAATTACCCAGTATGGCTGACAGTTCACCTTCTTAGAGAGTCTGGTGGAAAGCCAGGGGCCCTGGGGTATGCAGGCAGCTTAGCTTAGTTGTTGCTGATCGAATTTAGCACTCTGCATCCGATAGCCTTTTGAAAAGATAGCTTTCCAGTTAACATAGTTTTAGAAGGTGTTTTAATTCCCCAAGGAGTATAGTAAATGACTTTCTTTTGGCTCAGCCCCACTTTAAAAATTGTTTATTCTGCTGCTGAAAATTCATTTGTCCTAGGTCTTCAGGTGAAATTAAAATTCCATTTAGGGAATTCTTATGCCGACATGGGATTTCAGCCTTCATTAGAAAGAATTTTGTTGTTTGCTGTATTTTTCGCCACCCTGGGCTCTTTTACTTTCAAAGCTGATCCGAGGGTATTTGGAAGGAAAACTGAAGCAGTAATAGAGTGGTGGAGCTAACAGCATTTTTGAGATGCAGCTGAATATTTCTTCTCTCCAGTCCCACAAAGCTCAAAGAAGATCTCACCTCGATGGTTCTCAAGTATCTGAGACAGATGAGAAAAAGAGAATACTTTTTTTTCTTAGCTCCATCTAAGTATTTTTTTTAATCTCTCTGATTCCCAAGAGACAAGTTCACAACAGAATTCTGCATTCTGAGATTTCTTCTTCTTCTTTTTTTTTTTTTTAAGATTTTATTTATTTATTTGACACAGAGAGAGAGAGTACAAGTAGGCAGAGAGGCAGGCAGAGAGATAGGGAGAGAAGGAAGCAGGCTCCCTGCCAAGCAGAGAGCCCAATGCAGGCCTCGATCCCAGGACCCTGAGATCATGACCTGAGCCGAAAGCAGAGGCTTTAACCCACTGAGCCACCCAGGCGCCCCTGAGATTTCTTCTTAAGCACCATTCTACTAAGGAGTGCTTGTCATTTATTAAATCACACTCGGGATGTCAGTGATCATGTCTAACTATAAGTTGGTGGTGGCTAATCTCCTTTCTTCTTAGCAGACGTCATGAGAGATAAATTAACATTAGAAACAGCATTGTTTTGGACTCTTCATTTAATCATGTCAATTATGAGTAAAGGTGTGTCTTCATGCTACCCAGGGTCTGGTGTAAGGGGCGGATATATAATCAAATAATCACACAAAGAAATATATGACATGGTAGAGTCAGCCTACCGGATTCAAATCCTGGCTCCACACTTATGTGTGGCCTTGGGCACTGTAGTTAATTTCATCGTGTTTCAAGTTCCTCCTCGGGAATGGGTATAATAATAATACCTACCTACAAAGGTAGTTGTAAGGATATGATGAGTTAGCTCACGTGAAGTACTTACGCAGAGAAGTGTTACGGAAATATTAGCTGTCATCACTGTTAGTAATATTAACTATGACAGGTTCCCCACAGGAGAGGTATGATGTGTGAAGGAGCATATGACATGAGTCTCACCTCGAGCAGGTGTCAGGAAGGCTTCCCTGAGAGCGATACTGGGGCCAGACTTGAAGCACTGGAGGAGTCTGTCAGGAAGGCAGGTGGGGTAGTAAGGACTCCAAGTAGAGGACGCCAGAGTCACAGAGGACGCCGGGGAAGGGAGGGTGACAGGAATAGGAGGTCGGGGCATGCTGCAGATGCAGAAAAGGGCTAACATGGTTGGAACAGAGAAAGCAAAGATGTAAAAGATCAGTTTTTTCAACAAATGTGAGTAGGACCTTCATTGTTCAAACTTGCATGTAAGCCTATATTCAATGATATATTTCTAGTGAAAGCCCTTTCTTAATGGCTTTGGTGTAACCATATGAAATTGCCATCTTTGTACATCAAGAACAGTTAAATATCCAAGGTCATGTGGTTGAGGTCAATTGCATATTTCATCTTTCAAGGGATGATGAGACCAGTGCTGAAGATCTGAAATAAAAAGACACAGAACACCTGGACGGCTCAGATGATTAAGTGTTTGCCCTTGGCTCAGGTCATGATCCAGGAGTCTTGGGATCAAGCCCACACTTAGTGGGGAATCTGCTTCTCCCTCTGCCCCTCCCTCTGTTTCTTCCCCTGCTTGTGCTCTGTCTCTCTGAAATGAGTACATAAAAAAAATCTTTAAAAAATTAAAAATATAGGGCGCCTGGGTGGCTCAGTGGGTTAAAGCCTCTGCCTTCAGCTCAGGTCATGATCTCAGGGTCCTGGGATCGAAGCCCACATCGGGCTCTCTGCTCAGCAGGGAGCCTGCTTCCTCCTCTCTCTCTGTCTGCCTCTCTGCCTACCTGTAATCTCTCTCTGTCAAATAAATAAATAAAATCTTTTTTAAAAAATAAAAATATATAAATAAAAACCAAAGCAGGTCAGGCACAGTCTCGCTGAGCAGAGCTGACTATTGCACTTATAAAGGGTTTCTGGGACGTGTGAAGTTCAAGGATGGCTGAAGTATTAGAGGCAAAAGCAGGTTGATACCATCGGCACAGACAGTTTCTTGGGGACACACTGTTGATCGGTCGCCCTTGAAAGTCTGGCATGAGTCCGTCCCTCGCTGGCTGGCTCGCAGAAGCAAGGGGCCACATGGGTTGGCTGGCTTACTTGAGGCTCTGAATGGAGGTGAGTTGTCATAACTGGAGAGATTTAAAACTGGTTCTGACGGCCATTTGTCACCACGGCTGCAAACCATCTGTCTTCTTCTGAGTTCCAATTTCATTCTTGTGCTTCACCGGAAGAGAGGCCTGGAAGAATGCGCCCAGCGCTTGAAAGCAAGTGGTGGCAACCCTGACCGCTCACCACAGTTTTCTGGGATCAATTGGAAAAGAAAGATGCCTGTGTGTGTACCGCTTTCAAAATCAGAGAGTGAGTGACATTCCATTGGCAGTTCAAGCACTTGCTTTCATTTTATGGACCTGGTGCTCCAACTTGATAAGGCATAAGGCTGGTCTCCCAATTCTGAGATGTCATCTCTCCCCTCCCTGGGTTTCTTGTACTTTTCCCTCTCTTCGTTATTGTGAGACACCTCCCCTCCTTCCTGCAGCATGTCACACAGGAGCGATCACCTTGATTGATGAGCTCACGTCCCCTGCCTTCCCCCACCCCACAGCCAGTTCTATAAACCGACTCTCCTTTGTCGTGCTCTAGTCGTGACCTTTTACCCTTCGTGCTCCTTCTAGCACTCGGCGCGTGGATAATTCCAACACAAGACTGGTGGTCCAAATTGAAAAGGATCCAGGTAAGAAGATACCTTCTTTCTCTCTTCTTAAATTCCTTATGTATTTTCTTATATAGATGGATTCCTTCAATCCAAACAGGGGAAATGAGTACTCACTCTTTTTAATCACTGGAGATGATGTATGTCTGCGTAATAAATATGGTGACTGGAAAAATAAAACAAATAGACTGACCAGTCATCCTGATTTGGTTTGGATATGCTTTTCTCTGTTATCTAGAAGTGATGTGGTACCTGTTCAGTGTAGAATGACTCTGTCAGTGAAGACAGCTTTGTTTGTGTGTGACAAAAGGCAAAAACAGACTGTAAGTCTTGTTAGTGGTCTTGTAGCAAAAAAGTTCTTCAGAAAACCGTCAGCATTACGATGTCCTCAAAGCCAAACCATTCTAGGATGTAGGGTCCAGTAGTCTTCAGAAACTTCATTCAACATTAAGCTGTGGAAGGATTTACCTGCTAGGAAATCATTTTACTTTTTGCTTTCTGTATTCTGTTTCATTTTTAACCATTCTACCTCTTTTTTCCTCATATCAGAATGCAAATTTTAACCCTTCTCTATTTTTATCTACCTCACTCTCTCTGCTGAGCTCAAAGTTTTGTCTAGGAAGAGTGGTATCATATCATTATCTATATTTGAAGTGCATATACGTGATTAATTTGAACTCGTAATTTGAAAGGGAAGAATACCTGGAAAGACAGGTTTATTTCTTATTGACCTAAAGTTCAACTCGTCAGTACAACATGGTGGGGAGGGGGCTACAGGTGTCTCTGACGCGCAGACATGGGACTCTGCGACATTGCAGGGCCATTGACATTAGGCATATGGACAGTTTCACAAGTGCATCTTCCTTCCAGTTATTCATAATTGTTGTCTCATTTTAATCCAGTTATGCAGCTCTGTGGTCAAGGTGTTCTTTCTACAAAGACTTCACTTTGGTAGTTGAAACTGTTTTTATTTAAATATTGAACAAGTTTGATGAATTAAGCAAAAATCAATTCTCTCATTCAGGCCTTCCCTTTAAAAGTGGCAGAGACTCCAAAGTAATCTCTAATTAGGGTCTCGGGATGCATGCTGATTCATCATTGAAAATGAATTGAATGGCAGGTTGGGCCGGCTTCATCTGCACTGAAGATTCAGCATACTGATCCTTCATTAGACTACATAGCATGACTCAGCCCACAGAACAGTTTATTTCTCTCCATCAATCTTAATTAGGTTATAAGGGCACTAATTTCAATTCAGCCTTCAACTGTCATGAATGCTCAGCAAGGATATTAAGAAATCTCTTACAGGTGGGTCAGTCTCTTCCTCATGTAGGAAGGGGCTAGTCTTCACCTTCCAGCACCCCAGTCATGCTCCCTTCCCTAGGGTCCGGACCAGGGGAGCTCCATTCAGATCTGCAGTCCTTATCTGGACTTTCCCTGACATAGCCTCCACTCCAATAGACAGTCTAGAAGGGAGACTTGAGTTTAGCTTTAGTCATTTCTTCCTTGGGCCAACTCTGCTTCTCTGACTTTCCAGAGCCAGAAGTTCACTCCCAAACATAAGAGGCTCCTAAAATAAGAGAACTGAATGTAAACTTTTCTCTTAGACCCTCCTGACACTTCCTTCACCCACAAAACCACGGAGCAGGAGGATGACCAAGTTTATCCAGTCTTCTCTTTAAAATGTTTCTGTCCTTCATCATGAGAGAGCTGATAGAGTGGAAGGGAGATTAAAGGAAAGACACCATAACCCTCAATCCCATGCCTCCCCCACCTTCCATCTCCTCTCCCAAAGCCTTCCTTCACTCCTCTTGGTGTCATCATCTACCCAGTCAGAATGGCTATAATTAAACAAGCAAACACGCAACTTCTGATAACGCCGAGTCTTGGCAAAGAGGAGGAAGAGCTAGAACTCTCAATCACTGCAGCTGGAGGGGATGCAAACACGGTACAGCCACTTTGGAAAACGGCAGCCCCACTCCTAGGTATTTACTCAAGAGAAACCAGAACTTACATTCCCATAAACATTCCCATTCGTTCTCATGAATATTTTTGGCAGATTTCCTCCTCATCACTAAAACTGGAAACAACCCAAATGTCCTCCAACAGATGAATGGATAAACAGGCTCTAGTACATGCATACCACAGAATACTACTCAACACTGAAACCGAACAGACTGCTGGGTACAGCAACCTGGGTGAATCTCAAATGCATTTTTCTAATTGGTGGTTATGTGAATATACATTTATTAAAACTTATAGGATTACACACTAAAAAAGATAAAGTTTACATAAATTTTCCCTCCATAAATCTGAATTATATATATAATTTAGAAGAAATGACATCTATATATCTATGTGTATATAATATATAAAAACATGAATTTGTCTATAGTATATAATACTAGCAGTAATCATTTATATTTATATATGGCATATATATATGTACACACACATACACATATGTGTGTGTGTATGAATTGATGCTGTTTATTGTTTCTATTCCTCAATGACTTTGATTTCAAAAAGTGCCGGGGTTACTTGACAGATGTGTTCTTGAAACAAAATTCTTTTAAAGAAGCTGTAGGATCTATGGTGTTATCGATGATTCAACAGATATTTAGTTAGTTCCTCTTGCACGTTAGGACTTTTGCCAGTGTTGGGACATAGAAATAAGCAAATTCAGACACAGATGCATCTTCCTTCACATCTCGTCTTCTCCACTTTCTTTCTCCACTGCATTGGAGAAATCAAACGCGAGTCAAATAACCATATACACACAAAAACTGAAAGTCAGATTCTAACTGTGACAACTGCTTCAGAGCCGAGGATCATGGTGCTTCGAACCTGTAATAGGGGATTTGGCCCAGCAAAGTGGTCAGCGGAGGCTTCCCTGAAGTAGCCATTAAGATGACATCTGAAGAATAGAAAGTGTTCAAAAGAGAGGAATGGAAGAGAAACCCATGCAGAAAGATTGGTGTCTACAAAGGACCGGGGTGGGAAGTGCATGTGAGTCCCTCCATTGGAAGAAGTTCTATGCTGAACATAAGTGAGAAGGGAGGAGGATGTCTATGTCAAGTGAGGATGGAGATTGAAATAGGGAGCAGATCCCACCTGCCTCTTGTGTGTCCATATATCCTAGGTTTGCTCCTAGCTTATACCTATGACTGTCCCAACTTATACCAGGGAATGCTAACTTACATGGAATCCTATTATAAGTGATGTGTAGAAGCCTTGTTTTTATCTTAAGAGCATTGAAAAACCACTATGAGCTAGGAGTAATGGGGCTGAGGGGTCCTAGATAGTGCATTCAACTTCTCAAGTCAAAAAGCTCATTCTGGCTGTGGTGTAGGGAGTCGATGAGGCAGCAGGTCCCAGTGAAGATACCCTGGGGAGTCATATGACTAGTGTGGCTATCCACTTGAGAAATAATTCAGCTTGGAATAAGGCAGGGGTAATGCAGATGAGGAAGGATAGAAAGATGCAAAAAATATTGAAGAAAGTAAAATTGAGATGCTGGCGTATGAAGAAATGGGAACAGAGATCCCTGGCTTATGGCTGTATGGGTGCTGGTACCATTTGCTGAAATGGGCAACAGAAGGGGGGCCCAACCTGGGCACATTGGAGGTGAGGAGCATTTGAGACATATAAGAGCAGTTGTTAAGTAAACAAGTAGATACACAGGTCTAGAGCTTAGATAAGAGATGTCAGAGTTACGAATTTATAAGTCATCTGCATTAAGACAATAATTTAATCCATTTGTATAGATGAGACTGCCCAGAAAGAAGAGAAAGGGGAAAAAATAAGAGGGTTTCACAAAGTCAACAAAAATGGGCAAAGTGTCTAAAAAGCCCAATTTACCCTTGACCAAATGACAATTCACTGTTTCCTAGGTCTGAGTGTATAGGAGTAAGTACACACTAATCGTATTTCTTGTTCTGTCTTTAGGGAGTGATGACAACAATCTTAATTCCATCTTTTATGAGCACCTGACGAGGGCCCTGCAGGAGTCCCTGTGTGGAGACTTAGTTCTTGGTCGATGGGGTAACTACAGCTCTGGCGATTGCTTTATTTTGGCCTCCGACTACCTCAATGCTTTCGTTCACCTGATTGAAATTGGAAATGGTCTTGTCACCTTTCAGCTTCGAGGATTGGAATTTCGAGGTAAGAATCTCTTCATTGTGGAAGTTGTTGGAGGCCAGTTGCCTAAATGAAGTATTGTGCCAAGAGTTCATGAGAAGTCGCCATGTCCTGTAGATGGAGGAGCGGGGAGCTGGTTACAACCGCCCTTACTTATGTGTTCTGGTAGAGACACGTCCCAGTCATCGGAGGGAGTAACGAGGTGAACCGTATCTTCTGGTGTAAACCTTTGGCGCAGCAAGTCAGAACTTCGGTTTTAACCCTTCTGGAAAAACTCAGAAGTGACAGGAGGTTGTGGAGCATGCGTGGGCTCCACGTGGAGTCAGCCACACCTGAAACGGAAGCTGTTTCTGGGGTTTCAGGTGTTGAGGTCTAGTGGGCTGTTGTTCCGTATCTGAGAATTTTGTCTTCAACTGTATGATGAGAAGAGGAAGAATGGCGGCCTCGTAAAGTTGCGTGACTTAAGTGAGATCATGTATTTGTGGGCACGATGTGGATGTTTATTGCTTTGCGGTTACTGAGTTGCTCTGATTCTTGAAAGCGTGACCCCGGTTTTCCCATTAATCCGCCTCCGGAGCCAAGTGGGGGAACGTGCAGGGATTAGGATAACAGATGTGCTCATGGGCCCTTCTCCTGTGTTCTTTGGTTATTCCCTCATTTGGTCCATGTTTTTCCAACCCCTCCTCTGTGTCCGGCCAAATTCTAATGCTGGAGATGCCATGGTCACATGACTCGAAAGACTCTTACCCTCGCAATGTTGACCTTCAGTGGGAGATGTGGAAAACGAACAAGTAAACAAATGAGCAAACTAATACACTGGTGGAAAGTTCTATGAAGGAAGTAAATCAGGTGTCTGTGACCCTGATCACCGTAGAGGGCCGGGCTGGGGCGCTGCTACATTAGATGGGGCGGCCAGGGAAGGAGGGCAAGAAGAAGGATGGTGCAGGCTGGGAGCTTCGCGCTCCGTGGGTGAGTGGGGAGCCCTGACGTGACCAGAGCTAACTAGCCCGCCAGCAGCAGCGTGGCACGGGGTGGGGCGGGGAGCCCAGGCATGTGGGGCCTCCTAGCCGGGGTGAGGGGCTGAATTTATTCTGTGCATAATGGGGAGCCATTTAGGGGTGTCTTGGAGTTACCCAAGCAGGAGAGGAAGGGGAAGACAGAGAAGTTCAGGGAGATCTGGAGGTGGAAGTGCTGGGCTCAGCATTGGGGGGTGCGAGAAAGAGGAGGTTCAGCACGCTCCCCAGTTTCCAGGTTGAACACATGGGTGGACAGAGATGCCTCTACTGAGACTGGGAAGCCTGGAGGAAGAACAGCACTTTTGGGTTTAGGAGTGTAATCAAGGGCTCCATGTTGGATATTTACTTTTTAAATGCCCTCAATTCGTCTAAGTGGATCTATCAAGCAGCTAATTGGACATAAGGGCCTTATATTCACTCAGAAGACCTTTATCAAGCACTGGGCTAGGTGCTTTGAATACAGAAATGCATGGCCCACCTTAAGGAGCTTAGAGCCTTGCTGACAAGAGACACATACGGAGCAATGAGCATCACAGCAGTGCCACACATGGGGCGCCATGGGGACCAGAGACAAGGCATCAGACTGGGCTGTGGGTCAACTCAGCAGAAGAGAGACTGCAGTTGGAGGGGAGACGTGAGCGCATGATGCCAAGAAGGCAAAACGTAGCCAGGTGGGGTTTCGAGGTGGTCTGGGAGAAAAGGGTCCCAGACAAGGCCAGGAAGATGAGTGGGAGCCAGATCATCGCCATCCAGAACCTCACAGTGACCAAAACACACCTTTTAGCCAAGAACACATTGCCATTATTTTAGGTCTTTAACACAATTTCCTAACTCTTTAACCAAGCCTTTGGGTTCTAAGTATTAGTTTTGTGAATATCCATTACTTTTATTAGCATTCCTAGTAACTTTGTAATATATATAAATATGCATTATTAATTATTATTTATTAATATATTAATAAATATATATTTTTTAGAACAGTGGGTTCTGTGGTTTAAGCATGTATTCTATGCATCCTTACAAATTTTAGGAATTGAATTCAGGGAACTTACTTTGGAAAATGTTACTGGGCCAAGGGAGTAGTGATCCGATTCTGCAGAAGAAACAGAGAAGCCGTGTTTTCCTGAAATTGTACACAAATGCCAGAAAACTCTGTAGGGGGTGGTGCAATGAGGTAACAGACTAGTCCATTTTGAGACCTCTCGGGTTTTCCTGGAATTCAAAGGAAGAACTTTTTTAAAGTGAGCCTGGTTGGCCCTGAGTTAGAGCTTCTATCACAATTTCCACGTGGTTTCCAGCTCCTTTGGTGAACTGACCCTTGAATGTCCAGGCTTCCAAGTTACCTGGACGTCGGGAGTGTGCAGTACTTCACTGCGAGCTCTGCAGACCACGAACAGACTTCTTAACCCGCTGCCCTGAGAGTTTGGGCTTCGCCTCATACCGTTTCGGCGGGTGTAACCAACCGTCACAAAACGGAATTGTTTAGGACAACAAGGACGTATTCTTCTTCACCGTTCTGTGGGTGGCTGGTGGTTCCTCTGCCGTGCTCACCCTGGGTTTCTCGGGTGGCTGCATTCAGCCGGGAGATGAACCAGGCCAGAAGGTCCGAGGGACCTCATCCAGAGCTGGCTACCAACTCTGGCCCCCTGGCTGTCCTCTGGGTGCTGCTCAGTGTCTAGGGGACTGGACTCAGCGTGGTCTGGGTGGTCTCAGTGTTCCAAACATGGCCACTGTGAGGCCCCTTACAGCCCAGTCTCTGGGACAGGAACCATGTCACTCCCACCATGTTCTGTTGGCCAGAGCCATCCCCAAGGACAGCTCCAATTCGTGCAGCAGAAAGTGGCTTTGTCACACAGCATGAGTCACGAGGGGCCAGTCTTGGAACAAGACACTAGACTCCCGAAGCTGCCTCAGGTGAAACCCGAAAGGTGGCTCAGAACCGACGCACCGACAGTTGTGTTTGGTGAGACAGCCCAGGAGGGGTTCCCTCGGTGGTGGTTCTTCCTCCTGCCAACCACAAGAGAAAGGGAACCTGCTGTAAGAATGGCCTAAGCCTACTAATGATGTCTTGGGAACAAGACACCAGTTAACCTGCCTTGATACCGTTCACTCCTGTACAATACATTTTCTTTGACCTAGTTCTACTGTAGACTAGAACACGATGCTATTAAGAGAGCAGAACAAAAACCTAAATTATGCTGTATTTGCAGGAGGGATCCAGTTGACCTAAAATGACTCTTCCTTTTTATATCTTTTTGCAATATGTATTACAGCATTCCCAGGGAAGACCTTGTTTTCTTTCTCCTCCTTGAGTATTTTTCTAAGATATCCCTTCAGGTTTCACTTTTTTCTCTAATTCCCTATTTTCCCAAATAGCAGGCTTTATTTTGGTCAAATGTGACCTACTTAAGTATGACCTGGGGCAGTCAAAATCCAGCTGCGCTCTCTTTCTGAAGCACACTGAAGCTGTCAATGGAAATATGAGCTGCTCACAGCACAGACTGAGTCTAAGAAATGAATAACTCACCCCAGAGGAAGAGGAAGACAACCTCCCATGGCCAGGGAGCAAGAAGTCCACCTGTCCATTTCTCCCTGCAAGGGATGCAGCTGGAGTAGGAGTTTTTAATTGCAAGCAACAGAAATCAACTCTAGCGAACTTAACCAGCAGAAGGGTTTATTGGAAGATATTGCACGGGGTACAGACTTTCTGAGAAGGCCAGTAAAGCAGGCTTGGTGGTTCTAAGTCAAGAGCCATGTCTAAAATTACACTGTAGCACTGATCCCGTGAAGCAGTCACATCTTGGTGGGGGGAGGGAAGGGACCCAGGTGCTGCCCTCATTTTATTGACACCATGATCCTGGATCCTGGATGGTGCTGCTGCCCCTGCTACCCCCTGAATCTGGATGAGGATCCCCTGCCACCACCTCCCTTACAGAATACGCCCCAAGCACCTGCTTCTTTGTGTCACCAGCGCATTAGTCAAAGTCTGGCGTGCAGCTCATAGATGAAGCTGAGACTACATTCTATGCTCTAGATGCAGGGGAGGCTGGGAGAGAGGGTGTCTAAGTTTTCAGTTCTCAGAGTGGGAAATTATCACTGCCTCTTGTCAGGACTCATCTCATGAGTACATTGGTTGAAGTCATTCTAGCTGCTGTCATAGTTAAGTCCCAGATCTCCATGACTGGCACAACAGAAGCTTATTTTTGTACTCACATAGAATCCGATCAGTGAGAGGAGGTAGTAGGGGTCAGGGATGGTTCCCTTCCACACCATCAAGGGTCCTGGCTAATAGAAGTTCTGCTTAGTCCCTAGCACATTGCTTTTGAGGTCACTCTGAGCTTCAACATCAAGCTGGCAGGGAGTGGAGAATTGCCTGAAAGATTGGGGACAGTCCTAAACCTGGAATACATCATCTGCTCTTCTATTCTATTGTTTAGAAGTGACATAGCTAGCTGTAAGAGAAACTAGGAGATGTTCTTTAGCTGAGTACCCAGAGAAAAAGTAAATGTAAAAAGTTGGTGGACAGTGAGCCAGTCTGGCATACTGGGTTATTTTCCAAATATACAATAGAGATTTAGATCCTGGATAGCCCCCCAAAATAATTAAGGTCCATGACACATCTTTTTTCTGTTGGCTGGTACTGTAGGGAACAACTGAAACCAGTTCAAACCAAGAATACAAAAAAGGAAGCCGCATTTTTTCTGTCCTACTCCTTTTGGCTCACGTATCCTAGAATAGAAATAAATTCTTTACTTGTTAATGTAAAGAAATGGGATTGGGGTGCCTTTGCTGCTCTTGGGTTTATGAGTATTACTTGCATCTACCTAACCAAGGAGACTCTCATCTCAGGAAGCCATTCAAGACTTGACAGATTAATCATTGGCTTTAAATCGAAGTCAAGGTAACAGATAACACACTTTAGAAGGCCAACCGTGTGAAGAGCACCAAGTTCACGGTTTTTCAAAAGAAATGGAATCTATTGGATTTTAAGTCCATTTAACCATCATTGTAGGTGGATACAGAAAAATGGAAAAGTGAGAGTTGATTATCCGTTCAATGCATTTCTGTTCTCCTTTAGTCATCCAGGTGACCCAGGCTGATGGGTTCACCCATTTCTGTTAGAAGGGGAGACAAATGAATGAGAACTCACAGTGCTGTAAACAAGAGAAGCTAGGCTACTTGAAAATACTGTCTGAAGAGGGGAAGAACCAAGAGTAGGAGCCAAAAGTAAGAGGCACTGGAGGGAGTCTTTTATGACATGAATGTGAACTCTGAGCTAAGGAGAGAGCACTGGCCTGTGAAGATGACACCTACAAGCAGAATGGCCACAGTCCCACCCCTTCCTCCCACTTAGCAAATGGGAAAGCAAGGAGCCAGGAGGTGATTACGTTCTGCTGGCTCACAGCTAGTTAGTGCTGGAACTAGGCAAACCCACATGACTCTCTAGCTCTTAACCAGAACTTCTCTTTCTACATGACCATTTTACCTTCTTTCCTTTCTCCTTCTGGATATTTGTTTGAATTTGTACTGTAATGCTTATTTAGTTTACAAACACTAAGTAACTGGGGTAAAATGCCTTCGGTCACTGGCACATCCTTTCAGAAGTTCCACATTATTTTTCTAGTTGCCCCCCAAAAAAGCAACCAAAAGATATTTAAGATATTAAGATACTTAACAGAGCATCACAGGTGACTTGGCCTCTAAGATTCTGGACTCCATCATTGGAAACTTAAGGTGTGATTTCTAAGTTCCTAGTGTCTTTCCAGGTTGATGAGCCATCAGGTCAGGAGGTATAAAATACTTCCACCATATGATGCAATTGTAGGAAAGTTGAACTTGTCCTCTCTGCCATAGTCCAAGTCCAATTCTCTCACAGGGAGTAGGTGCTTTTGGTGGAGATCCCAGTCTTGAGACCATGGCTTTGAACTTCCTGCTAATACACTGCCACACAGGGAACGTCAGCAACCCTGAGCATTAGTGCACCAGATGATGATAGGACTGGGCAGTGAAACAGAGTGGAGGGATTTCAGGCAAAGGGAAGAGGAGGGCTTGCTAGGATGGCAAGTGATAGAATCCCAAGGGCTGGGAGAATGGGATCCATAGTAGCTCATCAACGGTAACTGGAGAGGAGGGGGAACATATGGCCCAGATGCAGGTAAGAGATGGACGTGAGGATGGAAGAATGGATGGATTGGAGGAATATAGTTGGCCAGGATGAAGAGTCCACATGAGGTTAGGGATCATGATTTTAAAGGAAGTTGTGTTAAGGTTGCTCATATTTTTCTACATGCAGCTTCTTGGGTGCAGGTAGAGAATGGCAGAGCTGGCCTTAATCAGGATCGAGACCGAGTTGACTGAGTGCCATAAAGTAAACCAAGGACAAGGGAACTGACAGCGTGTGCAAGGGTGTGATGATGACATCAAGGGCCAGCCACGGAATGCCAGCTGAGATTCGGGGGCGGGGGGGTGGCGGGTAAGGGTATGAGAGAGGTTGGAAACAGGACTTGGTGAAGGGCTTTCTGGATCCAGGAAAGGTGTCAGAGTTGTTGAAGTTGCAGCATTATCAGGAATGAGCTGGAAAGATAGGAGGTGGTTGTTGGAGAGCAGGAGGTTTGAAACTAACACTCACAGGGGGAGACAGTCTTTAGTAATCACAATCTAGGGTCATGGCCATGGAAATGCATGGCTGAGGTTGAGTGGAAGAAGGGATCATTAGAGGAGTGGGAGTTGGGTGTCAGGATGCTGGAAAGAACCTCTCTGTGGATCCTGAAATCTCAAGAGGGATGGCTGGAGAGTGCCAGTGACCCCGGGCCAGAATCTCCACAGACTTGGAGTGACCTAGAGGGCCTGAAAGGAGGCAACGAGGGAGAATGGTGCAGAGTCGACAGAGAGAACGGCCTGATAGCATCCCTGAGAAACAAGAGGACATCTTCCATCCTCCTCTGACCCAGGGGCCAGAGGATTGTGGGAAAACAATGAGCTCCACTCTGGAGACTGTAGAAGGTACAGGGAAAGCCAGCTTTCCAATGGGGTGCCAAGGAAAAGAGAACATGCCGAGAAGTTGAGGAATAGATCATGAGTCCCTGAGGCCACAGCAAAAGGATCGCAAGAGTTTGTGGTCTGGGTGGAAGTCAGGTGTTAGTTAAGATCAGGTCAGAAAATGTGATTTATCCAGCGCTGTGGAAATTAGGCTATAGGGGGTCCTGGGCTCCCCATGGCGGATGACGTGAACTGCCGTAAAGCAATGTTCTCTCAAGGGTGATGAAGCGGATCCTGTCATCAAGGGCTGGGTCACATGCAGGGAAGTTTGGGGGCTACTGAGATGGAATTTAGTGATGCATGCAGCTTTCATTAGCCTCATTAATACAGACAGGACTATTACATTTTTATCACAGCAAGATCAGTTTTCCAGAAGTCTTCTTAGGGGAGGTCTTAGGAAATCTTCAGGTGTCATTTGATAAAGTGGGGTTTCGGAAACCCGTATCAGAAATGCATGATGTTGTGTGGATATTTACCTTTTCTATTAGCTGTCTAACTACAGTTTTCTGTTAATTTATTCTTTTCTCAGTATTTCTTTAGGATGAGTGATATTGTATTTGTATATATATTTTATGTTTTATACATACATTCCCATAGGATCAGATACTTCCAGTGTTTGCTCCTACAGTTGTTCAAACAAGAAACCACAACCAATATAGATTACTTTGTCCTCTTATTTAGAACAAAGTCATGATGAAAAGTATTGTTTGTTTTTATGTTTGTTTTGTTTGTTGTATGTCTAGATCATGATCTTGGGGATCAGGATGTGACCATGATGTTGGACATGTGGTCAATAAATGTTTCTTGATAATAAAGTCACAAGTCATAATTTTAAAATCAAAGCTTATTTTCAGTATCCTTGCAAAGTTTATAGATGCAGTTCTTTATTCATGCAGGCTGTGAAATACTTATTCAACCCAGTGCTCCTTGATGTGAGGCTCTCAAAGGCTGAGACTCCTTGTCTTATTCATGTCCCTCCCCCGGTGTGTTGACTGACTCACGCAGGTTGCCCCATAAATATTGGTTGAAGGAGAAAGTAGAAGCCATTTAAGGTTTCCTGAACATGAGTTCTTTGCCAGGTACCATCCTAAGCACTTTAATTACAGTCCTCATAATATTCTAGACTATTCTCTATAATAACTCGGTAAAGTGAGCAGGCATTATTATCCCTATTTGAGACATAAAGAAATTGGGGGAATGAGGTTCAGTAAGTTTCTCCAGGCTTCACAGTCCCCAGTGGTGGAGGAGAGGTAAGCACATGGATGTGGATATCCCCGAAGTTCATGGCCTTTGCAGTATGCCACACTGCCTTGGAGGGGAGGGAGGGAGGGGAGGAAAGAAGGAAGGAAGGAAAGAAGGAAGGAAGGAAGGGTGGACAGACGGACAGGAAGAAGGGGAAAGGAAAGAATAAGTAATCATTTTTTTAAAAAACTCTCTGGTTGTTGAGACTTAGAAATTTAACCTGAATGTGCTCTTAAATCTTAAGATGGCATCACCACTGTTAGCAGCTCAGTTTCTTGAATGATCAACTGCCTGAGCAACTGTGAAACCTAGAAGGGTCTTGCAGAATGAACATGGGAAGCTAAGGCACGACTATCAGGATGTAGCCACACATTACCAGTGGATCTGGAAAACATCAAAAAAGGGGATTTATGTGTCTGTGTAAAATGTTCTCAGCCATCTCATAGTTTGGCTTATACTCCATAATCACCGGCCTGTGGGGACATTTTTAATATATCTGTGTCACTGATCTTATCTCAAGTTAATCCAACCCAAACCTTTCTCCTAACTGGCAAATCCATGGAGAGCCATAGCTTCCCACTAATCTTGAAACTATCTAGAATTCTTTCTTCTCTATGGCAACATTCAAGTCATTAGCGAGTCCTGAGTTCCTATGTCTACATGGCTCGAGTAATCAGTTAAATCTCTTGGGTCCAAAGTTTACCCATAAAATAATAGGTTCTCCATTCAGAATTCCCAAATACATATTCTTCTTCATTTCAAATTATGTGACATGTTAGTGAGAGAGACAAAGCCATGCTTGTCTAGATAGGCAGTCTGGGAAGGAAAGGGGCTTTCCTGTTGAACATTCACAGAGTCTGCATATTTTAACAATACTCAAGAATAAGTTAATTGCAGAAAAGTAAACTAAGACAACTTGGAATTAAATATGAATGAGAAAGTATCTGACTCTCCCTGTAAAGTTGAGTGCATTGGTTTTCTCATCTGTGAGTGGGATAGGAGGGGGAGAAAAACCATAGTATTCACAGAGATAATTATTATGTATTTCAGTGTGTCTTATACCTATGCTTCACACTTGCCCAATATAAATTACTGTGCCCACGAAATGACTTGGTTCATTTCATGTTCTCCTATGGGCTGGTAGAAGAAAGTAAATTCAGAGAACTTCTGCTTATAATTTGTGAAGTCTTATTAGACAGTGTAAGGTAAGAGGAAAATACTGACTTTAAATTCAAAAGACCAGACCCTTCTACTGGAGAAGTCACTTTTGAGACTCAGCGTCCTCATTTATAAAAGGAGAAATTACACCTGCATGAGCAGGTTAATGTGTGCAAGGAATGAGATGCTATCTGAGGCATCACTTTCCAAGTTGATTAATATTACATAAATAGATGAGGTTTTGAAATTCTCTGGGAAAAAACAGTGCTGTTTCACTGGAAGGCATTTCACCACATTTAAAATCCAGCTTGCCAAACAGGGCATAAGAGAATTTTTATTCATACGCGTATGTCTTAAAACAAATTGAGTCTCCTCGGAATATAAAATGGTTACAATAAAAATCTCTGCTGGGCCCACAAAATCAAACGTGTATAAATTATTCTAACATATCTCCCCCCTACTGCACACTGGCCCGGTACACTTCTAGATTCTCCCCGTGGTACTTAAAAGGTACCCAAGTCCAGAGCTGCTGAAGGCCTGGAACTTGGGACTAGGGGAGAAATTATCCAGTAAAACAATACAGAGCTAAACTCGGTCAGTTCTCAGGAGACCGGTCCTCCTCCTCGACTTCTTCGGCTCCTGACCTCAGTCGTGTGGCCCATGTTCTTGGCAGTCTTTTTCTCCATCTTTAAGTTCGGATTAATTTCAGGGGGGTGCTTATCAAATGGATGTTTAGCCAGCAAGAATTGGGATGTGTAATAGGCAACCTTGCATATAAACACAGTCTTGGTAGAATAATTATTTCTTCCCAGAAATGAAATCTGGTGAAGGCTAGCAGATAGAGAAACCTTGTCTCGGGGCAGGTAGCTGGGGATCGGTGACCTGCATCTACCTTTCAGCTCTTGTTCCAGGATTCTGTCCCCGAGAAGCAGTGCGGGCTGAGTGGGGGCAGAGAAAGGCATCTCCGTGACTTTAAAACTATAAAAGAGGTTTGCGGGGTGGAAGGGGGTGGGGGGAATCACACCGTGACTTTCCTGAAAGTGCCCGTAATTCAAAAACCTTAAAAAGTCTTCTGTATATTATTGCATCTGGTCACATAATAAGCCCTTGATACATAACCAGCTAGCAAGAGACAGTGCTGGTCTAGATTTCCCCTGTTGGCATGTCTATCGCTATATGTCTGGACCGTATGAGAAGCTCACTGGGGGGGCGGTATTTCTCCCACTGGCTGTGGCCAAGCTCTAGCACACGCATGTAACACGCATGTGCGAGGTCCAGATGTTCGTGAAAGTGAACTGCTCTGAGCTTAGCTTTGACCATATCCGCTGGGCTCCTCCTTTTGTGGCCCTGGGCATTTCAGGAATGATCTTAACTGTGACTGCAAAAGAGAATACCATTTATAAAATCCACACACATCCCCAAGTGTGCGTGTCTTAGTCCCACCTGCAGCTTGAAAAGCACAGGCTAAGTCAGATCTTTGCCTAATTACGATCCACTCCGTGGCCAGGGACTGATTCTCTCCTGTCCGTACCCCCCCTGGTGGCCTCGTTGCTCAGCATCTGTAAAACTCTAGCCCAGTGTCTGGCACGCTGGGCCCATGAAAGCAGTGACCATATGGAAACTCAGCTCAAATAAATGTCCACTGAAGTCATTTTAAAATGTTATTCCTGGAGAACGCTAAACGTAGTAATGATGACACGTGGGGTTTTCTGTGGACTCCAGTTAGATTCTTTGGGACACCTGAGTAGTGTTTCTCAAAGCACACATGTCAGACAAGGAGGAAAACTGGAGGGTCGAGAGGCCCGATCTTTACACTGTGTCATGCATTTAGGCTTCATCGTGCATATTCTCACTGGAAGGTTGTAAAGCGAGCTGACATTTTCTTTCAGTGAAGCCTTCTCACTGCAGGGAACCATTTTTAATGTGTCCCTTTGAAGTCCCCATCACATAATGGCCCGGCGTCTCCATGTCTTCTGACCTCTTGGTAAACAGCCCATTCCCTAGTTCTCGTTCCCGTCACATTTCACCTGCAGTGGGACTGGGGGTGGCTGACTTCCACTCCCTGAGTCCTCTCTGCTCCAGCCCAGCCTTCCCCGGCCACAGGGCTGTCTGGAACGCAACGGAGGATTCCTTGGGTTGAGTTTTGGTTACGGGAACTTCTGTTCAGGCAACCGTTCTCTTGGGCTTCCCGTCTTTCCCAGGAGAAGGTCAGCTCTACCTCTGGCCTGGCTGACCATGACGGTGGGATCCCTGCTCTCACCAGCCACACAGACTGTCTAGATTCCTGGGCTTGCCAGGGAGGACACATTAAAATTCACTGCCGCTCAGTACACAATAATTGTCAGAACGGGGTGGAGAGAAAACGATTCGTAGCAGGGATTTCCTCAAAGAAATGAAGTTCTCCTGTCCCCAAGAGTCTCTAACATCTGCCCTTGGGAGACTTGAGAACTCCATACTTAAAGCTTAAGTGTTTTGACCACCCATAGAGATGCTTTGTCTTTATTGCTCTTTAGCCGTGTTAGAACAGCTCACTGAAGCCTGTGTTACTTTCTGAGCAATGCTGTTAAGGATGGTGTTCACCGTATTGCACAATATTCCTTTTATTAGGGTCCTGGGGATATTATCCTTCTGGTGTCTTTGCCAGAAATAGCTATGACCCTTGCAAGGAATTATTTTGTTGTTGTCTTAAGGACCCAAGAAACTATTCAAGTTCTCTTTGTACATTGGCTTCTAGAAAACCCCGGGGCGATCTGTGGCCCACCTTTGTAAATAGATAGGGTATCACAGAATGCAGTTAGGGTCTCTTGACATTATTTTGGCTTCGTCGTATTTTTTCTTATCCCCATTTTTACCTAAATTGTATCATTTGCCATTGTACCGCGCGTGTCTTTTTAAATTGACTTCATTCCTTTTGGGAAATAAGTGTGAATAAATAAGCCAGGCCCAGCCTGTCGCTGGTAGATACGGCAAGCAGCACTTAAAGGGGAGCAGTGCTTGCTGTCTGGGGAACCGGCAAAGAGAGGCAGGACAGGAATGGCTGTCCCACATTGTGGCCACAGTCAGGAAATGGATACGTATCCTGTGTGCCAAGACATCTGGGATCTACTAGATACATTTCAGTTCAAAACATTAGTTCCGGTCGCCTGGGTGGCTCAGTGGGTTAAAGCCTCTGCCTTGGGCTCAGGTCATGATCTCAGGGTCCTGGGATCGAGCCCCGCATCTTGGGCTCTCTGCTCAGCAGGGAGCCTGCTTCCTCCTCTCTCTCTGCCTGCCTCTCTGCCTACTTGTGATCTCTCTCTCTCTCTCTGTTAAATAAATAAATAAAATCTTTTTTAAAAAATTGGTTCCCACTGCTTTAATTAGGCATTCTCATCTATCAGAACTAAGACCCTAGGACACTGTCAAAATAATTTCAGAATTACTTACTGAACGCCTTCAAATGGCCCGCTGACTTAGACCAAGAGAACACTGCAACACAAAAGATGCCAATAGTTGATTTCAGTGGAAACAGTGGACCGAAACAGCCAGCCTGCTCATCATTCATTGACACCGACGGTGCAGGAGGTCATGGTGTGGGGACAGTTGGCCTCCCGTGTTCCCTTTGGAGGGAATGTGCTCTAAACCCAGTGAGCCTCTCGGAGAACACCGTGGTCTTGACTTGCGTGTGAGCAGCAAAGTAGTGCACGTACAGAAGTGACTGGGTTTTTTATTTTCATCTTCTTTTACAATGTGATCTGACGCTGCATCTTTTGTTCCTAAGAGAAGGTGCTGGGACCCCCCTTAACTGAGTGTTTATTAAAAGCCCACAGCAGTTACGGTGTCTCTGTCGAGTGGCGATCCTTCGTGGCACCCTGTGTCCTCACCTGCCCTTCCGTCAGTGTCGTTCCTCATGGTGTGTGGTGTTTTGTTTTGTTTTGTTTTGTTTTTACTTATTTGACAGAGGGAGAGAGATCACAGGAGGCAGAGAGGCAGGCAGAGAGAGGGGGGGAAGCAGGCTCCCCGCTGAGCAGGGAGCCCGATGCGGGCCTCCATCCCAGGACCCTGAGATCATGACCTGAGCTGAAAGCAGAGGCTTTAACCCACTGAGCCACCCAGGCGCCCATGGTGTGTGGTTTTACTTACCTCATTCACGTGGTGGAAATCTAAACTCTGCATTGCATTGTGCGTGCACGCGCGTGCGCACACACACACACACACACACACACACACACACACACCTTCCAGTTTGTTTGATGTAAGGGGGAAAGAACACCAACGCTGACATTCAGCCCCACATGGAGAGAGAAATTGGAAAGAAATGCAGATTTCTGAGACATGTCGTTTAACCAGTTTTGCTAATCTATTTGAGGTGAAACTCCTCTCTGCTTATTCCTTGTGTAGCCTAAGAACTGCCTCACGTCTTCATGGAAAGAGAGTTTCTTGCTGAATTATATTATTTACTGACAGAACACCAGTGTGGTTAGTGTGCCATTTGGTGGGATGAGACATCTGGTGGGATGAGTCTGGTGCCTGCAGTCCTAGGGGCCCAGTGGGCGGACCAGTTAGGACACCGTGGTCATTGCTTACTCACTGTTTATCGTTCATGTATGTATTTATATGCAGCTCTACCAGTTTTATATTGCAGAATGAGCTAAGAGATCCTTGAGATGTTTAAAAAAAAAAAAGAGTGTTTTTAGCTAAGATCCAAAGCAGTTAAGTCTTGGGAAAGACAAATGGAGTCACAAGATCTGGAATCAGCTCTTTACCATTATACTTTACATTATACAACCTGCTTGCGTTCCGCCTTCTTGGTCAACTCCTATTTCATTGCCCATTATCCTAACAGTTCTGTGTGTACATTATTATTTGAAGGTCATAGTTTTCCATCTCTGACACATTATGACCATCTCATTTGTACTATAGAGAAGCTTAGTACCAACATTGGCTTTATCTGTCATGTGAGTAATGTAATCTGTGCATTTTCTCAATAGGTATCTGTTGCCTGTGTATACAGTGATCTGGATTAACATCTTTCTTCCATTTTTTCATTCATTCAGTCATTCTTTCATTCAGGCATCTCACCAACCACTTTGTTAGCACCCACTAAGTACCAGGCACTGTGAATAATGATATGGGATTTTGGAAAAAGTGAATGGTATGGAAATGGATGTAGGGACAGTTTCCATGTTTGAATTAAGTCCCAAAAGACATGTCGAAGGATTCAGAGAATTACCCTTTCAGCCATGACTGACTAACCAGTACTAGACCATCCTTCCTCCCATAAAACAGTTATAAAACTGGGAAAAATATATTGGTCAATTGAGGGAAAGGAGACACACAAAGGAAGCTTCCTACTCTTTACCCTTGCTCTCTTCCCGGAGGCCCTTTCCTGTCTGTAGAAGGGGGAGGCAGCATCGAAACAGAGTACAGTTGTCGCATTGAGCTAGGGAGGCAGGATCGGAGCTGCTGGACTTTGCGGGTCAGCGTAGCAGATGGGAGTGAATTTCACGGAGAAGGTACCGCGAAGATCTGTACAGGGATCCTCTTCAGGATCCTGATGTTAACCTGCTGAACGTTAGAGGCGAGTCCTGGCAGAGAATAGTAACTGGAAAGGTGTGAGCCAGCTGGAGAGTGTGGAGGCTGACCAGTGCCCAAATGTAGAAATTCCAGCCATCCAGCACAGAAACCTGGTCAAACATCCCAGAATTCGACCGAGACCCCAGAAAGGCCAAGCGGTAGGAGAAGAGAGAGCATCACCCTAGAGGTCTGCTCTAGACACTCTCAACCAAAGATTAAACATGAGTTTCAGAAGGATCGAGCTGATAAGCTGATGTGCAGATAAACTAGCTACTTAGTAGAACATAACTCTCTCTAAAAAAAAGTCCAGACTGTCAACACTGTAGCATTAATAGCATCCAGCATATAATAAAAGTTTCTAGATATGAAAAGAAGCCAAATAAAGTGATCCCGTAACCAGGAAAAGAAAACAATAAATAGAAACACAGCCAAAGATGTTGGAGGGAACAGAAAACAAGTTTCAAACAGTTAGTAATATGGTTAGGAAGTCAGAGGAAAAATTATCATAATGAATGATCCAATGGAGACTATCAATAAGAAAAAAGAGAAATTTTTTTTTTAAAAGATTTATTATTTGACAGAGAGAAAGCACAAGTAAGCAGAGCGGCAGGCAGAGGGAGAGAGAGAAGCAGGCTCTCCTCTGAGCAGCAGGGAGCCTGATGCGGGGCTCGATCCCAGGACCCTGGAATCATGACCTGAGCCGAAGGCAGCTGCTCAACCAACTGAGCCACCCAGATGCCCCAGAAAAAAGAGAAATTCTAAAAATGAATAAAATACAACGTCTGAGGTGAAACATTTAGAGGATAGAAGAAAAGATCAGTGGACTTGAAGACAATAGAAAGTATTCAGACGTAAATAATAAAAAGTTTAAAGAAACAGCAACCCAATGATCTGTGGGACAATATCAAGCATTCTAATATATGAGTAAAAAATATAATCAAGTCATAAAGATCTTTAAACTCATCAGAAGTGTTGCCTACACTAACTGTCCTTGCTTTTTTCTTTTGCACTGTCCTGAATTTGCTCCAAGTGGGCATCCCCTCCCCCACTCATCATGACACCGAAACCTCTTGCAAAGATTATCTTCACCTCTGTATTGTCAAATCTAACAGCTAATTCCTCGTGTAATTTGACCCATAAGCATCATTTAACATAACTGATGTTCCTTCTTCCTTGAAACTTTTCTTTTTTAACTTGCTTTTGCTATTTTCTGGTTTTCTTCTGACCTCACAGGCCACTCCGATTCAATCATTTTGTTGGTAGCACCTCACATTCCCAGCCTCTGAATGGAATGCTCAGAGTTCAGCCCTCAGACCTCTCCCCTCTCCACAGGTTATTTTAAATAGCCCCTCTATCCTAATAATTCTCTCAGATATTATGAATCTCTGCCAGAACCTTTCTCCCGAACTCCGGATTTCTTCCTCCGACTATCTGCTTGACATCTCCATTTTGATTAATAGTGAACAGCTAAAATTTCACATAGGCAAAAAAATTCCCCATCTTTCCATCTGCCCGCGCAGAGGCTCCCCACCCCCCCCACCGCCCCACAATCTTCCCTCCTCCGTGAAGGATAATTTCACTTCTCACCTTGCTCGGGTCAGAACACTTCGCGCCATTCTTTGTGCATGTTTTCAACATCTCATATCCAGATTGGTTTGCAAATCCTATCAGCCTACCTTCAGAGAGATCCAGAATCTAATCACTTCTCCCTGCCTCCCCCAGTGGGCTTTGTCCCAATCACCGCTGTCTCATCTGTGTTAGCTAGCAGCCTCGTCACCGATGCCATGGCTCCTCATTCCTCTCCAGCCTGTTCTCTGAACAGCAGCCAGCATGATCTCCTCCAACATAAATCAGGCTCCGTTTCTCCTAAGCTAGAAACATCCGTGGACTTCTCAACCCATTCCGAGTAGGATCTTTCCTTTTTCCTACTTCTGGTTCGTACATACAATCAACGAAACTACTAACGTATTTGTTAAATATGCTACTACATATTCACAAATCGTGTGGCTGGTTTTTTGAAACTAGATGCAGGCTATTCCATGATTCTTTTTTTTTTTTTTTTTTTAAAGATTTTATTTATTTATTTCACAGAGGGAGAGAGATCACAAGGAGGCAGAGAGGCAGGCAGAGGGGGGGGGGAAGCAGGCTCCCCGCTGAGCAGGGAGCCCGATGCGGGCCTCGATCCCAGGACCCTGAGATCATGACCTGAGCCGAAAGCAGAGGCTTTAACCCACTGAGCCACCCAGGCGCCCATATTCCATGATTCTATTAACTTTGAGGGTATCACCTTCAGTCCACCCTCCCATCTGCAGAGAGAATTTTAGGTCCCTGCTCTGCCTTGCCGGGGGTAGCAGTAACCCATGTCATTGGCATACTGTGTGTGCTTCCCTTAAGATCATTGACAAAGATGTCGAGGAAGATAGGCTGTCTCATTTTCAGAAATGCTTGACACCCATAATCGTCTCCTGGTTTTGGAGTGAACTCCTTTGGAAGTGTACCCAGGGACCCCCACATCCTGCCCATGGTCACACGAGGGGAGGTGGCCTGAGAGGCCGGGTAGCCTGCGTGGTGTGCCCGCATAGTCTGGCGATGGAGCTCTTCCAGGGAGAGAAGCAAAGAGGAAGGCTTCCTTCCTGAAAGCACTTCATGCACCTGCTTGTTCTCAGACATCCCCACCTGCCACCTTTACTTAGCCTCTTACGCGCTCAGCTGCGACCTGAGGGTTTCTGGGAAAGGGAACTCAAGGGCATAACCATCCCACATTTCAGCCATTGGTGTCCATGAGCACCAAGAGAGCCTGTCTCCTCTAACACACACACAAAATGAGGAGGCAAATGCAATCAGAATGAATACAAATGAAGAATTAGTGACGACGACGAGCATTGTGACTCAGGTGGGAATTAAAGAATTAAACACTTCTGATACCCAGACTTCCTTCGGCATCTTCCCCTCTAACGGAGGCCAAGGAGAAAGTCCCTTCTGAACCGAGGTGACCCAATGACTCCGTGTATAACTCCTGTCGTGTTTGTCCTCTGCCAGGAACCTACTGCCAGCAGAGGGAGGTCGAGGCCATCATGGAAGGCGATGAGGAGGACAGAGGCTGCTGCTGTTGTCAGCCCGGCCACCTGCCGCACCTGCTGTCGTGCAACGCCGCCTTTCACCTCCGCTGGCTCACCTGGGAGATCACACGGACGCAGTACATCCTGGAGGGCTACAGCATCATAGACAACAACGCGGCCACCATGCTGCAGGTGTTCGACCTCCGAAGGATCCTCATCCGGTACTACATCAAGGTATCGCTGCCCTGGGGCCCAGACGCTTGTCTGAGTAATAGTTCTGGGCTGGCTCAAGGGGATTCTGAGCAGCTCTGCAAAAAGCTGGATTCTGAAGCTTCCCGTATCTTCTGAATCTGAGCCCACGCTAGGTTGGGGAACCACTGGTTTTGTGAAAAATCCTCAAGGGCGTTGGTTTCGCCTGGAGTGCATGGCCTGAGTCACTGTCTAAGTCTGGACTCTCACAGGCAGTTCCTTTTCTTACCCAGATCTATTTCTTCACTTCTAACCCAGCCGAGCCCTGGCAAAGGGGGTGGTGATGAATGGCAGCGTCCGGAAAACATCACCCAGACTCCGTGTTTGCGTGTTTTAAGTATCAATTTTGATGCTCCACCATTTCCACTCTAGAACCAGAATGTTTTTTTAAGCTTAAAATGAAGCCTCAAAAATAGAGCGAAGTGGTCCAATTAGGATAAGTTATGACAGCCTTTCTTCCTCACTTGTGTGGGGACGAATAACATACTTCTCCCGCTGCTCAGTATCCACATCTGGCCCACCTCTTCCACCTCAGAAAATGTCTCTGTTTGGAGTTAAGCCTCCCACAGAACGAATGTGAGCTTCACGTGAGGGTGCAGAGGGCCAGTGGGGCGACAGCGTTTTCTGAAGGGGGAGGGACAGGTGGGAGAAGCCAAGGCTGAGGAAGTCTTTGGTCGGCTCCTCTTCTGAGGGAGCACTTTGCATGGCGGGAGCCCTGGAGCCTGCCCCTCAGAGGAGCCCACTTCTTAATGCCTTTTACAGTGAGGACGCTCAGCCGTCTGAGATCCCAGGCTCCCCGCCAGCTGAGGCTGAGAGACGGGGTCCGGCAGAAATGAGGAAATACAAAACAGATAACACGGGTGCCTGAAGCTTCGGGGGTTTCCACCAACTGAAAAGGAAGACGTTGAGAAACTCGAACTAGCTACTTAGGAGAGCCCCACGTGTGCACCGATACTGCTAAAGTTCACAGGAAATCGAAGACAGATTGTGAAAAGTCAGAAGGTTAAATAACTCTTAATTATCACATCCCAAGGCAGTTGCAACGAGAAATGTTTGTGGAATGCTTTCCTGTGCTGACTATGTAAAACGGGTAGTGGCTCATGCTCACCTTCGTGTGTGTTGAGGGGATGCAGAAGTTTCCATCCACCCCTCACCCCAAACTGTAGGTGTTCTGGCCAGCCTTACATACACTGGGGAAGATTTGGAAAGCAAATCAGGGAGTGGTGAGCTCCTGCCTCCGAACTCCACAGTTCGCTCCCTTGGCCTTACAGACTAGGCTGCAAGAAGTTTTTCCTCCAGAGTCAATCTTAGGAAGCTCAGTGTGTCAACTGGTGGTAGATTTGGCAGTGGGTTGTGAAAGAGCTGTGGTACGTGCACGTGACAAGTGTGTTCCTCTCACACAGAAACAAGGAAGGGGGCGGTAGCTCCATGGCAGGAAGTCCTAGGCACTCAGGTTCCTTCCAGCCGCCAGCTCCACCATTTTGGAAACTTCGTGTTCCAAGATGGAAGCTTAAAAGGATGGAGGAGAGGACAGAGGAAATGAAGAGCAAGGGCATGCGCCTGTGGTCCCCTGGAAGGTTCCTGGCAGCTGCCACAGTGTGTCCCTATTGTATCCCGGTGGCCGGAAGCTTGTCCTGTCCATGTCAGCTGAGCGGGAGCGGGGAGTGTGCATTCTGGGCAGCCTGGAACCCAGGCAGAAACCATCGAGAGCCCCCACTGTTGTTTGCAATAGAGTTTCCACCCTGCCCCATCCCCCCTGCCTTTGCACAACCACAATGTCAGCCCGTGTCGACATTCACCTCGCCTTGCTCTGAAAGTCTCTTTGTCTCTATGTCGTCTTTCAGCAACTCCCTACGCACAGGAGCCGCACACACCTGACTCCTCTCTGGGTCCCCAGAGTTCAGTGTGATGACTTGCATAGGACAGTGTCCGGGGCATTTTTTAGACTGAATTTACAAAGGTAATGTGGATCCTGGGTCCGGGCCATATCGGTCTGTGTGGACGAGATTCTGATGTCAGCAAGAGTCTGAGCGACCTGCTCTAGGCTTTCGTGTTGAGAATGGGGTTCAATACTGAGCCACATCTCTTTGAACTGGGAGCTCCCTGTGGACAGCCTTCCCACGAGCCAGACACATGGCGGACCCGGCTCCCATGATGAAGCCACACAGCAAATCACCAGGAGAGACAGAAGGGAGACAGAAGGGATGAGATACTTTTTCTGGGTTTACCCTCTTGGCTTTTCCAGAGGCCCTTGGGGGCACCACCCGGGGTCTGCTTCTTAATGCATCCCTCCTTTGCACTAGTAAGTGAATCCATACTCACTTCCCTCCAAGAAGCATGCCTCCCAATTCCTTGTATGTTTTCTAAAATGGCAATTTGCAATCTGATAAACAAGTCCAGGATAATGTACAAATGGCAGAGGTGAAGGAGCCCCTGGCCACCCCCTTGAACCTGTCAGGTAGTATTTAGTTTATGGGAGAACAATCCCCTTAACTGTTTTCCAAGAAAAGAGGGGTGGGGGGGCGATGCCAACATAAGAGTTTCAGGTGGGTTAGGAGAGGCGCACAGAGCAATGGTTCGTTACCTGGTGGGGGGCTTCTCAGGAGCTGGGGGCAGCCCCGGGACATCACACTCCCTGAATAAGCCAGCTAATTACAGATTTGCACATTCTACCTGGAAATTCTGATTCCATGGGCCTGGGGAGGGGCCTTAGTACTTGTATTTTTAAATTAGTTTCCTAAGCGACTTGACACACAGTGAGGCTTGGGAATGACTACAGACATATTTGTACTCAATGGAAACAGATTTCTCTTAAATTCCAAGTCAGTGCTCAGGAGGGGCTGAGATTTGGGGGCAGATGGGGCCTCACGGCGCCTCCTGTTTAATTCACGTCAGCACCAATGAGACTGTTCACGTGAGGCTTTCTCTAAATACGCACTCAGGGCTTGCCCACCCTTTGGTGAAGGGCAGCTCAGAACCTATGCTTATTCCCCCGTGGAGTTAGTTAAGGAAAATGTCAGGAGTGCCGAGCGGCTATTAGAACGGGAGAAGCAGCGTTTTAAGGTAAAAACTAATGAGTGTTTTCTTCTTTGGCCTTGGTTACGTGGTAAACAAATGGCCTTTGTAGTGCTGAATTGCTTCAAGTTTCAAGAACTCAGTTTCATTCTTTTTATCATTACTATTATTATTTTTATTGGACAGGCAAATCAAAAAGGAAGAAAAGCTTGGAATAATTCCATTACACAAAAGGATTTTTTTTTTATCTCCTAATAAACTGGGTCAGTTCCGCCACCCTCTCTGAATATATTTGAAATCATTTCCTTCCTGACGACTGGAGGTTTTCCCTGGTGCCTCCTCCACCTCCCCTCCATTTATTAGTGTTCAGAACCCTTTTAGCAGTCAAGAAATCAGTTTTCCAGGAGGGCTGGGTTGTCCCGCTGCCATTGTTCCCGTCCAGGCCTTTCAGAAAGGAGAGGGGCTTATCGCTTGCCTTGCAGAATGGGGAGTGCAAAACCCGGACATGCGGGGCTCCCTGCCAGGGCCCCTCTCCTAGAACACGGGTCTGATAGAATCCGCTGATCTGCAATTAAAATGAGAAACCGGGAGAATCCCTGCTGGAGGAGCCAGATACGGCGAATTAATTCAGAAGAGGTCTTGCTTTCAACATGGATCAGGTTCCACGTCATCAATTCATTTTCCCCCGTCCTTACTTATCAGTTGTACTTAGTGTTGTACCCATTTCATCCTGACAGATTCTGAAGGATTTCACACTGTTAATCGACTTTGTCTCCCTGACAGAATTTCTGCCTAAATCAAGGGGAAACGGGGCATGGTTTGTAAGGATTGGGCGTGTTCTGTGTTCTCTGGGCTAGAGGAATGGATTCTCCTCACGCACTGGGCGGGGCGTGGGGAGGGGGCGCCGAGCTGGGGGTGTGCTCGGAAGTCCACGCTGCAAGATTTTGCCAGACCTAGGGGAGGAAGTTTTAGCCTCTGGGATTCAAAGTCCTCGTTAACTATTCTGACTTCATCGGCCAAGGGGGGTTATTTTCATTCCCCGCCTAGAAATGAATGAAAAGGTAAACGTCCTTTGAGTTTTGTTTGTTGTTCCTATCTGGTGCATGGATTAGGACGTATTGGGGAAAACTAGACCAGATGTTTGCTAGAGCCAGATGTTCACACAGACCCAATTTCTTCGTGGCCTTTGTAATTGTCGGCAGAGACGCCATGCCTTTGGCCACAGTCACAGATCCCCTTCTGCTTGTAACTTTGGGTCAACTGCATACACTGCCTACCTCCTAGAAGCTTTAAATTATCCTGCCAGCAAGTAGGCAATAGAAAACCCTCCAGAGTCAGAATTGATGTTTCTGAACGTTAAACTCCACTGTCTCCAGGCCCCTAAAGTCATCTGTGGCCTCTTCCCTGCTCCAGACCTCACCTGAGCCATTACTGTTGCCTCTCTGAGCCTCAAGCTCCTGGCTGGGTAAGACAGAGACGCCAGGCCTTGTGCTGAGTTCTTCATGCGCACTCACTCATTTTAAGCCTCAAAATAATGAAGGGAAATGGGCTTCGCTAGAGCTTTTGTCCTTCCCACCTCCCACTCTCAGCTTCCCAGGGCCTCTTCCTCCTTCCCTCCCTCTCTGTCCTCTCTCCTTACACGAAAGTGACTTCTCGAGGCCAGCAAGTTTGTCCTGGACGCAGCAGAAATGGGTTAGTGCGTGAACCACGGATGTCATTTGGGGTCCCCTACTCCCCCACTTTGGGGTCAGGTGGGCTATGAAGCCTAATAGGGAATATGCCCCCAAAAAGGAAGGCCACACACCATGAACCACAGATTAGCCGTCCCAGAATCAGTTGAGAATGGTTGAGTCAGGCCTTTGCCATTGTTTGGCCCCAATTCTGGGACCGTGTGTGTCTGTCTGCTCACCTGCTCAAACTCCTCAGATACCCTGAGACCAGACACTCCTCAGCAACCTCCGACCTTGGTTCTCCAGATTTCATGTCCCAGCCAAAGGGAGGGAAGAGCAGGAGAGAGGGCAGGAGGCTGCAAGAGTGTCTTTGCCCACTCCAGTCACAGGTGACAGCCCCCAAGCCCCAGCCAGCCCCAGGCCGCATGTGTTCCTGTCTGTCATCTCCCTTGGGAGGAACGTGTGTCTACAATCAGAGAAGGCCATCGATTAAGGGTTTGGGGCTACGAGAGTGTGCATCACTGCCTCCTGGCACCAAACACCGCCCCTCCCTGGTGCTGGTGATTCCCAGGTGAGATGCGAGCCAGGCTCCCAGTGGGGGGGTGGGGGGTGCCCCGCCTCAGTGGCACTGAGTGCCATGTCTGTTTGCCTGTGGTAATAAAGCGCAGGGAAGGTTGCAGGGAAGGTATGCTCCCATCCGCTGCTGTTGCGCCCTTATTGGAGCTGGATTTTCATGTTTCCTGCTCTCCGGGCTGGGAGCTAGCCTTTCTGAGGGATGAATTCATTCATGAACTACAAGATGGCTTTCAATAAAGCTGTGACTCAGAATGAGAAAGCCCGAGGGTGGCATTTTCACCAGTCGGATTCCCTAGTGGTGTGTCTGATGGAGGGGAAAACATGGGAAAGGATTGGGCTGGCTGTCATTCTTCTTCACCACGGAACTTCTGTTCTGGTACATTCTGTTAGCATTCTGTTCTCGCTTCCCTGGTCCCTCTGGTGACTCGAAAGAGAGGACATTTTAGAATGGCCCAAGTAAGTTCTATGCATTAAATCTAGCAGGAAGGGAGTACCTACGTGGCTCAGTTGGTTAAGCGTCTGCCTTCAGCTCAGGTCATAATCCCAGGGTCCTGGATCGAGCCCCAAGTCTGGCTCCCTGCTCAGCGGTGAGTCTGTTTCTCCCTCTCCCTCTGCCCCTCCCCCCACTCATGCTCGCTTGTTGTCTTTCTCACATAAATGAATAAAAAATCTTTACAAAAAATCTAGCAGGAAATAAAATGACACCACATGTCATTCCCTGACATTGATTGACTTCATGAGATATAATAAAAAGTCGTTCTGTCTTTAGAAGGGCTGAAAGGGCTCAAAATCTTGCTTTCTCTCTGCAGAGTATAATCTACTATATGGTAACGTCCCCCAAACTTCTCTCCTGGATCCAAAACGAATCCCTTCTGAAGTCCTTGCAGCCTTTTGCCAAGTGGCATTACATTGAGCGTGACCTTGCCATGTTCAACATTAACGTTGATGATGACTACGTCCCGTGTCTCCAGGGGATAACCCGCGCCAGCTACTGTAATGTTTATCTAGAATGGATTCAGTACTGTGCACGGAAGACACAAGAGGTAGGTCAGCGAAGTGGGGGCTGGAGGCGTTGGATTAAATTTGAAACACAAGGAGCATTTTATAAAGTCCATCTCTTGCTCATGCTATGTGGTAGACAACAATAAAATAGAGGAGTGGGAACACTGGTATTTGGATAACTGTTTATTTAACACGTAAGCAAAATTTTAAAGGGAGAATTCATATACCCTGTCTCTAGGCTTGGCTTTAAAACTCTGGAAACCTCTTTGTGTAGATTTGCTTTTTGAGATTTCCGTACAAAGGATATCTGTGCCGAAATGCAGAGGAGTTACTGGGTGTATTGAATCGTGGACAGGCAGCCAGTCTGTTTAGCAATCAAGATGGTCCAACCCACTCCTGCAGTCGAGCCTTGTGGGCATTATTGGTTCCATGCTGAGAACACTTCTGGAAATGAGCGCAGTCTCAGAAATGAAACTAAGGATGATGACAGCTTCTCAAAAGAAGTGGAGGAGGGTTGGCAAGGAAGAGGAGCAAGGGGAGGAGAAAGGGGAGGGCAGCAAACGGAGGGAGCTGGTTGACTTCGCTTCCTGGGGTTTGAAAAGCTGGATCAGGATGCTGTGGATGGAGACAGTCGATCCAAGTTGGAAACAAGCTCCTCAGTAGTGAAGTATGTCATCTGATGACTTGTGGGGACAAACCAAATTAGGACCCTCACCCATGTCCTCATGAGTGATTGAAAACACGTTGTTGAGGGAGCGGGTGGCAGAATCTGCTTTCTCCAGATGCAGCAGGGAAAATGAGCTCATTTCTTAACCCATGCTTGGCCTCTTGGGGTGGGTGAGGTATTCAAAGAATCTATTGATATCCCTCGCTATCCCCATGATGGCGCTCTTCTTTCCTCGTGTCTTTTTTTTTAAAGATTTTATTTATTTATTTGTTTGTTTATTTGACAGAGATCACAAGTAGGCTGAGAGGAGGAAGCAGGCTCCCTGCTTAACTTGAGGCTCGATCCCAGGACCCTGAGATCAAGACCCGAGCTGAAGGCAGAGGCTTTAACCTACACTGAGCCATCCAGGCGCCCCCTTTCCTCATTTCGTTCATGAAATTCATTTCTCTTGCAAAAGATATTTTGACAGTTTCTCCTGCGTCTCCCCCACCCCTCTTTTTAAGCTGACTTTGCATGACCGCTTTAATTTACCTGTTGATTGTGGACCTATGGTCAATTCAGTGGGCTCCTTGTTCTAGGGAGAACAGAAAACCCTCACCTGCCCATGATTCCTGTACTCTTTCCCTCCCTGCTAGTCACGCCCCTGCCCTGTGTTGATGGGGTTCATTTGACTGTAAGCTCTGCCCATTCTCACCTGTGACGTGCCATATTCAAAATTCCAGAGAATTAGGTCAGCAAAGCACATATTAGCCTCTTTTTTTCCCCTAAAGTAACTTCCTCATTTCAATTGTGTTCCCCTGTCTAACCATAAGAGAAAGTGTTTCAGGAATCAGAGAGTTTCCCCATCCCTGGAGCATGCTACTGGACCAAGTGACCACAGTGGCTGACTTTCAAAGCTCCCTGGGATGTGATTCTGTGTCGGTACATGACAGAATCCCTAGGAAAGTTGAATTGACATCCTTGCTCTTTCAGCCCTCCAAGAACCTGGACAGTGATGAAGACTCTCCTTTAGTGACCCTGTCCTTTGCCCTGTGCATCCTGGGGAGGAGAGCTCTGGGAACGGCAGCCCACAACATGGCTCTCAGGTACGTGAAGAAACAGTACAGGCACCAAGATTTTATATTTTTGCCCATCATTTTCTTTATTTTAAAGTTGGACTGCTTATGTAGATAGTTCTTGCCATAATAAATTGTGTTGGGCCCATAAGGAGGCTTTTGGATCACTTTGACCTTTGGGAGTTCTACATTTGGAAATGGCACGAATACAGAAGAGCTCAATCCCCAGAATTCTGGGTATAGGGCCTTCTGTGTTAAAGGGGTCCTGGTGGATTTTCTAGAAGATGAAATCAAATCATTTATGGGAACTACATAGCCTGGTCTCTATAAAATTAATGCTTAATAAAGGTCTGTTCCCAGGGCTCCTGGGTGGCTCAGTCGGTTGAGCGTCCAACTCTTGCTTTTGGCTCAGGTTGTGATCTCAGGGTCATGAGATTGAGCCCCACGTCAGGCTCCACACTCAGCATGGAGTCTGCTGGAGGTCCTGTCTCCCTCTCCCTCTGCCTCCCCACCCCCCAGGCTTGCACTCACACACACTCTCTCTCTCAAATAAATAAATCAATCTTAAAAAAATAAAGGTTCATTCCCATTCCCTGTTTTTCCACACAAAAGAAAAGCATCACATCTGTAGTCTAGACTACCCTTCCCTGTCTCTGTGGGGCTTTGATTAATTGAATGTCCCTTCAGCTGTTTTTTCAAGCTCTCTTTCTGCCAGATCTTCCTGCCCTGTATGTAAATAGCTCAAGTTTCTCTCCTTTTTCAAACAGTTGAGCTATAATTGAGATATAGCTTTATATTAGTTTCATAATGTTTCAGTATTTGTGTATATTACAAAATGATCACCTCCATAAACCTAGTTAATGTGCATCACCATATGTATTTTTATTATGTTACAAACCTTTTTATCTAGTGATGGGAACTTTTAGGGTGTACTCTCTTAGCAACTTGCAAGTATGCAATACAGTATCATTAGCTAGAGTCGCCATGTTTTATATTACATCCCATGGCTTCTCTATGACTGGAAGTCGGTGCCTCTTGACCCCCATCACCCATTTCGTATGTCACCCCCACCCCAGCACCCATCAGTCTGTTCTCTGTATCTATGAGCTTGGTTTTTCCTCGTTTTGTTTTTTAGATTCTGTGTACGTAAGATCATATGGTATTTGCCTTCCTCTGACTGACTTTACTTAGCATAATGCCCTCAAGTTCCATCCATGGTGTCACAAATGGCAGGATCTCCTTCTTTTTTTTTTTAATGGTTTTATTTATTTATATGACAGAGAGAGAGCACAAGTAGGCAGAGAGGCAGGCAGAGAGAGAGGAGGAAGCAGGATCCCCATCAAGCAGGGAGCCCGATGCGGGCCTCGATCCCAGGACCCTGGGATCATGACCTGAGCCGAAGGCAGCGGCTTTAACCCACTGAGCCACCCAGGCGCCCAGGATCTCCTTCGTCCTATGGATGAATAATATTTCCAAGTTTCTCTTGTTAAAGAACAAAAACAACGTTAAACTCTCTCCTGGCGTTCTCATCCTCCACCCTCTGTCACCTGGCCTTCTCTTGCATTCACGAACAAGCTCTGGAACTTTCCGTCACCAATGACACTGAGCTCAGCGGCCCCCACCACCCCACTGCCAGTTTGCCTTCTGCTCCTGCTACTCACGTGAAGCTGCTGCCGTGAGATGAGGTCCTCACCCCCGGATCACTGGCCATTTCAGACTTCTCCTTTGGTACTTAGCACCAAGGGCCGGGTGTTCTGGCTTCTCCTTGTCTGTCAGGATCATCTCAATGCACATTAAATTCTCCTGGGAGGGTGGGGGGGGGCGGCTTTTAAATATCCTGATGCCCAAGCCCTTCCCTAGTGCAGACCAGTGACATCATAACCCCTGTGGGGATGGGACAAACATGAGGATTACTCCCGCCCCCGCCCGCCAATGATTTCAGTGTGTGGTCAAGGCTGAGCATCGTATTGAACCGGGGAGCTCAAAAAGCAGTTCCATGTAGGCTCCCCTCACTGGTTTCTCCTCTGCTTTGCCCTTTTTCAGGATTTCTGTATCGTGTTGTTGATACCAGGCTCTTTTGATACTCAGCCGGACTACTATTAGGCCGGATTCTAAGCTTCTGCAGGGCAAACCCCTTGCATATTGGCTTAACAACCTTCCCAAGCCCCGGGCGTCCGATCAGCGAGCCCAGGGAGCCTCGCTGACTGTTCCCAGTGCCCTCCTGCAGGGGCTGGGAGCCGGGGCGCCACGCTGTGCAAGGGCATCGGCCATCACTGGTTGTGCATCGGTCAGGGGTGAAGTGGTGTGGTTGGCGCTTCTCTTCATTTCTGTCTGGAGGCCGTAGCCTTGAGTCACTCAGAGGCGCAGGTCAGCACCGAGGTAGTCAGAACGCGGGACAGCTACTCTCACCTCTCACATCTCCAGATTCTCTGATTTTCTTCACAGTGAGAAATGCTGAGTGACTTAACCACGTTAGTGCTGAGCGAAACGCTGTTCTGGGAAATTCCCTGGGGAGGAGCTGGCAGGAGTCCTGCCTGACTCAGTCTCCTGCTGCGGACCCGGGCAGTTCCCTCTCTGGTCGGCCGGCTGGGGCCCAGTTCGATGGTGGAAAGCCTAGCAGGAGGCTCAGGGGTAGGCTTTGTCAAAATGGGATCATGTGGCTGCAGCAGGGGCTCCTCATGGAACTGTACGGAGGGCACGCAGTTGGGGAAGGGTTCCAGAGGATTCTGAAATCACACGTCTTCAGATAGTCCTAGCATCCAGGCAGGCGGTCTTTTGTTTGATCCATTTGAAGTTGGTTTTTTTAAAAATAAATTCCGAATTTTCTGTACAAATTGCAGGTAAAATGCTTCAAGGATTTATTCTTTCAGTTCCCACCTAAGCCATTTGCAAGGACATTGTCAGTCTTGCTCTTTGCGTAACTTGTTCAATTATTCCTGATCCAGGTGTTTCTTGCCTGGTCGGCTTTATTTATTTATTTTCTTAATTAAGCACCAGGCTCACCAGCTGCTTTTTTAAACTTTGTGTTGATGGGATTTTCTTTGTTTCAAACAGTTTCTCATACTCCGTGTCAGCTCTGCTCGGTCCAGACATAGTGATGAGATAAATCTGGTAATAATATTCTCAGTACTCCGGGGAAGGATTTGATTATCTGGGACTGGTTCCCTTTACTGAGAGGTCCCACAGCTCAGCAAAGTCCTACGGCGTGCTTTCATCTCAGTCCTACACTCATAATAAAGGGAACTGATTTCACACGCCGCCCTGGCCCAGCGGTGCCGGGGCCTGGTGCGCATGAAGTTCTGACTCAGCTGGTTGCGCGGCGGGACGTGGGGAGGGACGCATGGCCGCAGCTGGGCCGGAGCAGGGTGGAGCGCCACGCCTGCTTTAGCCCAGTAGCCGTGCTCTACATTTTATATGCTAGAATTCAATAAATGGTTTTGCTCGCAAAAAAAAAAAAAGATTCCATAGCTCAAAAAATGTTTTACTGTAACTTTTATAGATATAGTCAAATGGCTCTCCGAAAATGCTGCCCCAATTTGTAGTCTAACCAAGAGTGTTTTGTCACATCCTCACTAATGCCGGAGATGTGGTCTTTAATTTTTCTAGTCTCATGGGTGAAAAATTATCTCATTCTCATTTGAATTTGCATTTCTATTATTAATAGTGAGGGTAAGGGTCATTTTACATATTTATTGGCCACGTATTTTTTCTGTGAATTGTCTACCTATTTATGTGCTTTACCCATTTTTATTAGGCTCTTACTGATTTTTAAGAGGTATTCTCATATTATGATTTTAATATGTGTTAAAAATATTTTCCTATCAAGGTGTACTTATCTTCTATCTATTATGCCTTTTAAAAATTATAATTTCTGGATTTTGTGTCTTTCTTAAAGCGTTCTTCTTTCAGCTCCAAGATATAAAAATAATACTCCCTATTTTCCTCTGATACTTGTATACTTTTACTTCTTTCCATTTAGTTTTTGAATCCTATCGGGTCTTGGGATTTGATTTTACTCTACTTAATAGGTAATTACCTACCTTGTTACATTTTCGTTGGTTCTAGCGGAGGACACAAGACACCTGGGTCAGAGACAAAGGACTTTCTCATAGACAGGGGCAGCGTGAGATTCAGGGTGTTTGGTTCTGTTCCCCTTGCCGCCAGGACCCACAGGGGTGATGCAGAGCATTTTCCATGACAGGAGAAGAGCACTTAGCTCAAGGAACCAGCCATTTTGTATCAGACAGAGATACTATTTCATCCCTCAAGGATGCTCACTGCAAACGTGGCCCTGGCGAATGGCCTGGGTCTTGCATTCTTGGCAAAGTGTACGATATGTTGGAGAAGGAGCCCACTAGACTACTAGCTCCCAACAAATCAAGTAGAATGTATTTTCATACATTATGGGAGATAGGGATCCATTTTCCCCCCCGAGGGGATAGTTACTACTCCAATACCATTTGCTAAGTAGCTCCTCATTAGTGCTTCAGTGAGTTAAAACAGCACTAATTTGAAATACCACTTTTGCCATATGCTACATTCCCATTCATAGGGGGTACGCTTCTGGATTTACATGTCTGTTAAAGTGATCAATCTGTCCGTTCTTATAACAAAACCACACTGTTTGGTTTCCTGGAGTGATAATATTGATTTGATATCTGAGAAGTCTAGTCTCATTTTTCCTTTTTTCTTGTTTGTTTTGTGGTGGGGGCTCTTCTTGCTCATGTTCTCCTCAGGTGAAACTTAGAATCACATTTATAAAAAGCTTTGCTGACTTTTTGATCAAGACTGTATTGAATTTGCTGATCGAGAAAAACAAAAACATCATTCAGTGACATGGTGCATCTTTGTGATCATTCCATTTTTTTATGTCTTTCAGTAAACTTTTACTATTTTTTTGAGATTCGTAATCTCTTAATGGGTTATTTCTAGATATTTTGTAGGTTTATTGTGATTGGAAATAGAATCTTTCTTTCCTGCCACATTTTTAATTGGTTACTGCTGGCATATGGGAAGGTGACTTCTTTTTTATTTGATCTCATTTGGGGCACCCCTATGAATTCTGTTATAAACATCATATTCCAATTAATTCCCTTTGATTTTTCTGATGGGTAGACAATATCTGCAAATAATGTCAGTTATGGCTTTTTTTTCCTCCCCAATATTTATCTTCAGTTCTTTCTCTTATTACATTGGCTTTGACCTCCAGGGCAATGTTGGAAATGGGCATTAGTTTTTTGTTAGTTCCTATTACTTCTGGAACTAATTACCGTAAACTTGGTGGGTTAAAGCAACATAAATTAATCAAGTATCTTAGAGTTTCAGAGGTCGAAAGTCCAAAGTTGGGTTCACTAGGCTCAAGTCAGGGTATCTGTCAGGCTGCGTTCCTTCTGGAGGCTCTGAGGAGAGGATCCATGCCCTGTTCTACAGGCTGCCTCTTGTTCCATCTTTCCAGCCAGCAGGGCAGCATCTTCTGATCTCTGTCTGACTAGACCTCTACTTCTCCTGCTTCCCTCTTTCCCTCACCAGGATCCTTGTGAGTACATTGGGCCTGCCCAGATAGTCCGGGATAATCTCCCCATCTCAAAATTCTTAACCACGTCTGCAAAATTCCTTCTGCTGTTTAATGTTGCACATTCACAGGTTCCAGGGATTATGATATGGACACCTTTGGGGGCCCCTTATTCTTTCTACCACAGCATTCTTGCCTGAATCCACGTGTTAGAGGGAATAAGAGTAATATTTTAGCATTAAAAAGTAAGGTTTGTTTTAGGTTTGTAATAGACTATTTTTTCAAGTTGGAGAGTTTCCTCCTCTTCCTAGCTTGCTAAGTGAAACTTTTATCAGGGAAGGATGTTGAGTTATTTTAAAATGTGGGGCATACATTCAGGTGATATTCTTCTTAAATCTGTTAATGTAATGAGTTACATTAATAGAGTTCTTCATGCTGAAATTGCCTTAAAATTCTGAGATAACCTCTATTTGGTCATGATATATTATTCTTTTTATACAATGATGAATTCAACTTGCTAATTTTTTTGAGATGGGAGGGGTGCAGAGGGAAAGAGAGAATCTTAAGCAGGCTCCAGCACCCAGCACAGAGCCCGTTGTGGGTTTCGATCTCATGATCCTGAGATCATGACCTGAGCTGAAATCAAGAGCTAGATGCTTAACCAGCTGGGCCCCCAGGTGCCCCACAACTTGCTAATGTTTTATTTAGTGTTGTTACCTCTATGTTCAAAGGATGTGTGGCCCATGACCTCTGTGTGTGTACATGTATGCAATCTACCCTTATGTAATTTTAAAATCAGGAATATGCCCTTACGTGTACTTGATGAGACCTCACAGGTCATTCTCACATATTTAATGTTAAAGCGTTAACAGAGGATTTTCGAACACTGACTCCTCAGAGGGGTCTTACACGGCAGCCTAATGTAAGTCATAAGCTCTGCTTTATTTGATGGATTTGTTGGGGAAATATTTTTTTGATGTTATGACAGTGACACAGCACTGATGGAAATCCCCAAGAAATAAAAATACTTACATGCAGAATTAGAGAGAATGAGTAAATTGAGAATCATCTTAAATGATACACTGAATGGAAGAGCCAAGAGCACAAGTATATACAATGTCTTAAAATGTCAGTGTGTTTGGAGGTAGAATGGATTAATATGGATGTACCAAGCAAATACCAGTAATTTTTTTGGATTTGGAGTTTGAGGCCCATCTCTTTGGCGAACTGTGTCTGCCACTAAAGAAAGGCACACATCCATAAAGGGATGCTTTAGCAGGAAGTCAGAATAGTGTCACTGACCCCAAGCTAAAAGATAGCTCAACTGCTATCTTCAATGACATGGAAGATGGCGAACAGATCCTGACCAGTGGTCAGAGACAAAGGTGAGAAGACGGTGACATTTTATAGTAGCAACATGTTTGCTCAAAGGAGAAATCTTATTGGCTCTTGGAGTAGACTAGGGTTCTAAGAGGATAGAGAACCCCAAGGTCAACAGTCTTGAAAAACTGTAGGCAAATAAGCCGGCCTTGGATGTGCTATGCCAAGGCCAGTGCAGGAGACCGAGAGCCCTGACATGTGACCTCGTGGCGGGTCACTGTTGTGGTCTGAGGACACATATGCCATTTGCCCACCCGTCTCATCCACAGTGGACAGAGGAAGACAGTGTTCTTCAGAAATCCAGGACATGATCTCAGTTTCTTTTCCCAAGCTTCTGTTGGAGATGATGCCCAAACGAGGGTCAGATGTCCTCCAGGATCACCTTGCAGAACAAGATTGAGGTCCACTTGCTCAACTGTGGTTGGAAACTCAGAAGCCAGAATCTAGGAAAGAAATAGAGTAAACATGATGCAAGATGCTGATTAAAATCAGGTCATCCAGCTCAAATCAGAGTCTTGGAGCATGTAGAAAATCTGCAAATTAATAAGGTAGAAAAAGGAGCAAGCATTTCTGGGGTTGTGATACTGCATGGGAAGGTCTTCTGCCTGGGCCTGGTGTAGGGGTTCTGGCTCCCTTCCTTCTCTGACATGGCTGGATGTCTTTAGGAGACACCCAGATTCTCTGGTCCCCTGAGTCCCAGATCTCAGGATTACCTGGGCCGCTTGATCAGAATATAGACCCCAGGCCCCCCTCACAAACCACGAGCCGAGGAGCTCCAGGAACTGGGTCAGGAAATCGACTTCTGCTATTGATCGGCTGCCGTGTGCCTGAGCCCTGGGGGCCCGAGGCCGGCCTCAGGAAGCACCTTCACTGGCTAATGGCAGTTGACCCACTGATACGGAGGCTCCTGAGCACAGTGTTGGGTGTTAAAACATCCTGAGGTCCAATGTATTTTTAAGAAGCTTTTCATCAAATCTTGTCTCTTAATTTCTCACTTGGGAATTACTGTTTCGTCATTTGTTTGGGATTCAGTTGAAACAACATCACTAAAGGCCACACCCTTGCCTTCCAGTCATTAGGTGCGAGTCTGCAGCGTAAACATCCTTTCGTTTACATCTGAAGCCTATGCTAAAATGAGACTAAAGGTAGCAGTGAACACTTACCATGTGCTCCCTACGGATGTATGGGGGACGGTGCTCAGGGCTTGACGTGAGTTTATCCATCTCCTCCTCTTTTGAGGCCTGAGAGAGGGTGAGGCAGGTACTGTTACTGGCTGGAAAAACCAGGGCCCTGAGAAGTGGCTGGCTCAGTGTTTCCTCAGGGCAGAGTCCCGCCCAGCCTCAGAGTCTTGCTCCTGAGCATGCCTCTGGGCCGCCCTTAACCCCATCTGCCCCGTAGGTGTTCCTCAGATCGCCACCATCCCTGCTGCGAGGGTCCCCACCCTCCACAACCCCCACCCCCCACCCCGCCCAGGCTTCCTTTGTGGACCTGCTCTGTGGCGTTGTATCGCGCAGAGCTGCTGAAGGTGCCTGCCCGGATGCCTCACGGCTCCTGAAGCTCACGGGGCTCCACGTTCACGGTGCCCCACCCTCTGGCCTGCATCTTGCCCTGTCCTGCTGGCCTGGGCCCTCTCCAGTGGGAGTTGCTTCCGCCTTGTACTCTCAAGGCTCCCACTCTCTTGAACTTGACTTCTGCATCTTTCAGGATTGAGGCATGGGTCCCTGGGGACAGATGAATGCTGGACACTGGGGTGGATTTGTTCCCTCCTCCCACTGAGACGTGTCCTTTGTCCTCAAACTCAAACCACACTTGTGCGTTCACCCAGTCCCCGAAGTAAAGAGATCTTAGTCGGCCCCTCACATCTCCCTGGACAAGCTCGATTTTAAGAAAGAGATGGTAATGAGGATGAGGGACTTGCCAATATCAACGAGTATCAGAGCCAGAATTGAAGCTTGGGTTTAGGTTTCTGGCTCCCATCCCTCCAGTTCTTCTGGGCCATATGCTGCTGCTCTGTGTGGCTCCTGAACTCTAAAACCAAGTGCAGCACCTTGATCCTCCCTGAGGGACGCCGTTGCTTTCTGTCAGAGTGCTCTTCACCAGGTGGGAGGTAGCTGGGATCCAGAGCAGGGGCTGGTTTGATCTTAGAGCCGACAGACTAGCTTCCTGGATAAAGCGTGGAAGAATCCTTAACATGCTATCAATTCAGGGTGCGTTCTGAGTCTATACACCAAATTAAACTTTCAAAAATTACTGGCAGCTGACCTCAGGAGGATGAGGTGGGGATGAGTTCAAGAGCTAGTTCATTCTAACACAGCCTCTGGGCTGGTCTGTAAGAAGACAGCTCCAGTTACATGCTCTCAAAGCAAGGCGGGGTTTTCTGGATGCATGGGGAGCCACAAGGCAGCCGTGGCTTTGCTCCACCATGTCTTCAGTGGAATGAGATACGGGGTATTTGTTCCTACCTACCTTACCCTCTTTCTTATCCCTCTCTGGCCTGTTTCCTCTTAAAGGAGATGGCTAGAATAATACATCTCATGCAAGCACCCGAGAAAACCAGTTGAGCTAATGGGGTGGAAAGTGCTTACTAATCCACAAACCACCAGAAAGATGGAAATTGTCAACCTCTGTCTCACTTATAGTTGCTTAGAGGTGATGCTAGTCACCTGGACCATTCCTGTTCGTCAGTGTGTGTGTTGGGGGTGGGGGGATCTTTAGCAGGAGAATGTGGCCAGGGTAATGGAATCAGCCGCGAAACCAGGGCAGGTTGCTGAATTGCACAGAGGGAGCGAAGCACACGAAGGCATGCTGGGCTCTCGAGGTGGACGTGCTCTCGGAGCCTGGAGTCCCGACCGAGGCGGACGGCACAGCTCCCTGTGCAGCTCCATTACTAATCAGTAAGCACAGGGAAGCCCAGCCTGCAAATCACACTTAATTGTTCACATATGGTCTACCAGCTCTCCGTTTACTGCGATGCGTGGCAGCAGAAGGTTCTTCGCGGGGCTGAGCTGTAAACACAGTCTATGGCCTGTTTGGGAAGGAGCGAAAAATGAACAAACCAGCCCTTGTTCTGGAGAGCCCACTGTGAGTCCTGCAGGAGCTATCCTAGCATTAAAGCTGTTTCCCCCTGAACCCTAAAATTCATTAAGCCTGGATCCAAGATAATAACCCCATCGTCCCAAACTGGAAATCTGTAACCTCCTGCAGAGCTTTTTCTCAAAAAGAGCAGGCTTCTCAGCAGAGGCACGGGGAAGCTTTGGGCTGCGTGGTTCTCTGCGGTGGGGGCAGCCTGGGTTTTGTTGCAGCAAGCCTGCCTGACTTCTCCCCGCTAGGAGCCAGGGCACACCACCGCCCCCCTCCCCCTGCCCCAGTTGTGACATACAAAAAGGTCTCCAAACATCCCCCAGGGACCCAGATTGCCAGCAGTTGAGAACCAGTGGGAGAGGGTACAGGTGAGGGGCAGGCTGAGCCCGTCCGTGATGGCGAGCAGAAGTGGGGCTTAGAGGGGCAGCAGCAGCCCCGGGCTAGAATGGAGCCAGGAGGACTCCTCTGTGAATAAAGAAAGCAGAGTCACAAGAGGGTGGAAACAAACAGCCTTTGCATGGACTGGCCACCCTCAAATTGTCCTTGCTGTGAAGGGTGACAGCGGGCGTGCTGAGATGAGCGGGACCAGTTAAAGCATAAACCTTGGGCCAAGCGTGAGCTAGTGAACTGGCAGTGGTGGGCTCTACATGCAACAGCCAGAGCCTCAAGCTGGAAAGCAACCTTTTCTGAGCGGCTGGGAGCAAGGGTGTTCAAGAACAAATGACCCCGGCCTCTCATCGATGTGTGTCACCAGCAGTTACATTGTCCTTCATAGGAAGCTGGGTCAGGAACCAGAAAGACAAGCACGGGGGAGTTCGGGCAATCAGAATCCATGGAGACCCAGCTTTGTAGCCGTTGCTGTCTGCTGCGGCTGCAGGGTCACGCCGAGGCAGAGGCTGGAATGTCTGTTCTAATGCACACGTACACACACATGTGCACACATGCACACACTGTGAAGAAAACCAGATTGTGGCTCCAGTCCTTGGCCTGCGGAGTGTGGGTAGAGGCCTGCAGGAGAGGGGCTCAGGCCGAGCGAGAAGTAGTGCAGACACAGTCCCTCTAACGGAGTCAGCTGGAGGGCCGGGATGCTGGATGTGTTCTCGGGTCGAGCGGCGTGGTGTTGCAGCCTGAAAAATCCACACTAGTCTTTTCCCTTACAAAGAAAATGCACCAAGCACCAGCTACTCATCATGGTATTAAGAGGTAATATTTTTCTCGTGCTCTTTTTACTGAAATTTGAGCACACAATTAGTGCCTTAGAAGCCCAGGCGTATCTCGGCACCGTGGTCTTCGGTTCTCTACGTGTGGATTTACATCTTGGACACACGGTTATACTTGTCAGATTTCTTCTGGGACCAGTCTGCCTTGGCCCCCACCTAACCCCACACATCTGGACACAGTTGCCCCTGCACGGGTGATTGCCTGGCCAACAGCCTGTCTCCCAGGTTGGGTGGGGGTGGGCTGGAGGGGGTGGGGGGGCTGCTTAGTCCCCACGAAGGCCAACCTTGATGGACTCAGATGTGGTACCCTTTCTCCATTCCAGCTGTTGGCCCCGGGTGGGAGCTTGTCCTCTCTCTGTGGAATCTGTGAGAGAGTGCTGTGACGCTCCAGTCAGGAACGTGCTGCAGGTGTCCCGGAGCCCTGGCTCTCTCTGCCCCTGAGTCCTCCCCAGCTCATCACATCCCTCCGCCTTCCTCAGCTTCCTTCTCTGAAGGATAACGAAGCACCTTTCTCTCAGGACGCCGTTACCTTTAAGGTGCTGGAGATGATGCCGCCGGTCCGGGGGAATTCGGATTCTGCTACAGCAGGGTGGACACTGTCACACTTCATGATGTTCTTTTTAAATAATTCTCCGTGACAATGTCATTTTCTCACCCCCAAAATGACAAGTAAAGCGTCTGTTGCTGGGGGACTTCCCGTGGAAGGGGAGTTTTCCCTCCTGATGAATAAGCAGTCTGTGGGCACCTGCTCTGAGCAAATGAGATCCTGGCGCCTGGAACTCCTTGCTCTGCTCTCTGGTCTGCAGGGGCCGCCTGGGAGTCTGGGCGAGTCCCTTAATCTTCCTTTGTCACCATCCCTGTCCTTATGTCTGGAGGAGTGTTTTGTCTTCTGTGTATGCAAGAAACATGGTATTCCTAATCCTTTCCAGAATAACCTACCTGTGTTCTGCCGCTTAGCTGTCCCTTCACAGCGCCTAGCTCCCATCTGATGACAGGGACATTTTTGGATGTTTTCGGCTGACAGCTTCTGCTGTTGGCATTCACCCTGCAGTAGCCTGGCCCTGCTGTCTTGTAGCTCCCCTCTCGGTGCCTCCCAGGTGGTCACAGCCCAGAAAGTCTTTGTTCCATGAGGGGAGAGCCCTTCAGGAAGGCTGCCTCTTGGAACTCTTTCTGGAACGTTCTGGGAACCACAGCACCCTGAGCCCTGCCTGCCTAGACCTCAGCTGCTTCCGCTTCCCACAGTCTGCTCTGAGTCGAAGCCTCGGCATCCCACTCAAGAGGGTTCCAGAAGAAAATTATTGATAGTGGTACATTTTGCCACGAAATGCTAAAATAGCAGTCAGTGGAACGATTTCCCTGAGATGCAGGTCTAACATGCTGCACTGAATCAGAAGTCTCGTGTGGTGAGCCCACCGTGAAATTCTCACAAGCAGCCACCCTCAGAGATTCCTCACATTTTCCCGCTCCTTCTGCCCCAGTTCAGCCCTAACAGGGCTGCGGTTGCTTGTACTCACCTCGTAACTACCTCAGGGACGTGAGAGGCCGGGACTGTTCGACTCAGTATAGTAGCGGAAATAAGGAAGAACACCTCTTCCTGTTCCCATTATACAGGATCCGTTGCCTTCCCAAACCCAGGTTCCCGACGTTCATCCCAACTGTAAAGCGCCCTTGGAAGATTTCCCTTGGGTGGACCCTTGTGTTCTTGATCCTGGCAATGCTCAATTATGTGCAGGAAATGGAAGCAGTGCAGGAAAAATCCGGGAATGTGAAAACCCGGATAATCCTGAGAAACCCTTTAAGTCATTCATTTTAACCACCCCCCCCCGACAATGTCTCTTCCATAGGCATTCACCAAAGGGTGCCACTGGGAATTGAGTGTGCTTGGAGGATCCGAATGACCCATTTGAGATCCCACTGGGTTTCATTTTCTTCGTCTCCATCCTGTGGTAGAATCCAGGTCTTATTACAAGTAACGCGGCCTGCCAGTGATACCGAGAAACCAAAGGAGAACAGCACAAGCTCTGGGCTGCTCCCCAGCGGCCCTGTCAGGCACCCCCGAGAAGGGCACCACTGGGGGTCCTGGAACAGACCACCCGCACGCGGAGGTCCGCGCTGGTCGGGACCTGCACCATCACGCTCAGAGCTCAGCACGAGGGGCTCGGGGCCCCCCACGGTCTCTAAGACTGGCCAGTATGCTGGGTGTCGGGAGGGTGTGGGTGTGGGCTCTGGCTGGGCATGGGTGCGCTCCGCCGCCTCAGTCCCCCTTTGAGAGGCACGAAGCTCATTCTCGACGGGACAGGTGGAGCCTCAGACCTTGCGCGGAAGGGCAGGTTTCTGAACGCTGTTCAGTGTGAGCAAACGGTAAGTTGGACTTTGCTTTACAGCCTGGATTCTTTCCTGTATGGCCTTCACGCCCTCTTCAAAGGGGACTTCAGAATCACAGCACGAGATGAGTGGGTCTTCGCCGACATGGACCTTCTGCATAAGGTTGTCGCTCCGGCCATCAGGATGTCCCTGAAGCTTCATCAGGTAGAAATATAAAAATAAATCCACTTTTTTTCTTTTAAAGGTTTTATTTATTTGTCAGAGAGAGCACAACCAAGGGGAGCGGCAGGCAGAGCAGGCAGAGGGAGAAGCAGGCTCCCCACTGAGCAAGGAGTCTGATGCGGGACTCGATCCCAGGACCCTGAGATCGTGATCTGAGCCGAAGGCAGATGCTTCACCACTGAGCCACCCAGGTGTCCCAATAAATCCACTTTTTTAAAGGGATTTTTGAATCCCTAGGGGCAAATGAGTCCTTTCAGGTAGGTCCCTTTTCTTGGCATGACATATGTGAGTGAGTGTGTCACTTGAGTAACTAAACATTGAAGCCACCCAGGTATTCTTAACATAAGCCCACGGCCACTGGTCCTCGGGAGCGGCTAGGAAGTGGTGATACTCCACTAGGACAGAAAAGGGGAACTGGCCAGAGAAAATGACCTCAGGTGCTGAACCCAAGTCACAAAGCTGTTTCCCTGGGCACGTTCCAGCAGTTAGGCAGTGGGATGAGGAGGTGCCCCCTACCCAGCTCGGGATGCGGGAAGAGAGTCCACCGGATGTGGGCCTGGCCCTTGGGGTCATCGGCCAAGCCACTATCTGCACACTCACCCGCCGGTCAGCTCTCTGGTCCTCCCTGAGCCCACAGACGGACTTCTTTCCCCCAGGACCAGTTCACCTGCCCCGATGAGTATGAAGACCCAGGGGTCCTCTATGAGGCCATCCAGTCCTTCGAGAAGAAAGTCGTGATCTGCCACGAGGGTGACCCGGCCTGGAGGGGAGCCGTGCTGTCCAACAAGGAGGAGCTGCTCACCCTACGGCATGTGGTGGACGAGGGCACGGATGAGTACAAGGTCATCATGCTCCACAGGGGCTTCCTGAGCTTCAAGGTCATCAAGGTACAGTGGCCCTCCCTGCCGGCTGGCACCAGCGCTCGCATCCCTGCACCGGCCTCTCGTGCAGGGACTCGGTCTCGGAGGAGCAGTGGTGGGCCCAAGGCCAGCGTCATTCATGCCCCGAACGATGTGCAGGCAGGTGCTCTGGCCAGAAGTCCTGGTAAACGCCCATGTAGACGAGGGTCAGGATCTGGCTTATCTGTCAACTTTCTAGTTCTCTAAACTTCCAGAACTTTAATAACCTATTCCTGGACCTGAAGGCTTTCTATCCAGTACTTTTTCTCTTTGTATCTCTTCAAACCGCTGGACTGAAACAACTTTCTTTTTGCCATTTCCCCACCAAAGTGGTGTCACCCCCATCTTCTAGGACCGCTCTTCTGGCCTGGCCCTGCAAGTAGCTTCGGGCCAGAGCAGTGTCGCCCCCCGATGTTGCGACCCACAGCCCTGCTCACGGTCTGGAGGGTAAAACCAGCAGGCTGAAAACACGCACCGTCATCCATGTTCCTCCCCATTCCTTCCCCAACCTGCAGGTTAACAAAGAATGTGTCCGTGGCCTCTGGGCCGGGCAGCAGCAAGAGCTCATATTCCTTCGCAACCGCAACCCAGAGCGTGGAAGCATCCAGAACAACAAGCAGGTCCTCCGAAACTTGATCAATTCCTCCTGCGACCAGCCTCTGGGGTACCCCATGTACGTCTCCCCGCTAACCACATCCTACCTAGGGACCCACAGGCAGCTGCAGAGTGTCTGGAGCGGCCCCGTCCCTCTGGACGGCATCAGGACGTGGTTCCGAACCAAGTGGTTAAGGTAGGTCTTTCCCACCCAGGCCTTCATCCAGATGCTAGGAGGGGCCCGGGAGGGTGGGGGGGTATGGGGAGCTCCCCTACTTCTGGTTAGAGTTTCGCTGTTGACCACCATTTCCACGTACGATGAAAACTGCTAGTCCCCAACGGCCTAGCAGATCATTTGTTTCCACAAGCAGTTTCAGATGATGGATCTGGGGAAACCTCACACCGATGAGACTCTGTTTCTCACGCTTGCTGAGACTGGGGTCAGGCTCGCATTCCTGCAGAGCAGCCGAGGTTGTGGGTCACTGTTGCACAGCTGTCAGGGAGATCAGGCCTGAACCCCCGTCCCCAGCTCGGACTCTCATCGGATAAGCCCTCTGCCCACTCGTATGGTCTCTGGCGAGGGGAATGGATTTGAGGTGTGGCCAGAGGGTGGCCCAGTGGCTTATCTCAGGCCTCAGAGCCCGGGGTGTTTTCGGAAGGACAGGGCTGTAGCTCACTTACGCCAGGGCAGTTTATTCACTTCCCAGACAGACACTGGGGTCTGGAAGCAGGAGCGCTGCTCCCCCGCCCCCCACCTTCCAGGCACACTGCTCACTAGTAGAGCCCCATCTTCCACCCTGACTTCAATGTGGATGCGGGAGGGCCCGGGATGGGGTAGAGCGCTTGCAGTCCCTCTCCCTTCATAGGGTGCGGAAGGGCTGTGATTCGGGCCAGCCAGGCCCTGGTAACATTGAAGACGCGGATGGACGGGCTGCCCCTTCTGTGGGCGGTGGCCGCGCTCCCACCGGCGAGAGCCAGGAGAACAGCACGGAACAGCCCAGAAAAGACGGGACCCGCCACTGGTCGCCCCGTGAAGGGACACAGAGGACAGGTGGGTGCAGTGGGGCCTCGCCGTTACTGATCAAGGCTCTTTGGGTCCCAGTGACACCACGGGTGACGCTGTCCTTCTAACCCGCAAGAGCTCCTTCTTGCAAAAAGAAAAAAATCAGGATTGGGCCAAAGGATGCCCCAAATTTACTGACGCTACTTGCAAAAAAAACTCTGTTAAACTGTGGTTTTATCCTTTATTCATCCCTTGTTACCTTAGCCAGATATCTGTCAGTCTGTCTGTCCATCTGTCCACTGGCCATGCCCTCCCCTCCCCCATGTCTGTCTCATTCGGTGGCCATCAGGTCATGTGCCTTGTGTGTCTGGCGGACCTGTAGCTATCGATCCAGGCTGTGTGTGCATCCTTCTGAGAGTGGCTCCTCGTCCCTCTGCATCTGTGAGGTGCACACAGGACTCCTGCTTCTCTCCGGCTCCCACCTCCCCCACGTACACCTGACAGGATAACGAGAGAGGGGGAAGGGGCCCCAGCAGCCGGGATGGAGGAGGCACATTGGTCCATATCTGGGATGAGTTTAAAGTCTAAAATCGCTTTTCAACTCATGCCCACCTAGTTAAGTTCAACCAGATGGATGAGGTTCTGGAACCCACGCCACTGGGAGGTGGCTGGGTCAGGAAAGGGGGCACCGAGGGCTCGCAGGGGACATACCAGGCGGATGGACGCAGGAGAGGCAGGAGCTCTGTCCTGGTTCCCGCCAGCACCTCAGTGGTGGCCTTTGCCCTTCCCAACCTGGAAGTGATGTGGTCTTTTGGCCTCCGTGCTTCCTCACCGTTCAGAAGCCTTCATTAAGTGCTTCTTTGTGCCTGTCCGATGGGCCAGCTCTGCACCAATGAGTTAGCAAGAACAGTCCCTGCCTCCTGGAAATGCCCCGGGCAAGGCTGAGGATTTAACTGCAATAGGATTTACATAAAACATGGGCAAGAGACAGTAGATAGATGATAATACAGACAGCAGAGAGACAGATGGTATAATAATACAGATGCACAGGGAGATGGGAGATGCAGGTAACTAAGGGATGGACAGCTAGATGAGACGGAGACACGGAAAGACGGAAGCTGGGAAGGAAAGCAGAAGGTAGGGAGAGAGAGGGAGATGGCCTGGGTGGAGTGGTTGCTATTAGCCGCGGCCCAGAGCCATCTGCCCTAAGCATGGAGCCGAGGCCTCAGTGCGCTAGGAGGGTCTTCGTGCTTCGTTAGCCCGTGTTATTACTGCAGGAGCAATGTTAAGTTTCAGAATCACTGAAGCAATTTTCCAGATGGGAAAATGCAAGGTGGCTTCCAAATGGAGAAATGCCTGCATGCTTGGCACGTCTGTCCAGGTGATTCGTCTGCACCCGAGAAAGTCTGGAGTCAGGGGTGGGGGGGTGGGATCCGGCTGGAGGGGGCCCGAGCTCTCGAAGAGTTGGAGGCAGGTTCCTGGACGAGACTGGGACTCCATGAGACGCCTCTTCCCTTTTTTATGAGTAAAAAGCTGCCAGCGCTGCTTGGCCTGGCAGACGCTAGTGACCTGGACACCCTGGGGAATGACTGTTCTTCCCATTCACAGCCAGAGGCCTGCAGCTGGGAACACAGATTTTTGTGGCATATGTTGGAGTAGGATCTTCCAGAGCCCAAACCAGCTGTTAGTTTTTCATTATTGCTTCTTAGAACTGCTCCTAGCAAGGTCACTCCTGGCTTTCTCTGCTCTACGAGGTACCAAGGCGGGCTGGGGACATCACCCATGGGCCTTGGGCTCCCATCCCGCATGTCTCTCAGTCCCCACCTGCAGCCCAAGTCTGCTTCAGGCTCTGAGACCTGCTGTCGTCCTGTTCAGGGGCTTGACAGAACCCACGGCCAAGCACCAGTGGCTTTGAAGCCACCCGCCTTGGTGCTGTCCCCTCCTGCTGTGCCCCTGCCCACCTGCCCAGGTTCTATCAGGCACCCCCCTGTAGCAGTGACAAAGCGCAGTAATAAGTAACAGTCTCCAGCCCTCACTACTGCCCAGTGCCATCCTGCGTGCTTTCCAAGTGCAGATTCGCTGGCCCTCACCATGACCCAAAGAGAGAGGCCCTCCCTGTCCTCATCTTGCAGCCGAGGAGACAGGGCACAGAGAAGTCACTGTGCAGTCATCCAGCAGGGATTCGGACAGACCCAGGTGAGACGAGCCCAGAACCTGCCATCCTAGTCACCATGCACAGTCCTGTCACTCTGGCCCTGGGGACGCTGCAGCCCCTCATCAAGCGCTGCCCGTCCCCAACTCAGGATCGAGCTGACGGAGCCACCATTCTGCACCTGCTCCAGCTCACCATCTGTGCAGCAGGCAGGGTCCCCGGCCGACCCAAGCTTGTCCTGTCCCCAGGCTGGCAAGGGCTCCTCTGACAGCTGTCCCCCTGGATGCCAGGCGCCCAGCACAGGGCTCCAAGCAGGAGTGCGTGGGAGCGGACTGTCTCGACTCGTTTCCACGGCTCCCTGGTCCTGATGGGGGACGTGGGCGGGAGGAGGACCTGAGTGGGGCCCTCTAAGGTGCCGGCCGGTGGCCGCTCAGGTCTGCGGTGGCCCTGAGCTCAGCAGGATGGGCCACCCCCAAACTCTGAGCGCCGAATTCTGCCACTCTCACGGAGGCCTCCCTTAGGGCTAGACCATGGGTCCTGCTCCCGAGCGGGACCTCAGCGGCAGCTAGCATCTGTTCATCACGGCCCTGAGTGCCTGCACCGGGAGCTGCTGATCCTGTTGGCTGGTCCCTGGTGCCCCAAACCCCTGCCAGAATCCCAGCAGGGCCCAGCTTTACCTCTTCTGCCATCCAAGTACTAACCAGGCCCGACCCTGCTTAGCTTCCGAGGTCAGACGAGATCGGGCTCGTTCAGGGTGGTATGGCCGGAGACCCAGCTTTACCTCTTCTGGAAGTCCTCCAGGAAACCTAGCTGTGGACACACTCCTGGTGATGCCTTGGAGACAGGACCCTGGCCACACGGAGCTGGGAAGTTCTAGGAAGAAGGGGAGCCCCAAAGGGCAGCTGAGGCCCAGACCCCTGGCCTCCTGCAGGCTGCTGCCACCCCCAGGACATCCAAGCTGTGTCGCTGCAGGCAACCAGGACCCCCAGCTGGTCTGCGGAAGGATGCAAGTTCCAGAGGGACCACCCTTTCCAACCGTTTGGATTACTGTCCCCAAGGGGTCCCCAGGAGCTGAGGGAAGCTGGGGTTCCTGGGTCCCATACAAGAAATGGTAGGGATCACCCCACCCCCCTCCCCAGATGAGCTCTGGCTGATGCAGGGAATCTGGAGACATCCTGCCATAGCAGGTCCCCCAAAAGAAGTCTGGAAAAGCCCAAAATGGACCTCTCCCACACTCAGGACACAGACACCTCTCCCTCCCGCCCCCTGGAAAAGTTCAATGTTACCTATTTACCACCACCATGCTTGAAGCCGTACAGGGGTATCTGCCACCTTCCGCTGAGGTTCTTTGCACCTGCTTGTTCCCTGTGGGCAGTACAAGGACAGGACCCTTGACTCTTCTCTGCCCATTCCTCAGCAGTTAGAAACATGTGCTACCTTGTAAGCAGCATGTCGGAGCCCCAGAACTTGGAGGACCAGGGCACAGGAAGGCGGGAACTACCTGAGGCTCCCATGCTGCGTACCCTGAGCACCTGGTAAACAGCAAGTACCAGCAAGCGGCGTGGTGTGGGGGGACAGCCACATCCAGCTGGCCCTCCAACGACTAGCTGGGACCCCTTCCTCCCCCACCCCCCCAATGACACGGGCACCCAGGGAGGGTTTCTGGCTCGGAGAGAGCTCAGGACACAACATTTTCCATTCCTGAGGCCCTGTGTGCAGTAGACCCGGGGTCCCAGGGACAGGAGGCCCCAAGAAGGAGCCGCTCTTAGTTTCGGGGGTGGGGGTGTAAGCCCCACCTAGCTGGCAGGCCCTTTCCCGGGGAGCTTGGACCTGCTGCTGAGATCTCTGCAGGAGGTGCAGCCAGTGGTGGAAAGTCACCCACCCGCCGTTCCTTGCATTCCCCATTCCCCAAGGGCCCTCCCACGGGGCTGTGGCATCTCCAGCTTCCTGGCCCTCCACACATTCGAATTAGAGCCCTGTACCCACAGGAGTGGAGAGCGCAGCTCCCAGAAAGAAAGTCAGGAGCCTGCCCAGCCTGTGCGAGGATGTTAAAGGCCATTCGCCAGTCAAGGAGAGGAGGTTCCTGTGCCTATATCTCTCTGGCCTTGGCCTGGAACGACAGGGGAATTCCTGTCCCAGCTCCCCGCCCCAGAGGCCACCCTCCTGTGTGCAGCGAAGGCCCAAGGGCAGCCTGCAGGTACACATCCGGGATCTCAGCCTCTCGGGCACAGCATTTTCTAAGCTTCCCAAATGGTTCTAACAGCCAAGGATAAGTCAGTTTTGCAGGTTGGTCCCTGCTGTCCCTTACTACCAATCCATGTGCCGAGCCTGCGGAGACGATGCAGTCATTGTCACTTCAAGGGACCTAGGACGGCGGTGGCCTGTACCACACTGCCACAAAGCAGACAGTGACCACCCATGTGCTAAGTGCTGCGCGGAAAGCGGGCCCCGGGGTCGAGGTGGGGGGTCGGACTCTGAAAGAGCACGACCAAGAAACTGAGCCAGGTAGCAATGATGGAACAGTCTGAAGGGCAAATGTGAACCAAATTCTAAGAAAGGGATCTTGTTTTATGGTGTCCAAGCTCAGCTCCCGTAACTGGGGACCCAACTGCTGCTTCCCAGCCAAGCGTCCCCATCCTGGGCCCTGGCCAGACTCCCAGAGGCGGGGGGTCCTGCTCAGGCAGGAGCACTGTCCCCAGCCTGCCACCCTGTGTATCTGCTGACCCTGCTGTGCCCAGCACTCACCGTGTGGCCTCCTCAACTTTGGACCGATAGCCTGCTGTCTTCCTGGCTCGCTACGAAGGAGATGTCCCAGCTGGGAGGGGACCGGTCCCCGTGGGAGAGGCTGGTGACCTCCTTGTGGAAAGCAGTCAGGAATTCCTAGCTAATCTGAATTCTAGGTTGAAGAGGAAGACTCTAGCCTTCAGCTGGCAAGGATGTGCACCATCACCTTCCAGAAAAACAGCCGAGATAAGAGAATGGCACCTGGTTAATGAAACAAGGAGAATAATTTTCCTGGTTATTTCAAAACCCAGGTTCTGAGGAGGTTTTCCAGGGAAACACTCATGACCTGATACTGAAGTAATAGGCAAAGGAAGTTCAATGATCAAATAACGATCCTGGGCAGCACAATCTCCTCTGCATGGTTTGCTTACTTGTTCCACTTGCAAAATTAATTCAGAAAAAATCAAGAGCCACAATAACAACAGAGAGCGACGAGAAAGTCTGAAGCGAGGACATGGGGGGAGGTACCCCTGTCTTGCCTTGAACATAGACCATTCCCCTCTGACATAAAGATGATCTTTGTCCCCTTGTTTCTGGAATTAGCTGAGAAGCTCCCCCACCAAGTATGGGTGGTCTGCGATCCAGCATCAAAATCACTGACTTGCGAATGGATGTGGAATATTTCTGGACAGCAATCAGCATTACCGTATAAATCACAAACAGATGTTTGGCCTTGTCAAACTCTGAATAAACTAACAAATCAGCAGCTCTGCTAATTCTGACTCGTCAGGGTCCCCTTTCTCCCTGCTTTTCCCTCTGTGAGAGTAACTCTGCTCTGTAGCAGGGATCGGCCAGATGGGCCCCAGCTCCCGGTGAGAGCCCCAGAGGGGCTGCCCACACTCCCCCCCGTCCTGTGCCCCGCCCTAGTCCCCACCGGCAGGCAGGAGAGACCGGGCACCCCACCATCCCGGTGTCCACACCGCACTAAGGTCCACATGAGGCAGAGGGCCTTCCAGCCAAGAAGCCGCTGGGCGGGGGGGAGGTGGAGATCCCCATATGAACACATGTTCTCTAGAGAGTTCTCTCTCAAAGACCTGTCACTTCTCGGGACCTCCTACAGACACATGTGAGTATATTAGAATCACTAGGTGCACAATTAATCATCTGGGCTGAGGCTGAACGTGAGAACATGCCCGGGACTGTCCTCCAGGGGCCCACCTCTTCACCCCTTTTGTTCTTATCGATTGAATGCCTAATTGTAGAAGCTATAGGAGATGTGTCGCGAAGGCAGTTGGTAGAACTGTGACCTCCCTGACCGCTCCCTTCAAAGTCACAGCTGCATGTGAAAGCCGCGTGATTCCTGATGCTTAAGCGATCAAGTGTTCTAGCGAGCACACGCTTCCTGCCTCCTGCTTCTCTGTAACGCTGCATGGGTCGGCTGCTTCTCCCCAAGACGTGGGCAGGACCAAGTCCTTGGGGCAGTCCAAACCCTTCTGTCTCGACCAGCCTGGGCAAGAGTTGGGGCCGGGGGGGCCCTGTGGGGAGCAGCAGCCGGTACAAGGGAGCTGGGGCGCGTGTCCACGTAGGTCTGGGCCTGGCCAGTCACGTCTGTGAGGGGCTTGTGTGAAGACTTCTTACTTTAAGACCTTGATTTTAAGGGAAAACTTTGGCAGAAAACAAAGGTTCAACTGGCATGTGGCTCAACCCACCCCCCTCTTACCTTTTTAAGGCAACTAAAGATGATAAAAGCGTGTTTTCCCTTTATCACCGCCCATCACATGCATGCAGGACCCCAGGTCTGGGCTCCAGGTGGCAGCGCTCCCCACTCGCCCTGGGGCTGCCGGGCACCCGTGGGGCCATCCCGGCCTGGACAACGGTGGAGCGGCCTGGGTGCCTGGGCCCGGGCTGCCCACCCCACCCGCTGCACAGACTGGGACGCAGGTGAGCCCTTCCGCTCTGATAACCTGTTGTGCTTTCTTTTAAAGGCAGGAGGAAAGGCAGGAGTCAGTCTGTCCAGGCCCAGGCGGCGCTAAGCCAGAGGCCAGCCATGCTGAGCTCGTCCGGCCCCATCCTAGAAAGCCAGCAGCCCTTCCTGCAGACATCCACATCGGTCCACGAGTTGGCCCAGAGGCTGTCGGGCAGCCGGCTCTCCCTACACACCTCGGCCACGTCCCTCCACTCACAGCCCCCGCCCGTCACCACCACGGGTCACCTGAGCGTCCGCGAGCGGGCCGAGGCGCTGATCCGCTCCAGCCTGGGCTCGTCCACCAGCTCTACCCTGAGCTTCCTGTTCGGCAAGAGGAGCTTCTCGAGTGCCCTGGTCATTTCCGGACTCTCTGCTGCAGAGGGGGGCAACACCAGCGACACCCAGTCGTCCAGCAGCGTCAACATCGCCATGGGCCCCTCGGCCAGGGCCGCCAGCCAGGCCACACGGGTAAGGGGCTGGGCCGGCAGGTGGGGTCCTGGCCTGACCCCCGCTGCCAGCTGCCTAGACTCCCATCGCTTCGTGCGCGGGGTTCCCAGAGTGACAGACGCCGGGCAGCGCTAGGCAGGTGGTGTCCGGGCCGGGCTCAGAGGCAGACAAGACGCACACGTCCTGTAGGTGACAAGGTCACGGTGGGTGGTGCTGGAGGGGGCCCATGCCCGCACTCAGCAGAACTGACCCGAGGAAGGGAGTGGGAATGTTCTCCGCACGTTCACAGAGCAGCGGCATGTCCCACCTCAGCCTCTTTCCACATCAGTCCGGCCTGAGGGAGAGGAGAAGACTGGAGTTCGACTCCCACTGACTCCTCATGCCGGATTTCATTTCCCAGCTGCCGAGGGGGCCTTCCACTCGTATGTATGCAAACACGAGAAATAGGTCGAAGGATTTCCCCTAACTACTCGGTTACTTATGCAGAGCTCCACGCTAGCTGAGGTTAGGTCACACTTGAGCTTTGTCAGAGAGGGAGGGAAAGAAGGAAGGGAGGGAGGGAGGGAAGGGAAAAGGGGGAAGGGAAGAAGGAAGGAAAAAGACCCCAGCACTTCCCTTATGCTCTGCGGTCAGGAGGTTGAGAACAGGAGGCCCCGGGCAGACACGGGTGTCACACTGGAGGTCTTGCAGGCCCCTTCTGTGTGCTCACACCTTCTCTGGCCAGAGGCTCACGCTCTTTACAGAGCATGAGGGTCACCGCCTGCCCGGCTTCAGTTCGGGCTTGGTTATTTGGAGGTGGATGATGGGGGCCACACCCACGGGGAAGGCTCCACAGGCAGAGGCCAAGGGCAAGCAGGCTGGAGACTTCAGGAGCTTTAACTAGGTTCGGTTATATAACTACACATCTAAACAAACTTCCCTCTGTGTTTCCGTTTCCTCAGCAAAGTACAAAATCACACTTTTCTCCTACCCACCCAACCCGTTTAAGACACTGTCTGCAGGTGTGCTTCTGGGATTCTGGCAAGTTCTTGCTTCCTCTTTTCTGCAGGACAAAGGGTCCCTGGCGCTCTGGGCATCGGTATTACTGTTCGGGCGCCAAGCTGCCGGACTTAGGGTTGCTGCCAGGGGCCCGTGCATGTGTGCACGTAGGGAGGCACTGGCCGGAACCCAGGACGCCCCCGACAGCCCATGTGCCCAGCACGTCCACATCACCACTGGGGAGAGGGCCCCGTGTCCAGAGCCCCCAGCCCACCCAGGCACGGCAGAAGCCTTTCCTTTCAGGCAAGGCCAGCACCTCGGGTCCCCAGCCCTGCCCTCAGACCCCTGCCCCGCCGGCAGGGGAGGTCAGCCCTTGCAGCAGTGGGTGGTGGTCAGAAGCGGCCTTACACGTTCGCTGCTTCTCCTTTCTCTCCAGCACTTCTCTGAGCCGTGTGAAGCCACCGAGGCCACCGAGCAGGGGCAGCATTGCGACCGCCGTCCGGCTGGGGCCGTGGCTGAGAACGGGGGGCTGCTGTGCAGGAGGGCCAGCCAGGAGGACGTGGGCCTGGACGACACAGCCTCCCAGCAGAGTGCTTCTGACGAGCAGTAGAGGCAGGGCTGGCCAGGGGGGCTCTGCTCTACAGCTTCGAGAGCCGCTCTAGAAACCACAGTGACGTTACCTCAGGTTCTCGGAGAAGTCTCCCGTGACGATGAAACACTTGACAGCACACCTCCTCCCCCCCGCCACACCGCTCCACGCCACCCCGGAGCTCCCAGGTGCGGCACGCACAACTTCCAGACTTTGAACATTCTAACAAGAGCCATGTAACCTCTGAAAACAGCTAGACTAAGTAGAGCGCCTAAGTCCCTCTTTCCTGCCCGGAAGAACATAAGACAACTGCATGTTAACCGACTGGCATTTTATACATTCCCAATAACCACGTTCGAGAAACGAAGAGCAGCACGCGTCCTACCATGCGCTGGTCAGACACAGTCGGGTTCCATCTCCGCAGAAAGCAAACCTCACCTTTTCTGTGACCTTTATGCAGATGTTAGGTATAAACCAGCTTTACTGAAACGTGGTAGTGCATGCAGTCCTGTTTAAAGTATCCCGCTAAAGACCCAGTGATACTAGTGACCCGAGTGTAGACATCGAGTCCTGTGGGAACATGGAAAGCCATTGGGACTCACATGACGCTCGACTGCAGTCACACGGTTTCCCATGAGCTGGGCCTCTCTCGCCTGGCGCGCCTGTCCACTCGCAGGAATGTTCGCTTGTTTTCCAAGCCAAGCCACCCTTCCCGTGTCACAGAACATTCGCACACCTGTGTTTTGGGAATTAAAATGTTTACAGTTGCTGCTGTGTCTGGTTGTGTGCATTCTGCTGTATCCCTTACTGGGAGAATACTGGGACCTTCCCCAAGGGGAGCCTGTCACTGGGGAAAGCGGAAACCCAACTTCTTGTGGATGTACTGGAGGGGGAAGGGGTCCTAAGACACAGTCTATGAAAAACAGCATCACTGACCTGGGGAACCATGCCTTCTGGAAGGTAATAATTAAAAACAGTCATTTTGGAAATAGTCCCAACACTTTCTTCAAGGTATCTACAATTTGAAGTGTGCGGATTAGGGGAGGGCATGGCAGAGAATTTCTTTCCCCCTGGAAGCAGATGGTAATTTTTTCCCCCCAAAATAAGAATTGCCAATTAATAATAATAGGTCTGTGTAACCAGAGACACTGCATTATTCTCAGACCAGCCATCCCCGGAGATGCAAAGTTGGTTGTCACTGATTTAAATGCAGGTGTCTGTCAAATGAGAGGCTGCTAGAACCTCACTGCAGTTCTTTAAGTTGGCCAAACCAGACTTGGCTGGCGGTCCCTGAAATCCTGTTGGGCAACTTTACAGCCAAACCCTAAGGACTGAACGGCCGGCCGGCCCTGAGCTGTGGGTGTGGCCTCCCAAAAAGGGCATCTCCTTGAATTGTCAGCCTGTTTTGGGCTGACCGCCCCCTTGGGCACCCAGAAGTCAGAACCCCAGAAAGTCGCTGTGTTCCAAAGAATATGGATCTCCTGACAGAGCTGGAAAGCTGATACGAGAGGGCACACGCATGGGTGGTGGGAAAGGACAGAGGGGAGGGAGAATGTGAAGCAGACTCACAGTGAGCACGGAGTCCGACTTGGGGCTCCATCCGACGACCACGAGATCATGACCCCATCTGAAACCAAGAGTCAGACGTTTAACCGACTGACCTACCCAGACACCCCCCAACACACACACACACACACACACACACACAGACATGCGTGAGCTCATTAATCTGACTTTCCACCGGTCAGCTGTTTATCAGGGTATTCCTTGCAAAAGGCTGGATTCGCCCACATTAACAGAAATATTCCTAAGCTGACATTTCAAGCTGGGGCTATAAATGTACTGTCAGCAAACAACCACAGGGTCACAGTCTGCATCTGGACACTGAACGAAATTGTTTGTTTCTCTTCTAAAAATGATCTAAAAACTGTAGTGCTTGGTTTTATATAAATCATGGGGCTAATCTGGCATTACTGATTCTAAATTTTGCACTGTGTGTTGAGACCATCTGTCTGGCAAGTAGTTTTCTAAAATCCTGTGATGCTCCAGCTTCTCCTTGCCCGTCAAGTGGGTGATGTGCAGACCCCTGTCTACTCAGCCCCTTAGGCCCCCTCCCCCGCCTCGGGGTTCTGTCCATGTCATCATGCTCCAGGGACACGGTGCCTGCCATCAGCATGTGTGCACACGTGCACGCATGTGCGATCTTCCCAGACGCAACCGTCATGAACTCAGACAGGAGAATGGCTCATTCTACGTTTCCTGGGCCACCATCGCCCTCCCACCCTGCGCTTGATGACCTGAAGGCTGGGAGTGGAGTAAACCAGGTACATCGCCCCGGCCGTCAGACAACAGTCTATACATTTGAAAACTTGTCCATCCCTGCATGTGCGCTTATTGAGAGGTAAAAAGAAATCCCAATTTTTCAAATGTATGTGGTAAGTGGCTGGTGGAACCCTCTGCTCCGGGGAAGAGGAAGGAAGGATTTTGTAAACTTGTTCTCCAGATCGTGTCTGCTCGATCCCATCCCAGCCAGTCATGTTATTCCAGCTTAAGTTCATCACGCAGCAGCACACATGTCCATTTCGTGCATTCCGAAGTGAACTCTTCCTCCGAGCCCTGCCTCAGACCCCAGCGTCTGTTAGGGTGTCCGGTCTGCTTGAAGAGCAGGCGTCTCAACCCCTGAGGTCAGCCTGTCCCTGCCACCGCACCCCGTGCTCTCCGGGCGCGGCCCCGCGGGGCCAGCAGTGCGCGCAGCTCCTGCTCCCCTGGGCCCCCGCGGGCTCGGGAAGTGGCGCTCGGCGCCTCTTCCTCCTTTAAACCTCAGCACAAATCCTTTTCTACAGGCCGCGCGCGAGTGGCCCGAGTCACAGATATCTGTGAATCCGCAGACCGGGAGGCTTCAGCAGCACGTACCTCTCATGGCCCCGGGGGCGGGGAAGCCCCAGACCGACGTGCCAGCGGACGCGGCGCCTGGTGAGGGCCTGCTCCCGGGCTCCGACGGCCGTCTTCTCGCCGTGCCCTCCAGGGGCCAAGGGGGGAGGCCGCTGGGGTCTCCTTCATAAGGGCGTTAATTCCCTTCCCGAGGGCTCCGCCCTCATGACCGCAGCCCCTCCCAAAGGCCCCACCTAACACCCCACACCGGGGCTCGGAGTTCAACACAGGAATGGGGGGGGGGGGCACAGACGTTCAGACCACAGCGTCATCCTCTACTAGGCTTCCTTTCTCAAGGGAGGGATAGCTACACAGAGAGGGTGCCTACACGGATGCCCCCGACGGCTCCGTCGGACGAGGGGACACGGGGACTCTGTACGGGCTCCGCCGCAGCGGCCACGGCTCACCGCAGCCACGCGCCACCGCTGAGGCCGGGGCCCAGCGTGCACTGCACAGGACGGAAAGCCTCAACGCAGTGGGAGGAACAGAAAGAGCACGGGCTTCGGAGCCACAGGGACTCGGTTCAAACTCTCCATCGGCCGCTAAAAGCATGTTTCTCTACCACTGAAGAAAGTCTGCGGAGGCGCGCCGCCCCAGACGCCTGCGGGGGGCTGCCCCGAATCTGTGCTGCGCGCGGAGGGCTCCGCGGAGCCCGCACCACGGGGGCCAAACAAGCCTCCAACCGGGGGACTCCCTTCAGTCAGGGCAGACCAGCTGCACCAGGCCTGATGCTGGCGCTGTCCTCGGGCACAGAGGTGACGCTTCCCCAGCGCCCCTGAGGCCAAGGGCGGCTCAGCGCTGTCTGGGCTGGACGAGACGAGTCCGATCCGGGAGCTGGGCTCCCAGACACACCCGCGCGCAGTGCTCATTCAGGCCCCGGGAGCCCGGCAGAAGCCCCCTCAGCCGACGGACAGCCCGAGCTCCATCTCCCTGAACAACCCGACCGGGTTTGGACAGTGGGACAGACATGCCCTCTTCCCCGCACTGGACCAGGCAGCCTTCACATGAGATTAGTTCACAGTCTAGGAGGCCCTTCAGATGGGATCCCTTGGAGGCTTAGCAAATCCACACCAAGCTTCAGGAGGCTCCCCGGGGGAAAGCACTGAGGAAGGAATCCTCACCGAAAGCCCGTCCCAGGCTCCTGACTGCCATCCTGGCTCCGAGCCGCAAGTGCTTCCCACGCAGTGCACCCAGTGCGCGGCTCACAGGACACCCGAGTCTAGACTGGGCCTTGGTGACGGATGGGGGGACGCCTGGCATGGATGCCAGCTGGGTTTGGAGCTAAGGCTAGTTGCTAAAATATCCTGGGAATTTACAGATCTTCACCCAAAATGACCTAAAAGCACTGCACCGTTTCTCACTGCAGTACCATCAAACCCTCGGAAGGCAAGTCTTACCCCTCATGAACTCTGGCATTACTGCAGTTGCCCTGCTGTGGGCTGAGCCTGAGCTTTCCACACCATGATTCTCGGTGTAGAGGCTCAGGGCCCTCTCCGGGGATCCCACAGACGGCTGATGACGGGTCCTCCCATGCTCTGGCACTGCCTTCCTCTGACGACACTCATCTCCCCCTTTTTCTGGAAGGGAAGCGGGGCACAGAACGGTTTAAGGCCACGTCTAAGCTGATGTGGCCAGAGTGGGGGCTCTGACCAGACCCCACAGGCCTGAGCCCGCGGAGCACTGCGCGCTGTCAGCCTCTCCAAGGACGCCGTGCCCCCCTTCCCCCGACAGGAAGGAGGTGTTTGCAACCACCACGTTTAGTTTCTTTTTATTAAGCAATAAGCAATCAAATGAACAATGAGATGGGTGGGGAGAACCTAAAATGGCTTTTCTCTGAAGTAACCATTTTTAAAATCCAAATAACTCATAACCCTAGGAGCGGAAGCTGCATCTGGGCAGGGGGTTAATTTTCATGACGTGCAAAACTGATTAGGTAGCGAACGCCCTTCTCCCCCTTCCCCAGAACACACTTATAAACTACGATGGGGGCAAGTTCCATCTAATGCTCTGAAAACCATTTCTCATTTCATAATTTACCAAAATCATACGCACAACTGCAAGAGGAAATAAACAGAAACCTCTCGGCATAAATAAGCCACAGCGGACTGTTCATCTTGTCGCGCCAATCCAGCATTCAGGCTAATTTGAGCTTTTAAACATTTTATGGAAAACAGCTGTCAGGCTTTCTCTGGAAAAGCCCACGAGGTTTCGGAAGCCTGAAGGCATAAATCCTTGCCAGGCGGGCACTGATCAGGCTCCGTGTGAACCAGCCATTTCTTCAAGCACACAAGGCAGGGACATGAACCGTCTTCACTTCCTGCTGCTCTGCACACACGTCACAATATCTGGCAAAAGGTGGTTTCTGTTTTCCTTGGTGACCTGTGGGAAGAAGCAGGAGAGCAGGCTTCAGAGTCCTTTCCATTTCCTCAGTCCTCTGCTGGACAGTATTCTCCGGGAGAGCCCAGAAGGCCCAGAGAGGGTGAGGCGGGTTTCGGGACTGCAGGAGGAAGCCCAGCTCGAGGGCTCTGCAGACAGGACGGGTCTGGTGGACTCCCAGCCCCAGCTTCTGCAAAGGGACAGCTCGGCCCATGGAAGCAGACTGGGTGCTTTTCACCACAAGTCCCTGGCGTGGGGCTCTGGGAAGGACGGCGGAAATGCAGAGGGGATGCAGCCCCCATGTGATCTGACCTCAACAGAAGCGCCCGAGTGAAGCCAGGAGAGCCGCCTACGAGGGGCCCACCGAGAGCAGGGCACCGCAGCCGGGAGTCACACCCCGAATTCACGGAAGGCCCAAAGGCCAGTGATCTCCTTCTCTCTCCACGAATTTAGAAAAACTGAGTGTGGGGAGGCGCCTCTGACACGGGTCAACGCCACATCTGAAGGAAGGGGAAACTAGGCCTGGGAAGTGCAGGGACATCCTGAGATCTCAGAGGCAGCTGGGAACGCAGTATAGGCTCGAACCCAGGTCTCTGGACTCCAGGAGCCTTCTCTCAAATTCCTACCCTTACACAAAGTAACCAAAGGTCTATTCGAGCTCTGCCCGGCGATCCATTTTTATTTTTCTTTACTAATACAGTCCCAACGAGGACAAGGAAAGTGTTCAGACACCACCTGGGGCTTTGGACGGTGGCCGGTCCCTCAAGTAAGGGCAGGGCCATTGCTCCTGCCATCACCAGGGCCTTCCTGCCGGGCCCCCCCAACATTCACCGACTCAACATTGATGGGGCATCAACCAGGAACCAAGCAAGGTGCTGGAGACAGAGGGAGGACTCCATAAGGAGCCTAAAGAGCAGGAGAGAGGGACAGGCAAGGCCAGTGAGAATACTGATGGTCAAGGGTCCGGGAGAGAAAGTCTGGAGAGGCGCACAGGAGCGGGGGTGGGGTGGGATGAGGAAAGGCTTCCATGCCGGTTACACCTGAAGGTCACCCAGCCAGAGAAGGACCCAAAGAAGGGGAAAGAATCATGGGACGACGAGTTGGTGCATCTGCAGCCAGTGGGCAGTGCTGGTGGGCCCTGAGAGGGGAGATGGGCCTGCCCGCTGCGGACTGCACAGCCACCCGTGTCTGCCCACCCGGCCGGCACAGAGCCGGTGCTGGATGGACGTCCGATGGGGAGAGACACAGTGGCCTTCATCCCCGTGGTGCCCCACATCTACTCGCCCTCCCTCTAAGAGTGCTGTGACTTCTCCCCGGGAGACCACACGGTCTAGGAAACTAGCTCTCGGTCCCAGAGTGCAGGCTGGGCCCTGGAGATCCGGAGCACCCGATTCCTGAAAGGGGTGAGCTCAGCAGCCAAAAGCTGGGGCCACATCCCAAGGAGTCTGTCCCAGGACGTGGTGCACCTGTCCTCACCCTGTGCTCCCTGGCAGCTCCGGGCCCACTGAAATGAGGACCATCAGCTTTCCCTCCAGCTTGATGAGAAAGCGCCGCACGGCCCGGCAAGGCTCTTTGTTGCTGTGTTTGCTCAAATCAGCCAAAGCCCGTTTCTGCTATTTGCGTTCAAGGAAGCGCGCTGATGTGCAGGGAGGAAGGGAGAGGCGGGTGGGCGTCAGCGCTGGGGGCTCAGCGGGGTTGTCTGGGGCTCGCGGCTTTAGTAGCAGAGTGCAGACAGGCCACTGGCTCCCGTTCCTGCACCCCAACCTCACCCGGAATGAAGCAGGCTCTGCCCACGGGGTCTGGGAGTTTACTGCGTGCCTCAGATGGAGGATTCCCAGGTGAGGGGCATCGGAGGCCGCTTTCTCCAGAAAGGTGACAGTTTTGAAGGAGGAGACGTGGAGCGAGCGGAGGAGTGGGGTTTCACGGGCGCGGGGCTGCAGAGGTCAGCAAAAGGAGCCCCGAGGAGCACTCACGTGCCACGCGGGCACCGTCTTGTGCTCCCGGGGAATGCCCCATCCTCTCCGTGGGCACCGCGACCACCACGCGACAACCCCGGTCTCAGGACCCAGCCTGCGGGCGACACACACCTCCCCCCTCTCACGGGTGGGAGCGAGTCCCTGCCCCGCCACAGGGAGCGGCGGGCACTGGGGCAGCGGCGGGGCGTCCCACACGCTGAGATGCTCGCCAAGCCTTGGTTCCACAGAAAAAATAACCACCGAGAAAGATGCATTTGGGGAATGTTTTTACGTTAAAAATTAATGAACGCAAAACTACATTAATATTCGGCTAACTCCTCCCACCTCTCATTTCACGAAGACGGTTTCTGAGAATTACGCAGTAAGAGGCGTGGGTGGAACTGTGGGCAGCGTTCAGTTAGGATGCGCCTCGTACACCGAAGCCCAGCTCTGCAATGCGAGAGCGAGGAGAGCATCACGTGTCCTCCTCGGGGGCCCTTCCCTCCACACACAGCCCCGTCTTGGAGTCACCCGCCAGCATCTGGTTTTGCAGAAAGTCCTTCCCAAGAGGCTGGCTAGGAGAGACACCGGGCACGGGAGAGAGCAAGGTGAGGAGGACTGCGAGGAGGAAGGAAGGAAGCTGGCCTGCCCTCTCCTCCGCACTGAGGCCTCCAGAGAAAGACGGGAAGCCTGGTGCAAGCTGAGCCCCTGCCCAGTGCGGTGGCCCTTGGTGACCTGGGGACACGGTGACACTTAGATCCTGACTTCCATGGCGACCAGGGCATCTCATTCATCCTGTCTCTGCCACACGGGGGGTGGGGGTGCTCAGTAAATGTTTATTAAATTCTAAGCTGAAAAGGGTCTTTGAAATACAGCTGTGTGGTAAAAGATTATGAAGACTCTGACCATCTCAAGCATCCAACTTGCTGTGTGCTGCCTGCAGGGGCCATGGGAGGGCCTGCAAGTTCCCAGTCAACAACCTGGGCACCAGGACATCAGGGACGCTGTGACTCTCTGGTCACAGGAACATGCAGGGAAAAAAATGCCCCTAAGGACCTATACACTACATGCAAGAAAGCAAAACAAAACCACCTATTTTCCTTCAAACTGTGGGAAGGACCTTGACTAATTCCTAATAAGCACAGGATCACGGGAAGAAATTTGACAACGCTCGTTATATGTTAACACTTATCAAACATTACTAGCCTGTTTCATGCTGTCTTTATCTTATTGAACCTAAAAATAAGATGATCCCTGAATCCAATCCCTCTAGCTCTATTTTTTCCATGAAGGTTAAAGTTTCTAAACCAAGAACTACTTTCATGTTTTATCAAGTAAGACTTTGACCCAAGTTTACAAAGATTTACTCCTGTATTTTCTTCTATGAGCTGTAGAGTTTAGCAGAGTCTACTTCTCTCCCTCTTCCCCTCCCAAATGCACACTCTGTCTCCCAAATTAAAAAAAAAAAAAAAAGGAGCTGTAGAGTTTAGTTCGTAAATTTAAGCCTAGAATCTACTTTGAGTTAATTTTAGTATACAACGTAAGAGTCCAACTTCCCTCTTTTGCATGTGGATGTCCCGTCTCCCAGCACCATTTATTAAAAAACGATTCTTTCCTCATTAAGCTGTCCTGGCACACATGTTGAAAATCAACTGATCTTAGATGTAAGGGTTTATTTCTGGACTTTCAGTTCTATTCTACTCATCTGTGTGTCTAGCCTTTGGCCGGTACTATACTGTTTCGATCACTGTGGCTCTGGAGTAAGTTCTGAAGTCAGGAAGTATGCGTCTTCCAACAGTGTTCTTTTCCAAGATGGTTTTAGTTGGGTCCTTTGCATCTCCACATGAATTTCAGGATTGACTTGCTTGTCAGTGTCTACAAACACCCTGTCGGCTTTCGAACCAGAGCTTAACAGACGTTCTCTCACTCCTGTATCTACAGAAGTCCACGGACCCAGAGGACAGCATCGAATTCCTGGTGAGATAAAAATGCTTTATGCCCTGCTTGATGAAAATACCCAGGGCAGGAATGAGCAAGCAGAGGTCTACAAATTCCCAAACTGGAAGGAAATCAGGACCTAGTTCCTGCTACTCTCGCGATCTTGCAATCCACAAATAAAAATTAAAAGCATAAAAGCTGCTTTATGGAAAAAAGAAGTATAAAGGGCTCTGAATTCACAGCAGAAGAGATTTTAGTTGTAGTAAACTTTCATAGAGTAGGAAAACCAAATAATTTCTAGCAATCTGAGATTTTTTTAAGCAAAATCATCTGAATCATCCCTATCACCAAACAAAACGGTCCAGCACGGTTGTGCTAACACGCAGGCTTTGGAAGGAGACAGATGGAAGTTTGAATCCTGGCTGTGCCACCACCTAGCCCACGACCCTGGACTCGCTATGCAGCCTTTCACTGATAAAATGAAGACTGAGTTATCTACCTCAGCAGGTACTGTGAGGTCTCTATGCCCTGGTGATCTACAGGACCGAGCACAGCACCTCAGGCCAGGTGCTGAGTGCCTGGTGGCCACACTGGCACTAAGTCAATGCTCCAGTCTCCAGCTGTCTCTTCTGTGCCCTCAGCAGATAACATTTGCCAGCATTTCCATCAAGCAGATATTTCAAAGGAAATCAAATGAAATATACTTTCTAAATGCCACTATGACAGCCACCTCGTGTGTGTATATGTGCACGCACATTTTCACAGGTGTGCGTGTGCTTGTGGTAGGAAGGGACCAGTAGGGATATTTTCTTCGTGTTGAACCAGGGAAAACAAAACCAGGGAAACAGTGCACAAGGCTCTTTCTAGTAATCTTGATCCATGAAGGTCTTTCTCTTTTGTCTCTAGAGCATTCACATAATTACGCTCAGATAAGCAAATGTGAAATAAATTGAAAACAGTCTTCAGTGCCCACACTTAGAGACCAGTAAACTCTACAAGACATGAGAAACGAAATTAACCAAATTTCCAAAAGAGAAACATTTTCAGGAATGCAACTGTCAATACCCATCCCTGCACCATGATAGAAGTTTCTAAATTACCAAGACCATCCTCCAATGACATGAATGTAAGATCTTTTATTATAGTACCACAAGTCCCTGAGGCTGTTTTTTGTGCTTTTATCCCCAAGTCTGCTCTTTGTCAGGCAATTTCTCTTATTCTACCTTCAAGTTTACTGAATCTTTCCTTTGTCATCTCCATTCTCCTGAGAAGTCTTTCCAGACACTTTCCCATTCAGTCACTGTATGTTACAGTTCCAAAGTTTTTATTTGATTCTTATGCCTTCTACATCTTTACTAAAACTGAGACTTTCTATTTTTCATTTGTTTCCAGCATGTTTGTAATTGATCACTGAAGCACATTCGTCACAGCTGTTTTAGGGTCTCTGCCCTTTAATTCCAACAGCTCCATCATCTTACTGTTGGCACATGTTGATGTTTGCTCCATTCTAGTTGCTTCTCCTGGTTCATGGCAGGACAAGCGATTTTCAGTTGTGCATGTATTCCTAGCCAGTGTGCCTCCTTCTTTCCACCTTTCGGGTCTCTTTATGTTTGTTTCACGTGTAATGTCCAAGGTTTTCAGCTATACCTGATAAGAGGAATACGGAAAAGTGTATCTATTCCACCTTATCTAGAACAGGAAGTGTTCTGGGGTGTTTTTCTGAAAAGCAATACTGTTCACCTGACGCTATCAATAAGTCTAGGTAACAGGAGTAACTCAGTGGAATCCTTTGCCCCATGAGTTCAGTCCTACCTCCATGTCCTAACATGCTCGGCCGTCAGCAAGGGGAGGCGGCCCTCCCTACTTCACAGAACTTATTCCCTCACCTGCAATGTTCTTCCTTCTTTTCTTCACTTCCTCCTTCAAAACCCACCCAAGAACCATATCCATCAGGCCACCCCTCCGCACAATTCTCCCCATTCTCTGCTTCGAGATTTTGACTGTCACATCACCTACTTTTCTCAAGGGAAGGGAGCATACTTCTACTGTGTCTCTGGACTAAGGGCTGGGTGCACGGGATGCTCTCAGACAGGGGTTCAGAGAACTTGTCTGCATTTGAGAAAGGGAATGGACCAAGAAATAGCTAATCCAATGCCTCAACTTGCAGATAACGAAAACGAGATTCTTCATTTATAAAATGGGAACAGAAAGCTCACACAAGCCCTAAAGGAACACAAGAACAATGGGGTATGTGAACCCCTATCTCTTCCATAATTAACCCAAAGCCAAACACTTTATTTACACATCACTAGGAGCAATGATTACCTTGCCCAGAGAATAATTTCCAGTCTTTTTTTTTTTTTTTTTTTTTTTTTTTTTTTTTTTTTTTTTT
>LNAC01000514.1:77659-122326 GCA_002007465.1 Ailurus styani | reverse complement strand
AAAAAAAAAGCAAAGTTGGCGGCATCACAATTCCAGATTTCAAGCTCTATTACAAAGCTGTCATCATCAAGACAGTATGGTACTGGCACAAAAACAGACACATAGACCAGTGGAACAGAATAGAGAACCCAAAAATGGACCCTCAACTCTATGGTCAACTAATCTTCGACAAAGCAGGAAAGAATGTCCAGTGGGAAAAAGACAGTCTCTTCAACAAATGGTGTTGGGAAAACTGGACAGCCACATGCAGAAAAATGAAACTGCATCATTTCCTTACACCACACACAAAAACAGACTCCAATGGATGAAAGACCTCAATGTGAGAAAGGAATCCATCAAAATCCTCGAGGAGAACACAGGCAGCAACCTCTTCGACCTCAACCGCAGCAACTTCTTCCTAGGAACATCACCAAAGGCAAGGGAAGCAAGGGCAAAAATGAACTATTGGGACTTCATCAAGATTAAAAGCTTTTGCACAGCAAAGGAAACAGTCAACAAAACCAAAAGACAACTGACAGAATGGGAGAAGATATTTGCAAATGACATATCAGATAAAGGGCTAGTATCCAAAATCTATAAAGAGCTTCTCAAACTCAACACCCATAAAACAAATAACCCAGTCAAGAAATGGGCAGAAGACATGAACAGACATTTCTCCAAAGAAGACATCCAAATGGCCAACAGACACATGAGAAAGTGCTCAACATCACTCGGCATCAGAGAAATACAAATCAAAACCACAGTGAGATACCATCTCACACCAGTCAAAATGGCTAAAATCAACAAGTCTGGAAAGGACAGATGTTGGCAAGGATGCAGAGAAAGGGGAACCCTCCTACACTGTTGGTGGGAATGCAAGCTGGTGCAGCCACTCTGGAAAACAGTATGGAGGGGTCCTCAAAAAATTGAAAATAGAGCTACCCTACGACCCAGCAATTGCACTACTGGGTATTTACCCTAAAGATACAAAGATAGTGATCCTCATGGGCACATGCACCTGAATGTTTATAGCAGCGATGTCCACAATAGCCAAAGTATGGAAAGAACCTAAATGTCCATCAACAGATGAATGGATAAAGAAGAGGTGGTATATATATATACAATGGAATAGTATGCAGCCATCAAAAGAAACAAAATCTTTTCATTTGCAACGACATGGATGGAACTAGAAGGTATTGTGCTAAGCGAAATAAGTCAATCAGAGAAAGGCAATTATCATATCATCTCTCTGATATGAGGAACTTGAGGGGCAGGGAGGGGGGTCGTGAGGGGTAGGGAGGGAAAAATAATGAAACAAGATGTGATGGGGAAGGAGACAAACCATAAGAGACTCCCTAATCTCACAAAACAAACTGACGGTTACTGGGGGGTGGGAGTGTAGGGATAGGGTGGATGGGTTATGGACATTGAGGAGGGTTTGTACTATATTGAGTGCTGTGAAAGGTGTAAGCCTGATGAGTCACAGACCTATACCCCTGGGGCTAAAAAAAAAAAAATTAAATTACGATATACCGTTTTTTCTGTACATAACAGCCGCAGCCCCTCAATCCCATCTACAACTGGAGATGACACTGGTTTGCAGGGATGACCAGTCTCCGGAGTTTAACGGCAGCAACACCCCACCTTCCAGCCTGGAAGTCAGCTGGTCCAAAGGGGAATGGTCTTTCAACCTCTCACTATTCCCTGACTCTACTTTCACAGAAACTCTAGAATCACAACCAAAAACTCTAACCTGGAGGCCATTTAAAGTAAGAGATAGCGAGAGCAACATGAAACTCTGAAGACAAAGGCCCCACAGACTTCAAAGAAGTCAGTGAGCACGTGACCTTACAGAACTCTCAGTGCCCCGGGTGGCTCCCTGGAGAGACCCCCAGGTCAGCACCTCCCTCCTCAACGGCCCCCAGCCCAACCACCACGTCGCCCTATTTTCTTTGCTCTTGTCTGTAAGAGCTATGGCCTCGCCGCTGCTAGACCACACGCTCCAGGGGCACCGGCCTGGGCAGTCTCGGTCAGGTTCACCACTCAGCACGTGGAGCTGTTCTGAATGAAGGCAGGCAGGCAAGAGGTTTTCCAAGTCCAGTTGCTCGAACCCTAACATCGGTTTACCGCCACGAGAGCACTCCTGGATAGGCTGGTGACCACACGTGGACGTGCCCCGGGGCTGGCGAGCCTGGCGGTGGCGCTGCAGCCGGTAACGGAAGGTGCTCATGGCCCCGGGGGGCTGACGCTCTCTGGCCCAGGGGAGGCGCCTGGCCAGCCGCACCCACTCACGAGGCACTGGCGGGGCCTGTGAGCCGGACACCGGCGGCGGGGTGTGGGGACAGGCAGAGCTCGGCCAGGAACGGGGCTCCCTCCCTGACACAGACAGTGGCGGCGCAGGGCAAGACAACAAGCCAAGAAGGACCCGGAGACACGAAGGGGAAAGGCAATGACGTACGTGGGCAAAGTGCCCACAGTGCTAGCAGAGGCCCAGGTGCTGGCTCGGACACGGCCACTGGCCGGCACCACGGGGCTGGTCGTCGCTCACACGTGCTCCCCCGCACAAGCCCCCAACGGGCTGACGGGTACAAAAGCACACCGCTGGGCCCGGGCCCAGGCCCAGGGTCCGACATGTGAGGTCAGGGTGCACCTACAGCTCCGTGCATCTCTCGGACCCCAGGTGAGGCCCCCACGGCCGCCCTGCCTACGCCACTTGGCCCGATGCACTCTGCAGCTGTGCTGTCCACGTGGGCAGAGTGACGGAAGAGATGTAGTTTCCGTTTAAGCATAAGCAGGATGGCTACTGCACTGGCCGGGGCATTTCCACCCTTGTTGACCTTTCTATTGCACGGTGCTACTCTCTCTGTGTTTCACACTGTGGCCACAGGGAAGTGTGTTTTTTCACTGAGGACCGGCAAAATTTAAGTTCGATAAATTCCTAGAAAATCAGACTCACCTGTATCTAGCCTCCGAGGGGGAAAATGGTAATCCAAAGCAAAGGGACATTTCAAAGCCACCCCAAGGTCTGAAGTCACCTGCTCCATTTTTATAGGTACAGGGGACCAGCTGTACTCACACTGAACACCTGAACGTCGACTCTGTTTCTGATTTCTTCCACGAGGGCCAGCGGCTTTCCCTTAGGTATTGGGATGGTGCCCAAGACTACAGTCCCTGGGGTGGACAGTGTCTGACGAACAGCCTGGATGAAAGGCTGACTGAAGAGCTCCATCTTCCCAATCTCATCGATGACACACACTCTGTGCTCTGGGCCACTGCTGGAACCTGTCTGAAGATGATGAAGACACCCAAGTCACGTTAATAAGCAAAGGGCCGGGGGTCCCACTCCCCAGTCACTCATCAACTAAGCCAACTAAGCTTTGGAAGGCGGGAGACTATCTCTTGGTCTACACGGAATAACTCACCGACATAAAGATCTGGAAGAGCTCTCCTGGAAACCAAAGGACCAAAAAATTCAGTTCCCCAAGCGACCCAGGTTTCTAGTAATTATCACTCTTCCAGAACGGTCCCAATAATAACCGAGCTCTGGATTTATATACACCCAGGAAATAAGTAGCACCCACATGCCTCGGGTTTAAAAGAATTGAGACAGCAAGCCTGGGAGCCCTTATTAATAATACTGGCCTCTTTCTGTGTGTGTGATTCTGAGTCATAGGAGCTTCCCTATCTGGGAGGCAGTAACCGCTGCAGGCAAATGCCTGTGTGTTTCACAACCTGCGCTGGGAGGGCTGGTGGAGAGAAGTAACAGTGAAAGGAAAGGAGTCTTGGTTAAAAGAAAAACAAGTGAGCAGGGCTCTGCCCTTTCAACTGCAGAGTCCCTTTCTGAGGACTTAGTCCCTTTCCTTCCTTCCCAGCCCCTCTTGGAACAGGTGCAGCAGCCAGCCTCCCCCGGCCCCAGTGCCTCCCAGCTCCTGGGGCTCCCACCCTGGCTCAGACCCCTCCTACACAGGGTTGGTCTCTGTAAGCAGCAGAATGCGGCAGAAGGGATGGTATGTCCCTTCTGAGACCAGGTAGAGAAGACTGCTGCATCTAGCTTGGTCTCAACCTCTCTCTCAGATGGCTTGCTCTGGGGAAGGTAACTGCCACGTTGTGAGCACGCTCAGGCAGCCAATGGCCAAGTTCATGTGGTAGGGAACTGAGGCCTCCCAACAACCTTGACAGTGAGCTTGGAGGCGGATCGTCCCCAGTCAAGCATCGGATGACTGTAACCTCATGACCAACCCTGAGCCCAAACCACCTGGCTAAGTCCTTCCTGGATTCCTGACCCAGGAAAACCAAGTGAGATAGAGTCCATGGTTTTAAACTCCTCAATTCTGGGGTCATTTATTCCACAGCCACTGATCACTAATATCCACGCCCTCCCTGGAAAGCCTTCCCAGAGAAAGCAGAGAAGACTCTCAATAGTCTTGTCGCAGCAGGGACACAAAAGAACATGTAACTCTTCAGTGAATGCTGAGTGACAGACACATTTTATGTATCTTTGTATAAATGATGACTTTGAAGACTCTAAAGCGGATCGACAAAGTGTTTTTTACTACAGTTCTTAGGTTCCATAAATAACAACATCAGTACATTCTCAGAATGTATGGCTGAGTTCAGCTAGATTTGTCTCCAACTGTGAATCCCGAAGCTGGCGGAGGGTGCAGTTGGTGGGGTGCCCGTGGCAGCCGGTGAGGGATGGGGTTGAGAGGCAGGTCCTGAAGCCTGTAAGGTCCACAGAGGGCTGTGGGTTCTCCACAACAACAAGGGGTGCTAAGCAAGGGAGGATCACAGGTTCTACCCGAGAGGCTAGAATGTGGCCTCAGGGACAAGCGGGGCATCTTTTGGAACAGACAACATGAAACTGTGGGGTCTAGTCCGAGGCAGTTCTTGGGGGGAAGCGTTAGAGCAGTGGTTGTCAAACTTTTATGTAAGTGGTACTCTTATCATCTGCCGACTTAATATCACATACGTATTTTCCCACTCACTTTACTAGCAGAAAGACCGGGAAGGGGTCCATTGTAGTCATCCAAGAGATGGTCTATATATTTACTCAAACTTATGTGTTTCTAATGCACTTCATTTTTAACTCTCAATTGCACTTATAGGTGTGTGGAGGGGATAACATGCACACACACCCATATGTGCATGTGCGCGTGCACACACAGTTTCCCCCACAGGGCAGGACAAGCTCATATTCACCTTTTTCTTTCTCATGGAATTGAGTGATGCAAAGCTGAGCTGAGGCAGCTAATGCCCTCCACTGATGGGGTGAGGGAGGAGAGGTGAGCACCTGTGGAATCACTGCCATTTCCAAATTTTTTTCTTCAAAAATGAATGCCAGATTTGGGAGAAATTTTAAAAAAATCTATCAGGTAGCAGCTCATCAGCATAAAAACAGACGATCCCATAAGAGCAAGGCATTCATTCCAATGACCTCTTATCAAGGAGTACTTGGGGCATTCTGCTGCCTCCAGAAACTGGGAAATGTGGATGTCATCTTCCCACAGGGCAGCACCCAGAAGCCAAACAGACCTCTACCTGACACATCAAAATGATAAGTTTGAAAGCAGTCAACTCAAAGAGAAACCATAAGAAGAATGTGTGAGTGCCCGTGTAGATGTATTTATTTGGGTGTATGTATATGGGGAGTTAGTGCATTTGGCCATGTATGTAAATACACACGAGCAGATGTAAACATAAAGCATGAGGCTCCAAAACCACCCTTCCTCGGAGTCTCCACAACATTCACCAATGAGAGCTCACCGACATTAAACTTCTGCACAAAGGTATCTGGACACACATGCACACGTTATGTTCTACCAACCGGAAATGCTCACCTTAAAACACTCATTTATATAAAATCCTCTCTGTCCAAAGGTAGGGACTTTTAACATCCAGAACTGTAGGAATCTCAAAAATAAATGTAGGGTTTTTGATGAAAAATCTGTTATTGATACTCAAGGGAGAGGCAGACATCAATCAGATGCTAAGCCACTAAGAAGCCTGTAAAGACTAGATTTTCTAAATAACTCATGACCATACATTCAAGAGCATAATAAAAGAGCCAAAATCGGGGTGCCTAGGTGTCTCAGTCGGTTGAGCGTCCAACTCTTGATTTCGGCTCAGGTCATGATCTCAGTGTCATGAGGTCGAGCCCTGTGTGGGGCTCTGTGTGCAACAGGAAGCCTGCTTGCAACTCTTTCTCTCTCTGCCATGCTCCTGCTCTCTCTCTCAAAAAAGTAAATAATAATAATAGTAATTAAGATCTCAAAAAATAAAAAAGGACCACTATCATATTCAAAATTTTTTTATATAAATTCAAGCAACTTTAGAGGGAAACAAAAAACAAGCCAGTGAGCACACATCGTGCTTACATTTTTCCAAATTCTCTTCTGAGTTCATGAAGACTCAGCCTGACAACACCAGGGCCCAGGTTTGAAAACGGTCAGGAACCTCCCCAGTCCTTCCTGGTGCTGGTTGTGGGGAAGTCAGAACGTTCTCCCTGGAGAACCTGTACCTGAAGGGATGGAATAAAGTGCTCGTGCAGCACCTCGGGCCGCCTCGGGCCACCAGGTGAGCATCCCTGTGTGCACAGGATCTGGGGTGTGGCCTGTCTCCCCTGCACCTCCTCTCTCGGCGGGGGACCACGAGGCAGCAGGAGGGCAGACGCTGCCCTGAATCACTCACCACTCCTCAGCCAGGCCTACACGTCACAGGACTATCCACTGCCACTGTCTCGGAGAGGGAGAAACACTTTGGGCAAGGAGTATTTTACCACCTCTGTTTGTTCTGAGGGAGAAGAGATTTCCTCAGGATAGAATCCTAAAGTTGACCAACCAGGGGTGAGGGAAGCTATGAATTATTTTCTAACTTCGCTTACACTCAGCTAGTTTGGCTTCTGGAAAGATTAAATAAATTTAGAGCAACAACAAAATATCTGGGTAGCAATTGTGCCAGAGACCTGAAAACTGTGTGACTTTTTTGTTTTTTGGGGTTTTTTTTGTTTAATCTTCACATGCACTTTTAAAAACACAAAAGAAAAGGTAATTTCATTTAACCAAAATGGGCAATTCACTTAACCAAAATACTGAACTGAGGCAATTTCATTTAACCAAAATACTGAACTGAGAAAAAACTAAAGTAGCTTTTGCCTTATTGCGAATTATTTACTTAATAAATATTTCAGGTGGCCTTAACTTTTTTTTTTTCCCCCTATCAGACACACGGACCGGCTCATGAGCTGGCCTGTCTAGGACAGCAGGTATCAAAAGTCATGGGAAAGAACAGGGAAGCATCTGCCAGAAGTCAGGCAGCGGAACTAGGGCCCTTCCCCGCAAACCCACGGGGTTCTGGGAAGCCAGGAAGGCACATGGAGGTAACAGTGGCCACAGCCAAGCCCACAATTGCTCAGCCCTCTGAAGTTAGGAGCTAAAAGTGAAGGGCTCCAATCAGACCTCTCTGTGTGCTTATTCCAAGCCTAACGTTTCAGATCCCCTCAGCAGCCTGGCGGCATGTCGACCGTGTGTCCCCAGGAAGGCAGGCACAGGCTGGCAGCCAGGACGAGCTGTCTAGACGGCCTGCCACACCCTGCAGCCCAGCTCTTCTCCCCTGGGGCGGGCTCTGGGCCTGAGCTGTGCCAACCCAAATGCCAGAGATTCCCACCCCCGGGCCCAGCAGACCAGGGCCGGGCTCCTGCTGGATGTCTAACTGGCCTCCCTGGGGCTCACCCACGCCAGCGCCCGACTGCAGAGCACCAGAACGGCGCCCTTGGTATCCTGCAAGCACAAGACCTATCCCAGGACTGAAAAGCAACTGCTGGCTGACAGTCAGGCCCGTGGACAGAAAACCCACTACCCTTCGTGATCCCAGTGCCTCGGGACCAGCCTGGACATCTGAGCTTGTGGGTCTCCACAACAGACCTACGGTTTGCTCTGGCCCCGGCTTTGTGGCAAACTGCTGATGCGAGGCTCCTCCCAAGGTTCTCCTACCCATCAGTCACTCACCTTCACAGAGAGATAATTAGACCTATCCCTGTTTGCACCTCCTAGAGGCTGGGGACGCACACGCTCTACAATGTCCCATTCAGTCCTAGTAACTCCGTGCACAGCCATCTGCGTCTCTGATTAACAGATGAGGAACACGACCGACTCAGACAAAGTCACTGAGCTCCCAAGTGAGAGCTGAGAGTCAAATCCAAGATCACTGGACACCAGAGCTCCCTTCCATCCCCCACGTGTCATACTGCCTGCACATTTTCAGTCTGAGGAAGGACAGAATCAAAGACGCTGAAGGAAAGAACTGAAGAAATTCATCTAACTGTAAGGAAACTACTTTTCTCTCCAACGAGAAGCAGGAGCACTTCAGTTTCTAGGGGCTACAGAGGCACAGCCACAAAGACTCTATTTCTGGAGTAATCACGTTACTTTTAATTACTCAAAAAGGATGACATATTTGGGGTCGCAGAACAGTTCATGTCACCAACATTTTATCCCGGACAGAGGACGGCCTGCTTTAGTAGGCAGATGTGACCTACAGGTGAAGACCCCCCCGCCCCCCGCAGGAGTACACCTCCCTTCTTTACACACAGTGAGAGACGGGAGCAGGCACCCTGAAATAACTCCTATCACTTCCTTACCAGCTAACAGTGTTTAGACTAACCGCGCTTGTAATAATTCCTCTTACTTAGTAAAAATCTCACTCAATTTTTAAACTTTTCATTCAAGTTTAGTATCTTTGAGGTCTGATACCCTTTTATTACATACAGCCTAAAAGAGAAAGTTGAATGTTTCAGCTACAGTAAAATAGTGATGACTTCTTGTCTAACTAATGAGGAGACTGGAGAGAAGTAGACAAGTGCAGCTTTGATGAGGAAAAATCAACCGCTGCGGCTCTTTTAGTTCAGCTTTCAAATGTACAGCAATTTTACTCTTAAATACTGCTCACCTTGTTACAGAAAGTATTCCAAAATGCAGTAGTTAAACTGGCTTTCTAGGTAAAGCCTCTGTGAAAAGCATTATTTTCAGATAATCCAATAAAGTTGAAAAAAATGAGAACCAGGAGAAATTTTGATGAGGAGGATGTACATGGTCTTAAAGTGTCTCCCCACTCATTGCTAATTAATTTCAAAGGAAAAAAAGAGTAAATGCACAGATGGAGACACTGGACAATTCTTCGCTCAGGTAATCAAAACAAACATCAGCAAACATCAAGTGCCTCCAGACGAGACGCCCGAGAAAGATGCATCACGGGTTATTAGTACTCTGACTGAAGTTATCACAAAGAAACAATAGAAAAGTCCTCAAAGAGGAATGTCCTATGAGAGGAGAACTGTATTCCTCAAAGATGTCACCATCACAGAAGACTAAGGATAACTGAGGAAATGTTCCAGATTGTAGGAAGCAATGGAGATATGGCAGCTAAATCCCACACCTGACCTAAACCTCTTACAAAGGAAATCATTCAGTCAACCAACAAAACAGGCCTGGGAATGGGAGATTATTAGCATTTTCTTTCTTTCTTTCTTTTTTAAGATTTTATTTATTGATTTGAGACAGAGAGCAGGGGGAGGGACAGAGGGAGAAGTAGACTCCCCACTGAGCAGGGACCTGGACATGGGACTCAATCCCAGCACCCGGGGATCTTGAACTGAGCCGAAGGCAGACGCTTTATTGACTGAGCCACCCAGGCACCCCTATTAGTATTCTCTTGGTGTAAAAATGTATTGAGGTTGAGAACTGTACCAATTACATAACAGCATATGCTTATTCTTAGGAAAAATATACTGAACGTTTAGGAGTTAAGCACCCCAGTGACTGCAACATACTCTCAAATGGTCCCCTCCTACGAACAGACACACATGTGCACACGTGGAGAGAGAGGCTGAACAAACAGGGCAAATGGTAAAAACAGGTGATTTTGGGTAAAAGTATATGGTCTGGCATTCTTCTTACTCTTGTCATTTCCTCTAAAAGTGTATCCAAATAAAGTTCAAAAAATTAGAATCGATACAAAAAAAGAAAAACACACACACACCTTGTCAGTGTAAGATTTGAGAAAACCACCACCTCATCGCGTGTGAGTTTGCTTCTGAAGGAGCAGGGCCTTGGACTGCCGTGTGTGAGAAGAGGCAGCTGGTGGCAAGTGCTGGAAACGGGACAAAGCAGAGGAATAAAGGGGAGGAAGGAGCAGTTGATAGGAATTCTACCCCAGTCCCACTCACGGAGCACGTGCCTGTGCAAGGCGTCCGGGGAGCGGGCTGTGAGAACTGCAGGAAGGTAAGAACCCAAGGCAGGAGCCGGCTCAGCATCTAAATCACAGAACCACAGACGAGCAATGAGAACCACAGGCCAGCAATGAGAAGTAACAGAGCATCGGACCTGCCCGGGGGAACAAGGGGAAGTCCTGGGGAAGGTCATCGAAAAGACGGACCACCGGCTGCTCCATGAGCTGACCCAGGCGATCAGAGGCTTCTCACACTCCAGTCCTTGGAGTGTGCGTTCCACTTGCCTTTCTCATCCCCGGAGGCTGCTCCAAGGACAGAGCCTTGAGATAATGATGTGCTGAGAACACCTACACGGTCTACGTGACTGAACCCAGGGACGGCCTCTCTCTGTATAAACTTGAGATCTGGCGGGCGGGAGGGGGCCCCATCATCTTGCTGCGTCCAACACGAACCCTGCGTGTGAGTTCCCGCTGCTTATCACAACTGCCGCCTCCCAGCCAGGAGCGGCCTGCCTCTTCCCGGTCTCTGTCCGCCCTCCCAACAAAGGGGGGCTGGTTTCACATTTCACCTGGAAGCTCCCGACAAGGCTGTGGACCCAGAAATCCTACACGATAAACCGCAGCGTCAACGTTACGGAACTCTCAGCTCTTTTTCCTCCTTTGATTCACTGCAAAGATATTTCCACTGACAAAGTTTAAATTAATTCTTATGTTTGCACCAGATAGCTTTTTGTTTCCCTGCAGTGTATGTATATGATCGTGAGGTCCAGGAATAGAAAGTGAGGAGGAACAAAGAAAAAAATGTCACATTCACTAACAATGAAGGAAACTCAAAAGCAATGCTTGGGCTCCTGTCAACCTTTCAAGAATGGATCCTGACTAGAAATTGATTTTTCTAAATTCTCTCTAAAGCCTAGTGGCCTGAAATACCAAGCAGCAATTCCAGGTCAAGTGGTAAAAAATAAACTTTCACCAGCCAGGAATCCTCTCACCTTCAAATGAAGTTTCAAAGATCTGAAGCAGAATCTCATTTCACAATCAAAAGCAGATCCTGCTCTTGAAAACAAATATACACCAAAAGCCTTATTTTGATCAAAACAAGGTACCACTATGCCGATTTTCATCGGACGTCCTTGTTCTAGCTTCCTATTTTTTTCATGGATCTTAATTTAAAATGACACGGGTCAACTTAGAAAATACAGCTTGGAGTAGACACCTTTAGTTCTTAAAAAAATTATAATCTATTGTTATCTTTTTGTGTTGAGTAGGAGATACATGGGGTGCCAACAAAATGTTAAATCCTACATTGCAACAAATTCTAATAAAGCATTCAGTGTCATTGTCAAAAAGACCATTAGGAAAAAGGACAGTGTTATCCTGCCGGCCCTGGTCACTGAAACCTTGGAAAAACAATCCTAATTACAGGAGCATCAGAAAGCAGAAGAGACCTATAAATAACTTTACCAAAAGACAATTAAAAAAAAAAGAAAGAAATGGAAAGGCAGAGAGATTATCAGGTTTTGGCTGTGGGGACTATGATCTGAAAAATTAAGATGGTCTTTATATCTAAATAACTATAATTTTATATGGTTCCAATCACTCCAGATAAGACTTCTGTGATGGATAATAAAGTCTTGATTCTACATTTCACACCAGCTCTACCACTTACAGGCTGTCTTTGGGCAATTTAATCTCTAGTCTATGCCTCAGTTTCCTCGTCTGTAAACCAGGAAGAGAGTGATCGAATCACTCTGAGAAGTAAAGACGTCCGTGCCTGGCGCACAGTTCACACTGGATCACTGTTAACGACCTGCACTACCGTCCCCATCTCCGGCACTGTTACCCCCAATACCACTACGGTGCGGAAAAATGAACAAACAAGAACAGGTAAGACAACTTTTAAAACTAGAAGACAACATGGCAATTAACACAGCATGGTACTGATGTAAGACTCAAACGGACAAATGGGCAAGAACAGACAACCCTAGAACATTATACATACATATATTTCTTATTATAATTAATAAAGCATAACAAACCAATGAGAAATGGATTATTTAACAAATGGCTTTGGCAAACTTGCTAAGTTTTTGGAAGGAAATCAACTGAAAGTCTCATTGTATATTATGGTCAAAATAAATCCAGATGGATTAAAAATATGTTAAAAGAAAAAAAGGTACTACAGAAGTGTTAACTTGGAACACAGAGCCTTTCTCAATGTTAAGAGGAAGGAAGGAGGGAAAGAAGGAAGGACAGGAGGACGGGAGGAAGGAAGGAAGGAGGGAAGGAAATCACCAAAGTGACAAACTTACAAAATGCAATCAGTAAATGCAAAAAAGTCATTTGCCTTATAAAAGATCTTTTTAAGCCAAAAGGAAAAAAACAATGGGAAAGGGGATAAACAAAAATAATTAGATTAAAAAAATACTCAAACTAAAAAACACTTAACCTCATTAGCAGCTTAAAAGCAGGAGTCAAAGCAAAGCAGCTCAGTATAGGGCTGTGCTGGCTGGAGCGCGGGGAGAGGAACATGCCCACACACTGGCGAACTCGTCACAGGAGCACCGCACAGCACCCAGTGAGACCCCAGAAGGTCACAGCCCTTCCCCTAGGGCCTCCACCCTCAGAGAGTCCCCTGGAAAGCACGGCGGCTGCGTAGAAAGGCTGGCTCTACAAAAGGGGGTTTGCTACAAAGGACCCTCGCGATGGTGATAAGCATCTGCCACTGAGGGAAGAGGGCTGAAGTCAGAGGTGAAGACCCCATGCCAGTGAACACGTGCCATCACTACTTTACCACAGCTGTGACGATTATCATACCGTAGGCCTTTCCCACTCACTGGATTGTATTAACGGGAAAAGCCAAGCCTATAAAACTAGATGCAGTAGGGGGCGCCTGGGGGGCTCAGTCGTTAAGCATCCGCCTTCGGCTCAGGTCATGATCCCGGGGTCCTAGGATCGGACAGAGCCCCGCATCAGGCTCCCCGCTCTGAGGGAAAGCCTGCTTCTCCCTCTCCCACCCCCGCCCCTGCTGGTGTTCCCTCTCTCACTGTGTCTCTCTCTGTCAAATAAATAAATAAAATCTTAAACAAAACAAATGAAACCAGATGCAGTATTTGTCCCCATTTTGGAATGACAGAATAAAGCAGAAAGAGGGAAGAAACAAAATGCACTAACAGCGGATAAAGATTATGAGTTTTTCCTATTTTTTTTATTTTTACTTCATATTTTTTACAAATTTGCTACCTTGAGTAGGGAGAGCATTGATACTCAGAAAAACAATAAAAATGTTGTCAAATAACAAAAGTCATCATGGGTAGAATGAAAAAAAGTCAGCACCAGTCAACCCTATGAAAGCACTTTCTAAAAACCTTACTGAAGCTCCTCCTCCAGCCTTGCCAGGGTCTCTGGCAGCTTCTTGGCTGCAGCCCCCTTCTGACCTCCTGACTCACAGCAGGCACACCCCTGCTGGGCCCAAGGATTACCTCCCTTCTGTCTTAGGACAAAATATTTTTCATCCACAGTAAAGTATCTTACACGTAGAAGGCACTTAATATGTATTTCTTGACTTGCTCGAGCTTTCCGTTTACTTGTCAATAATAACAACTGTCTCTCTATATTCCTCTGTTTTTGTTGTGTAGTTTAGCTTTTTTCTTTCTAAAAGCAAAACACTAATTCCTTTGCCTCTCTTCATCCCAGTAAGAGATGACAGAAAGATCTGTTCTTCAGGGAAAAAAAGAAAACCTGTGACCTGGACTAGGTAAGAACCTGCAGCTTGGGAACTCTTTCTAAAATACAGGTGTCTGGGTTTGGTATTCAAAGTATAAAAAACTGGGAGAAGTCCGCTTTCCTTTATTTTTTAATTAAAAAAGAGAGAGTCAAGCTCTTATTCCAGTCAGCATACGATTTCTCGCATAATCTTGCAGACAGACATCAAGCATGTATGTGCACACCGCTCTCCCAGGATTCAGTCTGTTCTGAGCCAGGTAAGTAAAAATCAATTCTTCGTATTGATCCAGGCCCCAAAGCCAGAGTCTTCACCTAGAATTTCATTTGAAGTACTTCACTTGCCCTTTGAACATTTAAGTAGAAAGGTAAGCACTTGATGGGAAGAGAACCAGAGAGAAAAATGTCATGTGCTCTGACTGCTCCCACCAAAACAATGGCCACAACAGACCCAGCACGCAACGGAGGGAACATTCCAAGAGGCAGGAGGTGCAAGTAGCAGGCAACAGGGAGGAAGCAAAGGAGAAGGTGGGCTCTGAGGAGCAGCAGCCCTGGGTCCAGAACACAGTGCAAGACCGGGCCAGCCCTCAGAAATCAGCACCACCCTCCGCAGGCTACAGTTAAATTTCCGGCAGCTCTGGGCAACTACCAAAGCCCTGGACAGCACAGCTCCGCTGGGCCCCAAAGGTCCAAAGAGAACAGAGAGGCAAAGATAACAGCGCGCCAACCAAAGAAAACGGCCAGGGCTGAGAGCCAACAGCCGGCATGGCACCGGCTCTGGAATGTGGTGGGGACCCGTGTGAGCTAGCAAGGCTGGGAATGGTGACAGAGGCCGGGGGTTAGTAGGCCGGACCGCGCGGGGCCCACCAGGCCATGGAAAGACCCTGGACTTTCCCGCTGGCCGAACAGACACCTCTGGAAGGTTTAGACCTGCCTCGTCAGACAGGTCGTCACCCTTCGATTTCTAGAAAAATTAATCAAAGTAGTAAGTCTATCACAGATTAATTGCAACTCCCAGTATCTAATACAGTCCACAGGGCCCCACCCACCTTACCAGGCCCACCTTCTTCCTCACCTGCTCCTGCCCCAGGAACGCCAGGAGCATGGGGCCGAAGTTTATCCATTCCCCTTCCCCTCATCTATAATATTGTCCACAGAATCCCCCCCAACACACACACACACACACACACACACACACACACACACACACACTCATTATTCACACACACACACTCATTATTCACACTCGGAAGTGACAGTGCCTTCCGGTCTTCCCATTTCAGCTATGCATCACCTCCTCAGAGCACCTTCCCGGCCACCTGGTCTGAAGTCAGCTCCTCACAGCTCTCTCAGCACCCCACTGCTCTCCCTCACAGAACCTCACTGCTCTCCCTCACAGCGCTGGTGACATACACTTACCTGCTGAATGTCTACAATGGCCCCTCGGCTGAGGGTCTTGAGAGAGGAGAAAACCTGTTTTGTTCACAACTACATATCTAGGATTTGATAAATATTTGATGAATGAATGCAGAAAAACAAGTAATATATAATCCAAAGGCAAAAGTTGGTTCTTTGAAAAGACTGACTAAATTGACAAATTTTTTCCTATTTTCCTTTTCCTTCTCCTGGCCAAAAAAAGAAAAAAGGTGGGAGAAGAACTTAAATAACCAAAATAAGACATGAAAGAAGGGAAAACACCACTGACCTCACGCAACAGAAAGGATTATAGGGGAATATAAGAACAACTGTATGCTAACAGAGGAGATAAATGAAACAAATTACTAAAAGAGAGGTTACCACAAGTGACTCAACCAGAAATAAAAAATCAGCAAACCTATACAAGTAAAGAGACTGAATTCATAATTAAAAAGCTTCTCGTGAAGAAAAGCCCAGGCCACAGGGCTTCACTGGTAAATCAAATATCCAAAGAAAAAATAAATATGTCACAAACTCTTCCAAAAATCAGAAGAGGAAGGGACACTTCCCAACTTATACTGAGACCAACATTACCCTGATGCCAAAATCTGACAAAGATATCACAAGAAAGCTACAGACCATATCCCTTAGGAATACGGATGTGGAAATCTTCAACAAAATACTTGCAAACATATAAAAATCCAGCAATACATAAAAGGATTTGCATATAATCCTTTTGAATCCATCAACATGTAGAAATAATCACACGCCATGACCAAGAGGGATTTAGTTCAAGAACCAAGGTTAGTTTAACACCCAAAAATCAATTAACATAATACACAACATTAATATGATGAAAGATAAAAATCACATAATCACCTCTATAGATGAAGAAAAAGGATTTTACAAATTCCAACACTTCTTCGTTGTAAAACACTCAACAAACCAGGAATAAAAGGAGCTTCCTCAACCTGGAAATGGTTATCATAAACTCACAGCTAATATCATACTTTATGGTAAAAGACTGAATGCTTTCTCCCTACAATGAGGAACAAGATGAGGATGTCCATTCTTACCCTTCCTATTCAACACTGAACTAAAAGTTCTAACCAGGGCAATTAGGCAAGAAAATGAAATAAAAGGCATCCCAAGTGGAAAGGAAGAAAGTAAAACTATATCCATTTGTAGATGATATGATTTTGTATACAGAAAACCCTAAAGAATTCACTGAAAAACTCTTAGAACTAAGAAACAAATTTAGCAAGGTTACAGGATACAAGATCAACAAACAAAAATTACACATGCTTCTATACATTAGTAATGATAATTCCAAAAGTGAAATTAAGGAAACGATTCCATCTACAATAGCATCAAAAAGTACAAAATGCTAAGGTATAACTTCTTTAAAAAGAAGTGTAAAACTTATAGGCTAGAAACTACAAAACAATATTGTTAAAAAAAATTAAAGGGTGGCGCAGAAGGTTAAATCTCCGACTCTTAGTTTCTCTCCCTCTCCCTTTGCCCCTTCCACTTGTGCACTCTCTCTCTCTCTAAAATAAATAAATCTTAAAAAAAAAATTAAAGAAGATCTAGGTAGGGGTGCCCGGGTGGCTTAGTCAGTTAAGTGTCCAACTCTTGATTTCAGCTCAGGTCATGATCTCAGGGTCCTGAGACTAAGCCTTGCATCTCGCTCTGCACTCAGCAGGGAGTCTGCTTGAGATTCTCTCCCTCTTCCCCCACACTCATACACAGATGTTCTCTTTCTTAAATAAATAAATCTTTAAAAAAAAAAGATGATGATTAGGTACATGGACAGAGATCTCATAATCATGGATCAAAAGACTTAATGTTGCTAAGATGGCAATACTTCCCAAATTCATCTACAGATTCAATATAGTCCCTATCAAAATCCTAATTTTGGTAATAAAGATAGTGAGGTACTGACTTAAGAATAGATAGCACTGACATAAGGATAAATGCAACATAATTCAGAGTCCAAATTATCCATGTATTTTATGGTTAACTGACTTCAACAAGAGTCCCAAGAAAATTAAATGGAAAGAGAAGAGTCTTCAACAAATGTTGCTGAAACAACTGGGTATTTACCTGCAAAAGAAGGGATCTGGATTCATACCTAACACCATATACAAAAATTACCTTAAACTACGGACCTATACGTAACAGTAAAACTATAGAACTCCCAGAAGAACACATAGGAGTCAATCTTTATGAAATAGGTCAAAGTCTTCTTTGATACAATACCAAAAAGCACAAACAACAAAAGGAAAACACATAAGCTGGACTTCTCAAAAACGTTCATGCTTCAAAGGACACCATGAAGAAAATGACCACATCTACAGAACATCAGAATATACTGGCATATCACATATCTGATAATAGACTGGTATCCAGATCTTATGAAGACATCTCACAAACCCAGTAATAAAAACACAACTAAGCCAATTTAAAAATGGGCAAAGCAAATGAATGAACATTTCTCCAAAGAAGATATGCAGATGGCCGATAAGATGAAAAGATGCTCAACATCACTCGTCATCAGGGAAATCAAAATCAAAATCATATAATGCTTCACACCTCCTACAATGGATGAAATTAAAAAGACCTTAATTGGTGCTGGCAAAGATGTAAAGAAACTGGAATCCTCATCCACTGCTGGTGGAAATATGCAGCTGGTCTGGAAAACGGTCTAGTAATTCCTCAAAAAGATTTATATCGAATTACCTACCATATGATCTAGCACCTCTACTCCTAGGTGTAACCCAAGAGAAATGAAAACAGAGGTCTACCCAAAAACTTGCAGAGAAATGTTCAGAGCAGCATTATTAACAATATCCAAAAAGTGGAAACAATCCAAATATGTCCAACAACTGATGAGCAGATCAACAAAATGTGGTATATCCATTCAACTGTGGTTGAATATTATTCAACCACGAAAAAGAATGATACATGCTAAAAGTGTGGATAAACCTTGAAAACATTATGCTAAATGAAATAAGCTAGTTACAAAAGACCCCATTTTGTATGATTCCCTCTTTAGGAAATGCCCAGAATGGGCAAACTGACAGGCAAAGAAGGTAGGGTAGTGGTTGCCAGGTGCTGGGAGGGACAGAGGAATGAAGAATGACTGTTCAATGGGGTTTCCTTCTAAAAGGACGGAGATGTTCTAAAATTAGATTGTGACGATTGGTTGCACAATCCTATGAATATACTAGAAAAAGTAGAACTGTGTATTTTAAATGGGTGAAGTGTATGGTATGTGAATTATACCTCAATAAGCTGTTAAAAAACAAAACAAAACAAAACACAGGTTATACAGTGATATGGTATATCACAGATGGTCCATGACTTACAATGGTTCAACTTAGGATTTTTCAATTTTACAGTGGTGCAAAAGCAATGCAGATTCTGTAGAAACCATAGGTCGGATTTCTAATTTTGACCTTTTCCTGGGCTGGGGCAGCATGCAGTATGATCTCTCACAACGCTGGGCAAGAGCCAGAGTCCCAGGTCTGACACAGCCACGAGATCATGAACGTAAACAACCAATACACTAACAACCAGTCTGCACCCACACAGCCATAGTGTTTCCCTTTCAGTACAGTATTCAATATATTACATGAGATCTTCAACACTTTATTATAAAAGAGACTTTGTGTCAGATGATCTTGCCCAACCATACAGCGTTCTGAGCATACTGAAGGTCAGCTGGGCTGAGCGATGACGGTTATTGGTTAGGGGTACTACATGTGTTTTCCACTTACCATACTTTCAACTTATGATGGGTTTATCAGAAGGTAACCCCATACTAAGTTGAGGAATATCTGTAATATGTTAGGTGCTTACCATTATATTTATATGACATCTTCCCTTCCTAAATGTTTATTTGTTGTGCTGTGAAAACAGGATTAAGATACAAATGAGAGGAAGGCAGAGTAAAGACTTAACTTTGGGAGTCTTGGTAGCTGAGCATTAGAGCCCTCCTAGTATAAAATATTTCCATGTGCTGACTATGTACAACAAGGAATTTCTGTATAGTTCAGAGTGACATCAAATTATGGTGCATATATTCTTTATAAGTCTCAATCACTTGAAAACTTTTCAATTGTAAAATGCAGAAAACACATACTTACATTCCTCAAGACAGGAAGTGCCAAGTGCTCGAAGGAACTCAGATCCACCACGTACTGCCCAACCCGGCATTCACGTTTTCCAGGCGGAGGCTCTGACCTGAATGAAAAGACAGGGCATTCTCTGTTGAGAGACCCCTGTACTGACTTCTGGTTTGGAGCTACTCCAGTGAGCCTCTGGCCTTCCACATATACTGAATCACCCTTAAAAATCACCTAGGTACGCAAAGCTAACCTGACTCCAGGTTCTCCCCCCACAAGAGGGCTACCAACACGAGTGCACACCACCACCACCACCACCACCAGGCCTGGCAGGGAACTTGGGAGGCCAATCCCGAAGCTTCGGGGAGGCAGCGCAACAGAAAAGGGTCACCCAGGAAACAGGACTACGAATTACAAAATCCTAGAAACCTATTACTGGGTGGAATGAGTTTTAAGTGAAATATGATATTCTTATACTTTGTTTTTCATGTGATGATTTCAATCTCTGTTTTCTTCCTCTGAGAAATCCGTAAAGGCCCAAGATTCTTCAAGATAGAAGGGATCATTTGGCTCAATCCTGTGCCCAGGGAGAATAAAACACCACAGAAATGAAGTATCAGTACCCAATTCTGGACAAAACTCCCCGCGTGCCGGATAACGTGACAACATCGAATCCTATTCTTCTCCCTCCCTGTCTGACTTCTTCTGTGTAAAATCCATCGACAGGCACACCAGAGGATTTTAAAACCTCACTGGCTTTCTGGATCAGTGTTGTTTTTCCAACTCCTAAAAAAAGCCAAAAACAAAACAAAAGCCTGTTAGGAACCACTCCCATGCCAGAGGACACACAGCACTCACAGACTCTGAGAGCCATCCCCGTGGGGAGTGAAATGGGCTGCACGTGAGTTTTATGAGTATTAACTGCACTTCAATTTTGACTGCTCCAGGTGTTAAAACTTCTTAATTTCGAGCATAATAAAAATATGGATGGGATCTTAAAGTTTTATTTTAAAAATTCCGAAACACCATTAATTTTGTCACATACACCATCCCAGGACCAACTGAGTGGCTTTGGGGGGACAGGCGCAATTTGCATCCTCTGAGACAAGCTACTAGAAGTAGGTTTACTCTCCCCCTCAAACGGCCACACTCTTTCACCAGGAGATACACCTGCTCATACTTGCGTCAAAGGCTGGGCACCTTAAACTGGGATTTCAACTTTCCAAACACTCTGGACCTATATGTAATGGTGGGAAGATCCCTTCACTCCCCCACTGACTTACGTTGCTCTATCTCCCAAAAAAGTGTCTCTTAAATACCACTACCACCACTAGAAATGGCAGTTTTAAACTCTCTCACAAGAGCAATCCTATCAGGTTGGCAACCCCTTCTATGACCTCCTCCAGTGTCCCTAAGCATTCCTCCGGCTTGCCCCCCAACCCTTTCCCAAATTACAACTGCTGCACCTTCACCCCCTCATCCACCTGTCCTGTTAACTACTCTGATGGACTCTCGTTATGTGTTTACAAGCACCAGCAGGTGCGAGCTAATAAAATACCACTCATCACCGGCCTCGTGGAGCCTGGCACTGTTGTAGCACGCTCCACGAGCATCTCCTTGGTTACATCCTCACAAGTCCCCCTCTCAGGCAGTTACCATTCTTGTGCCTGGTTTACAGATGAGGCACAGAGAGGCTAAGGTAACTTATTCACCTAACCCGAACCCAACTAGTAAGGACCATACACGTTAATAAGGGGCCTTTGTGTGTCACCATGGCTTCGTTTCTGTGAGCTCTGTTCTATACACATTGAAGACAATGGCATCATGATGACCCAAAAATGGAAAAACGGGAAACCTCTGGCAAGTCTGCAAGAGACTATTTCAAGATACCGTAAGGTTGTAAATCACGTTATTTCTACGGCTGCCGACACAGTCATCAGTGTTCCCCAAGAACCCTTTTAAGCTTCCTTGAGATAACTATGATCTGTTCTTTAATAAATCTCTCTTCTCAACTTCGCACTAGCAGACAATGGCGGCTGGCCTTCTGGAACATGAACAGCAACCCAGCCACATGCTCCCCGTGGCTGGAAGAGAATGGTGTAGGCTTTTCATCCCAGCTCTGTCCCCCAGTAACTGCTGCTTTAAGAAAGTCACAGAAGAACCTGGTTAATGCAGGCCAGTGGCACTGGTGGGTAGTAAGCTGGCACTTTTCTGAAGGGCAACTTCAATGTGCCTTCCACAGCACACAGCGGTTCTATCGCTACAAATTCACTCCGCAAAAATCTGATCACAGCACAGATATATGAAACAGGGTATTTACATCAGTATTCATTATAATAGCAAGCTATGGAAAGCAAATAATATGTTGATCAGTAAGGGAGTGTTAAATAATGGTACTATGTACATAAAACACACAGGAATGCCATGCAGCCATTAAAGAGAATACTGTTTACCAAGATTTATCAGCACAGAAAACAGACTACAATATATGGACAGAGGGAGAAAAAAGCAGGTTAAGACACAGCAGGCATATACAGTGGTATTCCATTAAGCTTCAAAAAAAAAAAGTAAAGTATATGTATCTACAGAAAGAAATGTCGAGAAGGAATTGGGAAGGGTCACAGCACTCATTTTTGTATATAGAAATTCCATGTGATTGTCACTTTATTCTGTAAAACTTTGATTTTTTTTTTTGGTCTTAGAGTAGGTGGGTATTATTCTAAATGTAAAAAAAAAAAGTCACTGCATTTTGAAGAGATAACACAGAGCAGCTGTAATAAAAGGGGGCTCTGCATGTCCTGCATGATGGACAGGACACGGGAAAGTGAGAGGAGGCACTGGCTCAAGCCCCTTCCTCATAAGCTCTAGAATCTTCTTTCAGTTAATTTTTCATCTCCGTCAATTCAGCTGCTACCCTAGCACTGTCTACACTAAGAGGTAACCAACCTATAGTGAAGGAGACCCCAAAATGACAGCTCCACACCACACAGAGGCAAGACGAGCAGGTCAGACAGCTCCAGAATCCTTTTGGTTCTAGTTCTCTCATAAGGCTGAGCCTGAGATAAAGTCAAGTGCAGGTAGTTTAATTTGGAAAGTGACCCCATGACCCCAAGGGAAGTAACTGCATTATCAAGCAAGTTACCCATGTGGGTAGCTAATCCCACTGGGGAATCCTAGGGGACAGTTTTATACATGGGACTCAGTTCTCCTGTCTGAGGGGTGAGGAAGTAGGGAGTTTAGTCACCAAGTTCATCTATCATGGGTTCATGGCTGCTCCTGGGGGACAGGAATTCCCTGGCCCTTCAGGCCTGCCCTGTGCACAGGTATAGTAGAATCTAGTGACCAGAGAAAGGCCTCCAAGACTGATCACAAGTTGGGCAGCTGGAAGTTGGGGAAAATGCTAAGTGCTAAGGACACACTGGTGGGGCACTGACAACATATAGAACAAAAAGCAACCTCTCTGAGAGGCATATATACTGGTAATACACCCAGGATATTACCTGATGATCTAAATATATAGATTAGATTCAGACAGCAGGCAGAGTTTGAGACAGAGTTGGTGACAGAAACTATCTTAAGACAGGCTTAGGAAAGCTATATTGTAGAATTATTTGAGTCTTTCAACTCGGTGTACATAAAACTTTTACAGAAAAGGAAACAGGAAGAAGAACCAGTGTTGACCTGGCCAACCTCTGTCCCCAGCCACTTCCAGGACCCAAGCAGGTACTAACGGAGTAATAGATCACTTCTATTATGAAACACGTAGATGTCTTGGGGCCAGCCTGCTGAGCAAATGACATTCCCAGTTTCAAATAAACGAATGGCAAATCAACTTCCACAAGACAGTCTTTTGCAAGGTTAGAGAGTATTTTGGATGTTAGAAACTCCTCCAACCACTCTCCTCACAGCTTACCCACTGCCCGGTAAAAACAAAATTCCAAAGTCTACAATATTAAGTGTGGACTTTGCTACTTAAGGCACAATGTAACCATTAAAATAAATTGAAAGACAATTCTAGGCCCAAAATGGCAATCTTTGATGTCTGAACACTCCCACTAACTTAAAACATGAGATCCACCCTACAAAGGAGCTAAAGAAATCACTCTCTCCACTCCGAGCCCACCTTTCTGCCTTGGCCCATATGATGCCGCCACCACCTTCCTGAGTTACACCTGGTCCGTGTACAGGGCTTTGGTTTAAAGAGCGTCTCTTCCTCCAGTCTCATCTGAAGGAACACTATGCCATCCATTCACAGCCCCGTGGGGCTGAGGGCTTTGCCCAATGACTGGCATTAGAAGGGCCAGGCACAGACACAGGATCTGAAAGGGGCTTCTCATCCTGCAGACTCATCCTTGCAGGAACCTGGGGGTTGGGGGAAGGTCTCAGATTTAGTGTTATTATCCTTCAAGCGAAATTCCGCGCTCCCTTCCCCGAATGTGGGCCAGATCCACAGCACCTGCGGCACGTGCGACTCTCGACAGAAACCAAACGCCTCCACGTCAATCACGGCTGTGGGAAACGGCCCACCCCAAGTTCAAAACTGCGTAGTTACACGCTGCCGCCGGACCCCGGTCTTTAATACCTTCGCAGAGAAGCCCGCATACTACCCACCCACAACGTTCCTTTTCTTAAGCAGCGTCCGCCTCATTTCTAATCCTATCTTTCATACTTAAAATCGCGCTTTCGGGAAGGGACACGTAGGCTTCAGCTCACAAAGCCTGTAATTTCCGCGGAGAACTTCTGGGGCCAGCAGCCAGAGCCCTGGCGCCCGCCTCTCCTCGCGGAGAGCACCGGGCCGCCCCCACCCCGCACGCCCCCCGTGCCTACCCCCGCGGCTCCCGGAAGCGGACACCTGGGCGGCGTTACCTGGGGGCCCCGTCAGGAACACGTGACGGGCCATACCGGTGGGCTCGCGTGGGGGTCGCGGCCTGGGTCGGAGTCGGGGTCGCGGTCTGGGTCCCGCCCCCCAGCGTGCCCCAGACCCCGCCTCCGCCGGCCGGAAGCACCGCCTCCGCGCCCGCGCATGCGCCTCAGTGCTCCACTTTAGTCCTCCTGTGTGCCTCTGCCGGGCTCGTCCCTCGCGCATGCGCTTTCGGCCCTTGGTCTCGGCGCGCGTAGATATCGGCCCCCAGAAGGGTCCAGAGGTTGGTGATCCCGTCCTCTCCGGGTCCAGGTGCCTGAGCCTCGATGTCTGGCTCACGCGGGGTGGCTCCATGGAGACGTGCGCGAGAATGTCTATCACCAAACCGGTGCTGCGGTACCTGAGCGGGGTCCCCCGAGTCTGGCCGCTGACCTCCAGACCTGCGAGCTGAAATTCCCCCAGGCTGCGGGGACAGCCCTTCCGCAAGTTTGGTCTTGGGACCCTTTCTTCAAAGGGAAGAGGCTTTTACCGACTCAAACTCTGCCCAGCGCTGCCAGCCATAGCTGCCGGTAGAATTACCTGATTAAACGTGCTTGATGTCTGTGCTCCATCCACGTCTCTAAAATTCGGAGTGTTTTGATCTTAGGTGTGTCCTGAGTATCTGAATCTTTTTGTTGTTGTTTTGAACTCCCAGCAATTTCTAAAGTCCACTGGGGTTGAGAACCACTTGTTTAGGCAGACTTCCCAACCTCAGTCGTGCATATGAAGACCAGAAATTGGTCTTTCTTACCTCCATACCGTAAGTGGAAACCAACGCAAGACCCAGCTGGAGGATCTCATTGTACAAAGAATTAAGTGGCTTTCTCCCACTCACTTAACCACTTGAAGTGTTTCAGCCAGCGAAATGAAGTGGCAATAGCCTTGGGCCAAATTTACCTGTAAACTCTTTCAGCCTGACATGTGTACGGTTTGACTTGTGATCAATCATTCTCCATCCTGGCTGAGAAAGCAATTTCATTGAGTGCTCAACTTAATTGGTTTGTGCCCACACAGGCCCTCCAGGGTTCCCCTTAGTCTGCTATATACATCAGTTAGATGGCCTCAGTTTCTTAGCTATTTAAAAGTAATCATCTAAAAAATAAGATTCGTATGGTGTAACTCTTACCATCATTTTGGCAACATTTATAAAGCTGCAGCTCCTAATGTAGGGCCTTCCACCTACATTTATCTTTAACCTCATGCAAATTCGGAATCAAGAACAGCTGATGTAGCCAAGTAAACCCATAGTTTCCAAAAGAAAGGAAACACGTACACAGTCATAAATACACTCTTGTTTTTATCAAAAACATTTAATCGAAAACACTTAAACATTAAATGCTAATTATGTAAAAATTTCCATCACTGAAAAACCATTTATAATTTAGAAGGATCACTAGGAATTGGATTATTTTTCTTTTGATGTTATACGTGGCATTCTGGTAACTACTAATGGGCATCAGTTTAGGTAGCTTAGGAACATACAGTTTCCAGATGTAGAGAATTGATGTCTTAGAGAGCAAAAAGAATGTTCTTCTGTAATTGGATGTGGGTTTTTTCCCATTAAAAACAATTTATTTGGGTGGTGATTACATGGTGTCTTAACTTCATGATAATTCATTGATCTGAGTCTTTTGGTTTGTACAGTTTCCTCTATGTGTCATGCATCCATAACAGATGAATTAGTTTATATTAGAGAATAATTAGGAACATATTTTAGAATAAATAGGTTATTAAAGTATTGTGCTGAGTCTAACTTTTGCTTATAATTGAACCATGGGATAATTACTTAAGGAACAGGTGATTTCAATTCTTTCTTCCTGCAGCACGTAGGTGCGGTCTCCCTTTTAGTAAGATGCAGTATAGTGCTTTATTAAATCAGTTCGTAACTACATGCTTAAATTTTCCACAATTTCAGAATCCTAAAAATCCTAAGAAACAGAGTTTGTTTCTGGGGAGTTTTTTGTTGTTTTTTGTTTTCATAGCTCTGCTTTGCCAGGACTGTCTTAGTATTAAAACTGTCTTTGGAACCCCTTCTGTCCTAGCCAACCAGAATGGCTTGTCATTCTACAGTTGAAGGACAGAAGAGTATTTAAGAAGCAAAACAAAGGGCTTTATCAGAGTAAATGGTATAGGTTGAATGTTTGTGTCCTCCCAAAATTTGTATGTTGAAAACTAATGCCCAAAGTGATGGTGTTAGGAGGTGGGGCCTTTGGGAAGTGATTAGGTTATGAAGGTTGAGGCCTTATGAATGAGATTAGGGCCCTTACAAGAGGCCCCATAGAGATCCTTAGTCCCTTCCACAATGTGAGGACACAAGAGAAGTCTACCACCCAGAAGAGGGCCTCCACCCCATCATGGCACTCTAATCTCAGACTTTCAGGCTCCAGAACTGCGAAAAATCACTATCTGTTATTTATAAATCATCCGGTCTGTGGTTTTTGTTGTTTTTGTTTTTTAAAGATTTTATTTATTTGACAGAGAGAGAGATCACAAGTAGGCAGAGACGCAGGCAGAGGGAGAGGGGAAGCAAGCTCCCTGCTGAGCAAGAGAGCCCAATGCTGGGCTGGATCCCAGGACCCTGAGGTCATGACCCAAGCCAAAGGCAGAGGCTTTAACCCACTGAGCCACCCAGGCGCCCCCAGTCGGTGTTTTGTTATGGCAAAGGGAACAGACTAACGCACTCTGCAAGCTGTTTTCTTACTTAACAGTTCAATTGTTCTGAATATAGGATCGTATTCCTGAAGAACTTATCTTGTCAGTAAATAACTAAAAAGCCTGTTTAACAGTCTGCATGTGAAGCCTGATCTGTTGGTACTCTAGGCCTCCTCACTATAGGGACCCAGGGATGGCTTTAAACCCCCAAGGCCCGCTGTTCCTGCGCAGCACGCCTGCATGCTTCCCCCATGTCACACACGCACACCCTCACACTGGTGTCCAGGGGCATCTCCCTGGCCTGGCTGCAGAACAGAGGTTCTAAAATGTAGTTTGTGATAGGTCCTGAGTACAAGAAAACTGAGACCGGAGCAAAGATTATGGCTATTGGGGATGTGAAAAGAAGAAAGTGGGAAAATCAGGAGGGGTAACCGTGGTTTGCGCCCAGCATTTATTTCCCCATGTGGAAATAGCACCTGATCTATCCTTTCACGGCCATTACTTCCCCAGGCCCAGTCCCAGGAACTGGAGAATGGATTCCCTTCCCCACCCTTTCTAATGGGGCGGGAGGGAGGGCGGGGTAGAGGCACGTGACTCGAGCCTGGCCAATGAGAGCATTCCATCTTTCTCGTTCAGTGATTGGTTCCAGGAAGTACATGATCCAAGCTAAGTCAGAGGCACGTAAACCCGAATCTCCTCTCCGACGTGTTCCTCTTCCTTTTAACTGTGTGGTTCCCTGCACCTCAGTGTTGAGGACGGCCACCAACCAGTGTGACTGAAGCAGGACAAGGGGAGGGTCGGGGACCTCTCCTTCTCTCCCCAGTCAGCTCTAACCCTGCAAGACAGGCTCAAACGTCCCTGCTCAGGGAAAGCTTTTCTGATTCTCCTGGCCCCTCACCAGTGCTCCTTGAGCACCCCATGTCCTGACACCGCAAGTATCTGTTTATATACACCACCCAAAAGGAAAGATCCTGCGGGATCTTTTCTTACCCATCTCTTTATACATAGCGTGCCACGTAGTCCTTAACAGCACATTCATCCACACGCTGAGTGCCAGGAATTGTTCCAGATGCCAGAGGACACAGCTCTAAAGAAAACAGAGCCTTCCCTGGTATAGGTCATATTCTATATGGAGAGACAAACAGACAAGATATATAGACAGAATGCCATGTGGTGGTAAGGCCACAGGAAAAAAAAAATCAAAAGGTTGGGGAATGCAAAGGGTGTGTGTGCATTTTACAGAGGGTGATCGAGGAAGATATCACTGAGAAGATACTGCCTGAATGGAGCTCTGAAGAAGTGAGCCTTGTAGAAGTCTGGGGGATGGCAGTTTAGAAAGACAGATCAGTGTGTGCAAAGGTCCTGAGGCAGGAGAGCTTGGCTGAAGAAGGAACAGCAACAAGCCAGTGTAGCTGGAGAAGACTGGGAGAGAAAGATGGGTCTGAGATGAGGTCAAAGTGGCAGTGGGGGCCCGATCCTTCAGGCTTTATAGGCTTTGGTGAGGACCCTGGCTTTTATTGTAGCAGAGTGGAAAAGCCATTGGAGGGTTTTGAACAGAGGAGTAGCATTATCTAAGTTATTTTTAGGAGAAGATCCTCAGACATCTGTGTGGAAAATAGACTGCAGATGGACAGGTGGAAGGAGGGAGACCATCAGAAGATGACTCTAACAATCCAGATGAAAGATGATCATGAATTCACTGACACATAAAATAGGTGCTTGGTAAATGGTTTTTGTTTTGTTTTGTTTTGCATAAATGAGTGAATGAGTGAATGTCATCCCTGCAGACAGCACCGGCCTGTCAAGGAAGGAATAGAGAGCAATGGCCGAGGGGTGGGAGAATCCCACAGGCTTTCCCAGCCTTGCAGAGTTGGCGTAATTGAGGGAACATTGAACAGTTATGCTCCGATAGTAATGTCCCTGTAGCAGTCACAAGATTTTGCTTGACCAGCAAGTTGGGCAGGGCTCTCACATCCTACAAGGAACCCTACAAGGATCCCCTTCCTAATACGGATGATGGGGTTGGTTAGTGTGACATCCTAAGTACTGGGACAGCAAAGCCCCACTAAAAAGCCCCAGTCACAGCCCTGTGATTCCCCATCAAGGTCACGCACATCCCATCCATCTCTCTTTGCCAAGGTCACCTGAAGTTACAGAGGTTGCCTGGGGGAGGGAATGCCAGTGCACTGGCTGGAAGAATTGCTCTGAGGAGCCCCCAGATGTAGTGTGGGGAGAAGCAGCAGTCCTACTTGATGGACAAATAACCCTCCAAATTCCCTGTCCCCCAAACAATATCCACAATGCATATAGGTTATGTGAAGTCGCCTTAAGTGGACCCTAAGCCAGCAAGGAAATGGGACCTCACTCCTACAACCTCAAAGACCTGGATTCTGCTGAGAACAGGATGAGCTTGAACGTGGATTTGACCTCCAGAGCCCCCAAATGAGAATTCGGCCCAGTGCACACCTGAACAGAAAACCCAGCTACAATTGTGACTGGACTTTTGACCTCCAGAACTGTCAACTTATAAAGGGGTGGGATTGTAAATTGCTGAATTAGTGGTCATTTGTGACACAGCAATGGAACCTGATAGACTATGTGAGTACTCACCTGCATCCCCAACCTAGAACTCTCCAGGCCAGCTTCAGTCCCAGGCTTGTTATATTTGGACGTATAATGGGGACATAGACTATATCTCCTGACTAGATAATTGTTAAATAATTTGCCAACATATTTTAAAACAACCTTAAAATTGACCTTCCATGAACTAAACACTTGATTTATATTAATGCCCTGAATTTTTATACACCCTATAAGGCAGAAATTGTCACACTCTCACTTTATAGATAAATCAAGCCTTGGAGAAACAGTAACTTGCCCAACCTAAGTCAGAAAATTCTTAGGTTCTAAGGGTGAGACTAGAATCAGATTTGGTGACTTTGAAACCGTCCTGTGTTACACAGTGACTTTTGTGACAGACTTTGTCTAGAGTTTTCGGGACAATAAAGAGGCACTGTGTTTCATTTTCCCAGAAGGACAGTGTACCTTGATTCCTTTCCCATCATCCCCTCCTAACACCTTGGGCGGTCTGAAAGCCAGTGGGGTTGGATGTACGAAGTGTCAATTTGTGACAGACAAGTAATTGAGGGCGTTTTAAGGCAAGTTCTGTTCTTATGCCCCATGAACAGCACCCTACTGGCTAGTGAAACAAAGATCCTGAATACTTGATTTCAATCTCCCCAACGTGAGATAGGGCAGATTTTCATAGACATGAGGACAGACAGAACCCCTTCTATCTGAAGACCCCCACCTCTAGTCCTTATTTCATGATGATACTCCAAATGGAGCCAAGAGTAGATAGAGTAAGGAGTTATTGGGAAGACACTGAAGGCCTGGTCCTGTTCACTGCTCCACAGACCCTCATGTTTGAAGAGCTGAGGATAACTGGCTTCTGGGCTTCCCTGACTGGAAATAACCCAGCAAGATACTAAGAGTGCTCTCACACCACCTTGGTGGAGATTAGAAATGACGGTATTGTAGGGAAGGGCTAGTCCAACCATGGGTTTCCTAGGGCTCCAGCTTGGTATGGAGGAGATGCAAAATGTTCTCACATGCACAGAGGAATCATGTGCTCTCTGTCACAGGGCCTTTGCATATGCTATTTCTTCTGTTTCAAAGGCTCTCTCTGTCTCTTATCATCTTCCCTTAGCTAACATTTATTCATCATTCCTGATCCCCCAGACCATGCCAAATGCCCCTGATGTAGTTCCTTTAGTTTCCTGAACTTCCAGTTCATTTTAATGACCATAGTCATAAGTGAATAATTAGTTATTTAAATTAATGTAATGACTTTCTCCTCTGCTGGAATGAAAATGAGAGAGGGGACTGAATCAGGCTTATTCACCACTCTCTCCCCAACATCTAGGTATTCAGTAAATACTTGCTAAATAAATGAGTTTCTAACTTATTTTTCAGCATGACACTTTTGAGAATCCTCCTCTCTGTTAAAGATTTTTGTGAAAGAAATACAAATGAATAGTAGCAGCCTACTGCTCATAACAGCATTCTGAAGAAATAAAATGTCATTGTCATCAATTGTATTTCTCCCCTCTGTTTACAGAGGGCTTAGTAGGTGTTCTAGGGTAATGTGTATAGGATAGGCTCTTTGCCCTAAAAATACATCTAATCTACTTTGGAAACCATGCCAACACACCCAACACAATTATATAATGACAAAAAGTGAAACCTGTATAAAAATCAATACTATGGACACCTTACACCATTAGTGTGACTACTAGTAAACAAACAAAAACAAAAACAGAAAAGAACAAGTGTTGGCAAGGATGTGGAAAAACTGGACCCCTTGTGCACTGTTGGTGGGAATACAAAATGGTACAGGCATTGTAGAAAACAGTACAACAGTTCCTTCAAAAATTAGCATTACCACCGAATCCTGTGATTCCATTTTCGGTATATAGTCAAAAGAATTGAAAGCAGAGACTTGAAGAGAGATTTGTACAGCCATGTTCATTGTAGCATTGTTCACAATAGCCAGTAGGTGGAAGCAACTCAAGGGTCCACGAGTGGACATGGATAAACCACATGGATAAACCACGTGGCCTATCCACACGATGGAATATTAGTGAGTCTTCAAAAGGAATGAAATTCTGACATGTGCTATAACATGGATGAACCTTGAGGACGTCGTGCAGTACGAAGTAAGGCAGACATAAAAAGACAAATGTAATTGACCCTTGAACGACACAGGAGTTAGGGGTGCCAACCCCTGAGCAGGTAAATACCCACATATGACTCTGACTCCCAAATTTAACTACTAATAGCCTCCTATTGACCAAAAACATAAATAGCCTACTAACACCTACTTTGTATGTTATATATAGTACATACTGCATTCTTACAATAAAGTAAGCTGGAGGACACAAAATGTTGTTAAGAAAATCATAACAGGGCACCTCAGTGGCTCAGTCGATTGAGTGTCTGCCTTCCGCTCAGGTCACGGTCCCGGGGTCCTGGGATGGAGCCCCACATCGGGCTCCTGGCTCAGTGTGGAGTCTGCTTCTCCCTCTGCCTCTCCCCCCACTCGTGCTCTCTCTCGAATAAATAAATTAAAATCTTTAAAAAAAGAAAATCATAAGGAAGAGAAAATACATTTATAGTACTGTACCATAAAAAATCCACGTATAAATGAACCTACACAGCTCAATCCTAGGTTGTTCAAGCACTGATTGTACTGTATGATTCCACTTACATGAGGTCCCTAGAAGAGTCAAATTCATGAAGACAGGAAGTAGAGGGTGGCTGCCAGGGGCTGGGGGAGGGGAAAATGGAAGATACTCTTTAACAGAGACAGAGTTTGAGTGTTACAAGATGAAAAGGGTTCTGTGCATGGATGGTGGCAGTGGTTATAAAACACCGTGAATGTACTTGGTGCCACGGAACTGCACACCTAAAAATGGTTAAGATGGGGCATCTGGGTGGCTCAGTTGGTTAAGCAACTTCCTTCAGCTCAGGTCATGATCCCAGAGTCCTGGGATCAAGTCCCGCATTGGGGTCCCAGCTCTGCAGGAAGACTGCTTCTCCCTCTGAACTTCTCCCCTCTCATGCTCTCTCTCACTCTCTCTCTCAAATAAATAAATAAAATCTTTTTAAAAATGGTTAAGATGGTGCATTTTGTGTTCTGCGTATTTGACCGCAATTAAAATTTTTAAAAATCAGTACATGTTAAGTCAGGCAAAAGAGAAGAGATCAGTAAGGTCTGGGGTGGTCAGAGAAGGGGTTCTGAGCTGGGCTGCAGAGGACACATCGCCAACGAGATGAGGATGGGAAGGAGAGGCAAGCCAAGGGGGAGATCCTCGCTAATTGTGAATAACTCCAATGTCCAAAGGCAGACCCTCTGTCCAACCGGGGCTTTCACTGTAGCTGGAATCCTGGCAAACTGGTACCTGAATTTAAAGGCTGGTGAAGATCCTTGAGAAGAATAGCTCCAGGGCCTCCTCTGATGGCTCCCCAGGCCTGGTTATGATAAGGACATGCGTGTCCCCTCCTTGTCCCTAGAAAACAGTTCCAACTGGAGACTTCCAACACAGACAGCTGGGAGATCCAGGATTCTGCTCCTTTCTTACAGATGCCTCGAGTCAGAGTGAGTCCGAAGGGCTGACAGAGAGGGCTTTGGAGAATCATTCTCCCCGTTGTGCAGACTGGGTAGGCAAGGAAGCGAGGGGGGGGGGGCGAGTGGGAAAAAATAGGACTAGTATGGCGGCGTGTGAGCTCGTGGGTCCGACGAGTATTGGGTGGCGCAGTGCCTCACTGGTTCTCTGGGCCTCAGCATCCACAACTGAAAAAATAAAAATAAAATTCCTGCCCGGTGGGACACCCACATTTGCTGTAAGAAGGAAGTGAGGTTATTTATAAAGAAGCTCGTCCAAAGGCTAAAGTCAATCAGAGTTCCTACCTGCCCGGAAGATACATAATGGCGCTTTCTCTTAGGACTTGCACTCCCCCTAAGAAGCATTTCTTAGGCTTGCGTTTATATACCAGGGTTTCTTTCCCCCCCCTTTTTCTAAATTGTCATCATATAAAATTTCAGACATGTAAAAATGTAGAGAGAGTAGAATCAGAGGCCCCATGGACCCAAACCCAGCTTTAGCGATTACCCATCACCTCATGGCTAATACGCTTTTGTCTGTGCCCCCACCCCCTGCCTTTCCCTCATCAGGATTTTTCCAAGCAAAACATCAGACATCATATGATTTCGTTAACAAATGTGTTATGTGCCAGGTGCTGTGCTGAGCTCTTACAGACATTATCTCTTTCTGTTTTCCTGAATTCAACACTGCTTTTCACTGCCCAACATGTAAACCCTTTTTCGGGCTTGGGGGACTGCTTCCTGCTCTGCTGCAGCCTGGGGGGTGGGAGAGGCCAGCTGTCCTGTGAGAGTCCTCCTGAGTCGTCCTTGAGCCCCCACTTGAGTCCCCCATGAACACGCCTAGGCCAGGAAGAAGCTGGCATTGCAGCCCCCAGCGGAGAAACAAGAAACCCGCTCCTTGTAATGAGCCTGCAAATCACAGGCACCCAGAGCCAAGCCTGCCTCGGGGCATATGAGAGTATAAAATCTTCCTGTCACTTAAGTCATTGGCAATCAAGAAAAACTTTCACTGATAGGATGGAAAGATACTGTCGAGTAATATAAAATAAAGGAACAGCATAGGATATTACAAGGATAATGGGATTACAACTACACAGAAATAAAATTACATTCAAAACGGCTACATGAAAAAATGATTGGGAAGAAGTAATCCAAAATGTTAGCAGTGGTGCAGATGAGCGGTGGGAAAATGAATTCACTTCCATCATTATACTTCTCAGTATTTAGTGTTTTCCAAATCATGAATAACGTTTTTGAAAATGTACACATATACAACCTCCCCCCCACACACCAACACACACGATGTTGTGGGGTGTAGGCACAGCCAGGAAGGAGGGCCCTAATTCCCCACAAGTGCACTGCATCCGGCGAAGAAAGGACATCATCTGGCCTGTTCTAATGTATAACTTGATTCAATTTTATTTCACTGTTTGTGAGGGATTTGCTGAAATCCAAACGTGCTGTGTTTAGATCCGTCATTCTCGCGGCTCACCACTGCTCTGACAATGTCTAGCACGGAATTGTTTGACGCGGCTCTAACCGTCTGGATGGGCTCTGTGCAGTGACCCGGGAAAGCAGCTGTAGGTTTACGGGGGACACGCGAGCTGCAGGAGGAGAGGAGCGGCGCGGGCACATATGCGCACGCGCAGGCCGGACCACCTTCAACATCGCGCTGCCGCTGCCGCCACTCCTGAGATCGGCTCCCTGTCCGGGCTCGACTCTGGGGGTGCGCTGCGCCCCCCGCCCCCGACTGCGCTGTCTCTGAAGGATCTGGTCACGGACTCCGCCAATACTCAAGAGCCGAAGCCTAACCAGTAACTCGGCCGTGTTAGTCCTGGGGTCCCCGAAATGAGGGCACTCGTCCCAGCAGAATTGTGATGAAAACAAAAATCGCAGAATCTGAAGTCATGTTTTCTGTAGTCCTTGCGGAAATGTAGGGAACAGACGGCCCAGAACTGGGGGAAGGGGATGGAGGAAAAAAGTGGCCCCTGTTTCCGGATGCAGTGTTGGGGGACGAGGAGGGCACGACCGAGGCAGTCGGGCGCCTGGGCTGGCAGCGCGTACCCCCGTCCCCCGGTTGCTCGACAATACCGGTAGGTAACGCGTATATTGTTTTTAGCCATTTAATATTCGAGACGTTCTGAAACTAAGAAATTGTTTCTCTGAAATTCAGATGAAGTGTCCTATATTTTTCTCGGCTAAATCTGGCCATTCTAACACTGACTGTGCCCTGACGAGTGTCCCCTCCTTCCCCCGCTCATTGGCGGCATGAGGAAGTTGGACCAGAAAGCCTCTGTGGGGGTCCTTGGCTCTCAAATTCTGTTTCGGAGCAGGAAAAGCAAGACCTGAGGCTTAGAATATCTATGAAGGCAAAAAAAAAAAAAAAAAAAAGGAAAGAAAGAAAAAGAAAAAAATGACTGATTGTGACAGGAAATTAAGCCAATGTCTCTACAGTACCAAACTAATCACATTCACTGAATTTTTCTCTTTTCATATAGCAGTTTGAGTATTTGTAGGTTTTGCTTAAAGTCCAAAGGCAAGGTTAGTTTCTAAATATTAAAAGGGGTTCATGTCAAAAAATAAAAAAAATAGGAGATCCATGTCAAATATTTATGAACAAATTGCTCACTTTATTGTTATCAATTATGATGAAAAGTGGAAGTGATTTAAATGTCCTAAAATAAAGGTATGGTTAGATATGTTACGACAGAATCATACCATAGAATATTATGTTTCATGTAGCCAAGAAAAATTTCCGCTTATGAAGAATTTTAATGAGCTTAGGAAAACATGTTAAACTTTTAAAATAAAGGAACAAAACTACACAAAATCTAAAGTATAGATGTATATATTGCATATGCCTAGAAATAAATAAATAAAATAGAAATAAATAAAAGGTGAATGATTAAAACCTTGGTATTGGTTATCTTTGGACACTTGGATTTTTCAATGACTTTGATTTTTCTCACTTATGTTTTACTGTTTTGTTTTCCACAAAATCATGCATCACTTCTTTTTTGAGGGGGGTTGACCCTGAGTGGGCTTGAATGTATCACTTTTTTTAAAAAGATATTATTTATTTATTTTAGAGGGTGGGGAGGGGCAGAGGGAGACACAGAGAGAGAGAAATCCCCACCAGCAGACCCTGTGCTGCTCATGGAGCCCACTGAGGGCTGGATCCCACAACCCTGGGATCATGACCCAAGCTGAAGTCAAGAGTCAGACACTTTACCGACTGAGCCACCCGGATGCCCCTAGGTTGTTTATTATAAAAGGACACAACTCAGGAAGAGCCAGATAGAAGAGATGCATAGCGCAAGATGTGAGGAAACATGTGTGGAGCTTTGACATTCTGAGCACCACTCTCCCCAAATCTCCACAGGTTCACCCACCCAGAAGTTCTCTGAACACCACTCTCCCCAAATCTCCACAGGTTCACCCACCCAGAAGTTCTCTGAACTCTCTCCTTTTAGGTTTTTATGGAAGCTTCACTACATAGGCATGGTTGATGAGATCACTGCCATTGGTGATTGAACTTGATCTCCAGGCCCTCACCTCCCTCCAGAGGTCAGGGGAGGTGGGACTGAAAGTTCCACCTTTCTCATCACATGATTGGCTTCCCTGGCAACCAGCGTCCATCTTTAGATGCTTTCTAAATCACCTTGTTAATAAAACAAAAGACACTTTGGGGCGCCTGGGTGACTCAGTAGGTTAAAGCCTCAGCCTTTGGCTCAGGTCATGATCTCGGGTCCTGGGATCAGCAGGGAGCCTGCTTCCCCCTCTCTCTCTGCCTGCCTCTCTGCCTACTTGTAATCTCTCTCTCTGTCAAATAAATAAATATTTATTTAAAAAGAAAGTCACTTTTATTGCTCTTAACATTTAGGAAATTCCAGGGGTTTGGGGAGTTCTGTGCCAGAAACAGGACCAAAGACCAAATACACATTACAAATCACAATATCATAGGGGACAAATGCAACAGCTTATTCTTCACCTTGGAAGGGATAGCTCAACAGAGTCCAAATCACTGGTCTCCTAGAAATTGAACCAAGCGGGTGGTACCTTTCTGGATTTTTGTGGGATTCATTTCCTATCTATTGTGTCTTCTCAAGGTATCTAGAGTAATTGCTGTTAATAACTGCAAAGGCTCTGAGATTTTATGCTACTCCTAAGCTAACAAGTTATCTGCCAGTTTCATGGATGCTGGTAGAAGACATGAGATTCCTAGGTCAGAGACAAAGGACTTTATTACTTAAAATCATAATAGTCAGGAGAGTGTCAGTATTTCTCGTACCAGTTCCCCAAGCTCAAGTTCCTACAGGGAAACACAAAGAGGACTACCTGAAGGCTGATCATGCAGCTGAACCCTGAAGCACACTGAAGTCAGGGAAGCTCAATCTTTTATAATGGGCAGAAAGTGTGCCTGCCCTTTGCTCCAGAAGGAAACATTATTATTGTTATACTATCCTGTAAGCATGCTTACCTTTTGCTTTAGAGAGACATTAAGACATTATCTCTATCTTTTTCCAAGGCTAGTCATTGCACAAATTTCCTTGAAAAGATAGAATAAAGGCAGTCAGTGCCTCTGCTCATAAGATATGCAAAAATGTGAAAAGCATCATCTCCCGATGGTTGCTTCTTTTGTTCACCAGGGAAAAATCAGCACGACAGCGCTCATATAATGGATTGGCATGATGTCCTGTGTGATGGAAAGGTGTTTAGAGTATGGTTTAGGGCTCGCGAGTGTTTATAGCTCTGAGATGGGACAGTCGAGATGAGCTCCTAACTCTGCCAGTCGAAAGCAAATGGCTTCTTGTGGTCTCTGCTAACAGGTGCAGAGAAGAAAGCATTCACTAGATTGACAGCTGTATGCATTGGCTGGGGGAAGGTACTGATTCAATATAGCGGTAAAACCGCGTCTGCAGTAATAACTATAATTGGAGTTCCAGCATGACTAGGTTTGTGGTAATCCATCTTCATTTTCCCAGACTTGTCTGTCTTCTGCACAAGCCAGACAGGTGAGTAGAATGGGGACATGTCAGAATCACTAGTCTTGCATCTTTTTTTTTTCATTCACTTTTTATTTCATTTTATTTATTCATTTTTAAAATATTTTATTTATTTATTTGACACACAGAGAGAGAGATCACAAGTAGGCAGAGAGGCAGACAGAGAGAGAGGAGGAAGCAGGCTCCCTGCTGAGAAGGGAGGCCAATGCAGGGCTCCATCCCAGGACCCTGAGATCATGACCTGAGCCAAAGGCAGAGGCTTTAACCCACTGAGCCACAACAGGCACCCCTTTATTTTATTTTTTTAACATCTTAATTTTATTTTATTTTTTTCAGTGTTCCAAGATTCATTATTTATGCACCACATCCAGTGCTCCATATACTCTTGCATCTTTTAAGACTGTGATCAGGTGGCAGTGATCTCTTAAATCTCTCCATGAACATAGTTTTGTTTTCGGCTTACTATTTCATTCAGTGGAGGCAGCGTTAGCGGCTTCTATTTGACCTTTTTTACCCTAACATCCTTACCCCAGAGATCAGGGAACCAATGTGGGAAGCTTGCCTGTTGCTGAGGATGCCCCAAGTACGCATTCCTTATGCAAGGCCTGTCGCTGTATTCCAATCATACATTCCAAACGGAGGAAATCAAACAGTGGGCTTGGGGCCCATTGGGTCCACTATGAAACTTATATCAAGACTTAATTGGTCACTCGACTTGATAAGCCCTGGTTCTGACGAGTGGAGTATCATTCTGTTTTGCTCCAGAAATGAGTTTCGGTTGGGAGCCCGTGTCTTGTAATCCCCAGAAGGTCTGATTATTTACCTTTCCCCAAAATGCAATCGCTCTGGTAAATGGCCACAGTTCCTTGTGGAGAAGGATTCACAGTACAAATGTTTGCAATGTAGCCTGGTTCTTCCTCTAGAGGGCTTAGCCTCCCTTTCATTCAAGAGGAATCTGTTGACTGGGGCTAGGGTGAGGCAAGAGAGACCTGTGCACAGAATTTAAGGAGGTGAGTGTTCCCGGGGTCCTGCAGGAGCTGGTCCTGCATTTATATAACCTGGAGAGTGAGTGCCTCCTTAAATCTAAGACCTTGAACCGTGTCTTTCTTGCTATAATACTCTCTTGTGGTGGTGACTCAGTTCAGACTTCTGTTCATCAGAAGTAGAGGTTTGCTGCTTCTAGAAATTAAGATTTTAGTACATGCTCAACTATTTTAGTTCTGGGGTGCGATGACCAACACTGAAGATATTGCAGGACAGACTATTCTGATTCCTGAAGAGTCTGACGGCTGAATGGCTTTGTTTCTGCTGTCCTTTTTTTTTTTTTAAAGATTTTATTTATTTAATTGACAGAGAGAGAGATCACAAGTAGGGAGAGAGGCAGGCAGAGAGAGAGGAGGAAGCAGGCTCCCCACTCAGCAGAGAGCCCAATGTAGGGCTCGACCCCAGGACCATGAGATCATGACCTGAGCCGAAGGCAGAGGCTTTAACCCACTGAGCCACCCAGGCGCCCCTGTTTCTGCTGTCCTGTTACGAGTCCTTGTCTGTGAGTCAGTGCTTCTGCCTAACCCCAACATCCCAGGACTCTAAGATCCCCACTGAATGCAGAGCATCTAGTTCAGTGACAGTTGTTCTCACTGGCCTTTCTGGCCTAAAGATAATGTCACCACCCATCCTCACCAACCAAAGAGTTCAGTGATTTAGTAAGAAAAGTCCCAAAAGGTACAGATGCATGGTCTACAAACCACAGCACTGTGTGTAGGTGGAAAGATGGCTCTTGGCTTTGTGGCACAGACCACACTTGTGAAACATGTCAAATTTGCAGTTGAATCAGGTTGCAACACTGACACTTGACTCAGAGAAGCCTTCTCTCATTGTCTGGCTGCTCAGCAGCTGCCTGTTGGTGTTTCTCTGCTTTATAGGAGCCCAGGCTTTCAGTAGAGGCCAAGCCTGGCTGGGAAGGGGACCCCAAATGCCCACGATGCCACCTAAGGGGCATCCCAGTGCCCTTTATCCCAAGACTAGTTGACAAGACAGCAAAGTACCAAGCCTTGTTTGATTCAGACCCTGGGGTGGTCTTGGGTACATCTTGGGGGGCCCGTTGCTATCAACCCAGCTACAAAAGCTGGAGAAAACAAAAGGAGGAAGAAGGAACACAGGTGGACACAAGGCTCAGAAATATAATTAACTCTATGAATCGATTTCAAAGAAATTCTCAGAACCACTTTTATACCAAGGAATATGGCAGAAATCTGCACTTATGCTCAAAAATCTCTTTTTGGACAAAATAACCACTTTCAAATTCCCCTTTATACATTTTAAAGGCTAACCTAGTTTTTCCCCTGTGCCAAGTTTGATTTGTTCTAGTGGTCTCCGGATTTCAGAGTAACCAAGCATCTGTGTGGCTTTATATGGATATAAATTACTTTTAAGCTGCTCATGGACTCTAAGCCTAGAGCCCTTTTTAGAAAACTGAAGGATTTCACTGAACTGCCTCATAGTCTCTTACTGCAATTTAAGAAAACAACCTTATAATTAATGCTTTTCTTGCTTTATTTAAAACATGTTTTGCTAAATTGCAAATTTTGAATGTGTACATTTTACCCCTCTTCTAGGGCTTACAAATAAGTGGTACTTTAATTATACAAACAAAGAGACTATTTTAAGTTGCAAAGAAAATTAATCTTTCCTTTCTTCTTATCTAAAACAGAGAAGCTATTTGCCTTCTTCTTGTTTCCTTTAATTCATTCTCCTTAAAGCTCTTAGACTGGCTCTTGTAAGTCCCAAAGACTTAGGGAGAAGTTTTAAACTGATAAGTAACTTTCATAATACATGTTTTTCTCTAATTCATTATGGCTTCCTTTTTTTTCCTTTGATTTTTATTTGAATTCTAGCTAGTAAACATACAGTGCAATATTGGTTTTGGGAGTTGATTCATCACCTACATTCAACGCCCAGGACTCATCACAAGTGCCCTCCTTAATCCCCATCCCCCACCTTCCCTCCATCAGCCCTCACTTCTTTACCTTTAAGAGTCTCTTATGGTTTGTTTCCCTCTCTCTCTCTTTTTTCCTCCCTCCTATATATTCATCTGTGTTGTTTCTTAAATTCCACATGAGTGAAATTATATGGTATTTGTCTTTCTCTGACTGACTCGTTTTGCTTAACATAATAACAATCTAGCCCCATTCATGTCATTGTGAAAAGCAGGGTTTCATTCATTTGGATAGGTGAGTAATACTCCATTGTGTGTGTGTGTGTGCGTGTGTGTGTATCACATCATCTTTATCCATTCATCAGTCGATGGATATTTGTGCTCTTTCCATAGTTTGACTATTGTGGACATTGCTGCCATAAACATTTGGGTGCACATGCCTCTTCAGATCACTACATTTGTATCTTTGGGGTAAATATCCAGTAGTGCAACTGCTGGGTCATAGGGTAGCTCTATTTTCAACTTTTTGAGGAACCGCCACACTGTTTTCCAGAGTGGCTGCACCAGCTTGCGTTCCCACCGACAGTGTAGGGTTCCCCTTTCTCTGCATTCTCTCCAACACCTGCTTTGTCTTCTGTTATTAATTTTAGCCATTCTGACAGGTGTGAGGAGATAATTCACCGTAGTTTTGATTCACATTTCCCTGAGGATGAGTGATGTTGAGCATCTTCTCATGTGTCTGTTGGCCGTCTGGATGTCTTCTTTGGAAAAGTGACTATTCATGTCTTCTGCCCATTTCTTAACTGGATGATTTGTTTTTTGGGTGTTGAATTTGATAAGTTCTTCATAGATTTTGGACACTAACTCTTTATCAGATGTGTCATTTGCAGATATCTTCTCCCATTCCGTAGGCTGCCTTCTAGTTCTGTTGGTTGTTTCCTTCACTGTGCAGAAGCTTTTTATCTTGATGAAGTCCCAGTAGTTCATTTTTGCTTTTGTTTCCCTTGCCTCTGGCGACGTGTCCAGGAAGAGCGACCAAGGTCAGAGATTTCTGCCTGTGTTCTCCTCTGGGATTTTGATGGTTTCCTGTCTCACATTTTGGTCTTTCATTATGGTTTCCATTTTGAAACCAGAAGCTTCTAACACTGCTTCAGAAACCGGACCTCTCACGTGTTGGGGTCTCTGCTTAATGCTTTACAGGCATCATCTCATTTAATCCACATAACAATACTACTGAAGTGGGTACTTTTTAAACTAGAGGATACACATCCTTTAATCAGCTTTGACAAGAGCATTTTCATCACCTCAGAAAGTTCCCTTGTCCTCGTCTCAGATAGTCACTGCCACACATACACCAAACAAACCCTCATCTGATTTCTATCAAAATAGGCTAGTCTTTACTCTTTAGAATGCCATGTAGCATATATTTATGTGTGTATTTTACTGTATTCACTTATAACATCTACGGTGTTCGTTCCACAAGTTACGACCTAGGAGGCCCATCTATATAAACTCAGCTACAAAGCTCGAGAAATCAAAGAGGGAGAAGGGCCACAAGCTGACACTGTATAAGCTACAGAAAGAAACAGCTCTATGAACTTATTTCAAGGAGCTTTTTATTCATTCCATTTGTTTTTCTGAATAATATTCTATCGACATCATATCGACATACCAGGGTCTGTTCACCTGCTGACAGACATTTGAGCAATTTCCAATTTGAGGCTATTACCAAAAAGAAAGAAAACCACTATAAATATTCATGCACTGTCTTTGTGTGGCTATGTGTCTTTAACGCACTGAGGAGTGGAGTGGCTGGGACACGTGGCAAGTGTATGTTAGCTTTATGAGAAATTGCCAAATAACCAATGTGTTTGTAAATTTTTACTTTGCTGCTGGAAATGTATGACAGCTCTGGAGGCTGTCCATCCTTGCCAACACTTGGTATTGTCAGGTCTTTTTAAAAAATGTTATCCAATAAAACATTCTTATGTGTTCACTTTACATTCTCTGCTGACCAATGATGTTAAGCATCTTTCATCATATGCTGATTGGCGATACATATATCTTCCTTTGGGAAGTATCCAATACCCACCCCATTTTTTTAAAAAGATTTTATTTATTTATTTGACAGAGAGAGATAAAGCGAGAGAGGAAACACAAGCAGAGGGAGTGGGAGAGGGAGAAGCAGGCTTCCCGCGGCGCAGGGAGCCAGATGCGGGGCTTGATCCCAGGACTGTGGGATCATAACCTGAGCCGAAGGCAGACACTTAACTACTGAGCCACCCAGGCAACCCCCACCTCCATTTTTAATTAGGTTCTTTGTCTTCCTATTACTGAGTTATAATCACATTTTATATATTCTGGATAAAAATTCCTTGTCAGATAAACAGCGAATATTGGCTCTGGCCCTTAACTAGCTATGCTAGAATTTAAGCAAAGCATTAAGCAGACGTAGGGGAAACTTGCTGAAATCTTAATCAATTAAACATTTATAGACCTAAGACAATACATTACAGGGGGGAGGAGTAGAGGACAGGAGGGAATCAGACTTCGTAGTTCGGACTGCTTTTGTGATCTCCATAGACAAGAAGTTACAGGCAAAGCCCATTGCTGCTGAAATCAAAGGTATTGATTCATGCCATGGCCATGTAAAAGTTAAATTAGCAAGATTATTGTGCAAACACATTCTGGTTAAATCTGGGGTGGGGGAAAAAGCAGACTCCAGGAGGTCAAAGCAGTTCATTACGTAGGAAAGCATAAACTTGAGGATTGTTGTTTCTGTCTCTGTCCTAGAAGGGCCTAGCAGAGGGGTCATCCAGTGAAACAAAGATGTCGTGGATACGCACAACTCGGTGTACGCGCACACCCAGTGGGAAACCAACCAGGGGGCCCTTCAGTAAAAAGTTATAAAGTAATAAAATAAAATAACACGAATGGTGGTGGAGAAATGACTTTAATGATGTGGGCACTACCTGTTCTTCTACTCCAGGATCCACTGACCAAGGATTAGCTGCCTTCTAAAGGAGAGAACTGGCCTGCAGAGTGTTGCTGAATCTAGACAGCTCTTGGCTGCCGGTGGCTCTCTGCGTAGAAAGCTAAAAAGACTTGTAAGGATGATATTGACTATGCAGGTTTATCTCCTCAACTATGACTTGTAAGATCAAGAGCTTTTGCAAAAGGGTGAGATGTCTTCTTTCCTCACTGAATCTGTGGTGCAGAGATCAGTAGAAAGGGTCAGTCAGAGATTGGAAAATAGCAATGGGTTTGTTAAACTGATCTAAGTCCTTGAGAAGGGTGGCTTTTTTGAGTAGAACATGGTATATCTTCCTCTCCTTTTTATTCCAATTTGGCTTCCCAGGGATTTTTACTAAATATTATATATTAAATTAAAGTAATATAACAAAGTTACAAATACAATTTTTTTAAAGATTTCTTTTTAAAAAGAGAGAGGGAGAGAGCATGAGCGCAGGCAGAGAGGCAGAGGGAGAGACTCTTCAAGCAGGACCCTTCCCTCCCATCCCACTCCCCCCACCTCCCTA
>LNAC01000514.1:37066-77451 GCA_002007465.1 Ailurus styani | reverse complement strand
CCCCCCACCTCCCTACCCCCTCCACACTCCCCCCTGCCACTGCTAAGCATGGAGTTGCATGCGGGGCTCGATCTCACAACCCATGCGATCATTACCTCAACTGAAACTAAGAGTCAACACTTAACCAACTGAACCACCCAGGCGCCCCACAAGTCAAATTTTAAAATTACAATCATTTTCAAACATCACACTTTTAACTAAATCGCTCTTCACATGGATGTACTCTGGCCATTTATATCTGGTCATCTGTTCTTTATGGTCCACACCAGGATCCAACCCAGTTGTACATTAGCACCAGTGAATGAATGGAGGTATTCCTTACTCTCCTCTGCTCTGTGGTTGGACATGGCTTGAATGATGGAGGCACATTCTGTGCTGGCATCTCCTGGGTGTTGCAGGGAGATGTGTCTCGTGTCCAGCTTGACTCGTTCTCCTAAAGATACAGTTATGGCCCTGCGAGATTCCAGGGAAGCCTTGTACATGCAGAAGAACTTCTACCACCAGGTTTCTCCAAATGAGTGCAGGTATCTTTTAGGGAAAGGACGGCTAACAAATTGAACACTTATCATATGCCTGGCGTGGCCCTAAGTGTTTTGACGAGCATTAACTCATGCCATCCTCATACCAAAGTCCTACGAGATGGATGGCATTATTATCACTTCTTATGGGGGAGGAAACAGGCCACTCTCTACTTCCCTGTGGTTTTGAATAACTGGTCCTGGGCTCTTCCTCTCGCATTTTCACATAGCTAAAGTCACCGGTGTTTTGTTTCTCCCCCAGAACTGAAACCACTTAGAATATTGTTGATCCACTACCAAGTGCATAGAGTTAGTGAAGCACATTCTTTTCTCAAGGTGGAGGCTCTTGCTTTTACTCACTGCCTGGTGACATCGTTCTTGGTCTGGCTGTATTTTAGGAGGCAGGATAAGAGGTATATGCACTGCGATTCCAAAGCCTTGACCTTCGATGTCCCAACCTGCCTGATACATTCCTGATTAAGTTTCATTCGGGGAGTTTGGTTCTTTAAAAGAAAGAAAATCGGTGAACGAATTTATACTGTACGTTAGCTCCGTTCTTCTTGGGCAGTATATTCATCACGCCATGATCCCATTTCCCTCTCCTGCCACAAACTTCGCTGATTGTTCAACTTCCACTTTTGGCTCCTCCCTGACCTTGGTAAGCCCTGTCACCTCCATGTATCTCAAATTTCCTCACCTGTAAAATGAGAAAACCCTTTGCTCCATTGCGTGGCTGCTAAGGCTCCACTGGGATGCTGTCATTTCTTAAAAATGTTGAGGGAGATAAAATCCGCCCAGTGAGTATTTCCTGGCAAGTCGCTCTGAGCTTGTCATGCTGAAGAGCCTAAGACTCTTCCATGAGCTCCCCACGACCCCAAGGACAGAGTCAAGTCTCTTGGCATTTCTACAAGGTCCTCAGCAACGGACCACTGCTCAGCCCTCTGAAACAACCTTTAAGCTTCTGGAACATGGCCGCTCCCCCAGCCTCTGGGCCCTTTTACATACATTCCCATTTGGTCAGAACCCCCTCTCCTCTGTCCATCTCCACAGGACCATCTCCTGCTCACTGGGTTCAGCTTTGATGTCACTTTGGGATTTGTTCCTCACACCCCAGTTCAGGCACCACGTGCGTAACAGAGTATTTCCACAGCCTCTTTACTTTCCTCTGTCCCTTCACTTGACCTCCAATGTTTTTTATGGACTCCCCTGCACCTACACATGGCAGGTGCTCAATTAAATACTACTGAATTATAGAATGAATACAGGAATGAGTATAATTTGGGGAAAGAGTGGGTTTTGCAATTGCTCCCAAGAGCAAAAAAGACAAGAGCTCCATAAATGTCTAGGTACAGCAAGGAATAAACAGAACTTTCATAAATGTCCTTTTTTTTTTTTTTGAACCTGGAAGATTATCTGGAAGGTAAAGACAAGGCTCAGGGCAGACGTGAAGAGAACCTGAATCGCAACTCGAACGGCAGTGAACCTAGGCATCGTAGGCTGTTTGTCTGAGTGTCAAGGGCAGAGCCATCGTGGAAGCTGTGCTGTGTGGCCGGAGATCGTGGGTCATCTGCGTGAGCCTGAAAGATTGCTGAGATCTAAGAGCAACTCATCCCATCATTCATCTTGTGTTTTCTTTTGTTTGGACTGCATCCCATCACAGAGGAATCTCGGTCTGTGACAGCCAGGTGGCTCTTACCTCCTCCCCCAAACTAATAAAACCTTACTTGTACACAAGACAGGATGGTACACAAAAATTAATGCCATCTAGCAAAGTCCACGACAAATGTCTCCCATCAGGACAGCCTCTCTGGAAAGCTGTGCTGGGCCCGGCCACTCTCTCCCTCCTCGGACCCACGGCAAATGACGTTATTCACTTAGTGAGTCACAGTGCTTGGAAATCCCTCCTCGAAATATCATTTCGGCCTTTATTCTTTAGTTAGTAATATATTCCCGTTTTATTCAGCCACCTAGGTGATAAGGGAGTTGGTTGAAAGTTACAACCACCTCTTGAAAGCAAGCATGGCCCAGCCTTTTGCTTCTTGCTCTAGGGAAGTTCTCAGGAAGTATTTATTCACCCGATTCAATTGATTTCTCTCTCTGGCTCGGCACATATGGGTCACAGTGGATGGCCATTTTCCACTTCACTTTTTGGCTTCTTAACAGCCCTTTCTTTAAGGAGTCCATTTGCCCGTGTGTGAAGAATTTGACCGCTCACCCCCCCCTTTCCAGCCTCTGGCCAAGGGCCCTGCCCAAGTGGCCTTCTGTGGTTGAGTTTTGCCAGCTCACTTCAAAGGTCTAGACTTTTGAACAAAAGGCCCAACAGGCCAGGCAGGACAACCCGCCACATAGCCGAACATAAATGCATCTGAGAATGAGATGCAGATTGTCCCCTCACCACAGCACGGGGCTTCGAGGGCCGTTGGCCCGCTTGAAGTAACCCCAGGGCCCCTTCCTGGAGCTTTGACGAGCCACTGGAACTAATGCACAGCAGGGCACCGCGCCCTGGTTTGAATTTAAGCCATCCTGTTGAATTTGAGCAAAACTCCCTTTACAGGAGAATTAAACAATAACCACATCACAGGGCAGTCTTCAAGTAGCTGCAGACATCTGCTCCAAGGGGAGGGACAAGCACATGGCCCTCATGGGCCCCAGCCCAGGAGGAATTTTGTTTGTGACATGCTTTTGGTCCAGGCTTGTTCTTTGGCTCATGTTAAATGGGGGAACTTAGCAACGTAGTGAAAGAAGCCATTTTGTCTCCACCCTGCAGGGCCAAATTGCTTCCTTGCTCCTTCTAGCTTCCCGACTACTGAAGTAAGTCTGGATCTATCTCAGTTGGTAAGTGGAGCATCGTCAGCACGTCCAGACTTATTGCTGCTGGCCAGGCAGGGCAGTCTTGAAATAAAGCCCAGGCCAGCCCAGTGATGGGTATTAAGGAGGGCACGTATGGCATGGAGCACTGGGTGTTATTCGCAAACAATGAATCGTGGAACGGTACATCAAAAACTAATGATGTACTGTGTGGTGACTAACACAGCATAATAAAAAAATTAAAAGTAAAAAATAAATTTAAAAAATAAGTAAAACCCAGAGTTGGAGTTCAGACCTGGGTTCTAGCCCCTGCAGTGCCACCGTTAGCTGTGTGGTCCTGGGTTAGTCATTAGTCTGACTAATGTATGTGGATTTCCATCTGTAGAAACCAGCAGTGGAGCCCAGTGGTGTCTGTGGTTTCTTCTAGTCCTAACATCTGTTATTTCTCTCCTAGGCCTGGCTCTGGGCTAGAGAATTATTAGTGTGAAGTTGGATCAAGGAAACCTCGTTGAAGATGGAGCCGGGAAGCCAGAAGGGGGAGCTCTCACACCTCACTGCTGGTCCTTGTCAATGGCGGACCCACCGTGAAGAAAATATCTTGAATTCCCAGTGGAACAAACTGACCCTTGACTATCCCAGCAGGGGAAAGAAAGATTTTCTCCTCGCCCAGCAACAGCCCAGCCAAAAACAGACTGTCACAGCTCAGCCAATGAAAAGCCACCACACTTCTGGCTCCCAGTTTACTCCAATGGAATTTTTGTTTATAACAGCTGGTCCCCAGTCCCCTCTTTCTACAAGCTTGCCTATAGTTTTGCCATAGTTCACATGTCCCGGATCGCAATTCTCTGCTCTTCTCATATTAGCCCATTTTTGCCAATAAAATAACTGGCAGTTTTAATTTTCAGGTAAACATTAACAAATTTCAACCCCACTCACACCGCTGATAGAGCATCTGTCCATCAAGAGCTGTAGCAATGATCTAGGAAATTAAACCAATTCGTTTTAATAAATAAATAAATAAATAAATAAATATATATATATATATATATATATTTGACAGAGAGGGAGCGCGCGAGAGTACACAAGTAGGGGGACGGGCAGAGGGAGAAGCTGACTCCCAGCTGAGCCAGGAGCCAGATCTGGTACTTGATCGGAGCACCCCAGGATCATGACCTGAGATGAAGGCAGATGCTTAACCGACTGAGCCACACTGACATCCAGTCAAATTCATTTTAACTCACAAAAGGGGGTTAATCAGGCTCCAGAAGCTAGCTCTGAATGGTCCGTTTTTATTGTCTTGGAGACGTTCACGAGGTATTTTCCATGTACATTTCCCTTGTGGGGTGTAGTCTCTGGGAGTTAATTCGGGGGCAACAAAAGCAGAGGTCACAGAAATGTGAGGTCATTCCAATTCATTGCAGTTTGTCTGCAACCATGCCTGAAGCATGTACCCAGAAATACAGAAATGAACGAAACGGAAGATTGTACCTGGGGTAAACCATGTCTACAGTCTCTTGTCCTAAACCAAGGGTGAAAATGTTTGAAATCTCAACCCCCTTCCAAATTCTATAGGAGTCCTTTAGTGACGAAGCTAAGTCATTTAACACGTCATCCCCATGAAAATGGAAGATGCTGGTTTGCAGCCATTTTGCATTGGCTACCACCAAGTTCAAGGCCCAGCCCAATGCTGTTGCTTTGGGATATCCTAATTACAGTGTCTGCATTTGTGAGATCCTAATTACTGTGTCTGCCAGTACTAACACCCTTTAAGAGTCCTTGGAGCCTAAAGGTGACATCGAGGTCAAAGTCATTTTTGTTGCCATGAGCCTAGTCAGAAAGCCAAGGAGAAATTGCTCATAGGGCACTGGTTTTTCCCTCCTTTCTGAACTGTTTTGATTTAGTGAATGGCTTAGAAATTAAGGATGGTTTTGCTTGTCCCCACCAGCTTCCAGTGACTGAAATCGTAGCTGTAACCTAGTCTACAGGGCAAGATGGCACATCCTCAGGCTGGTCTCTGGTAAATTCTAACCTCGTTGATACCTAACACCCATCAGGCTGTGCCTGACTTAACACCTGACAACAATCAGTGTCACAGAATCTGATCCCGTCGCCAGGAGATGCTCCTCTTTCGGAAGGGCATTCCTCCACCTTTGACCCAACCGCACAGTAAATGCCACTTTCCTGCCCCTACAGCTGCAACAGGGAAAGGGATATCAGCTGCACAACCCAGTAACCATGGATAGGGAGGTGGGCTGGAACATTCCCTTTGCCATGGGAGTGGTGCCGTGTCCTTACTTGCCCTTGTTCCAGGCCTGCCACCCACTCTTAGCACATAATCAAAGCTGAGTGAGTCAGGTTCTCCCCTGAACCTGAGGGCCTGAAGTAGCAATTTACTTCATGGGACAAAAAGAGTGATTTGGAAGAGCTAATGAAAGCCTACCATTGCTTGACCGTGCTCCCTGATGCAGCCTTCCACATTGTTGTATCTGACTCAAGATCTGTCAAGTACTCAAGCATAAATAAATGTTCCTGCACAGTCCCCTTATTACCAAGGAAGACACCAATTTTTTGAGAAAGCAAAGCAAATACTTTAGTATGGTATTTGCTTTGCTTAAAACACAAATGGAATACCTGATGTGTTGTTGGGAGTGGCAGAATTGGCCATGATTATGCCAAATATGAATTCATTTGGACAAATCAAGGGAGGAAACTTCAAAACTCAACTTGTTACTTGATGAAGTCATCAGGAAAATTTATTCAAAACAAAAAATTTACTACTCCTAAGTAAACAGATACAAGATGCTTTTGAGAGTTAGATGTCTCCTGTCTCAGTATCTCCAGTAAAATTCTGAACTCTTGAAATCAGAGAGCTATTTTTGTTTGTGCTAAAGTCTTCCAACTTCTAGAAGATTGCCCAGTACATAGTAGGTGCTCAAAAACTTTTTACAGAATCAATGAAGGCAGAATTGGTATAACCAACTGGAGTTAATGAAGACAATAACCGATTATAGGCCCAGACTTAATCATGGCTATCATAGACATTAATGGGCATGACATAGGTATTAGTTAGGCTTCTCCAGAGAAACAGAACCAACAGGAGGTGTGTATGTAGAGAGGTGTATTTTAAGGAATTGGCTCATGTGATTGTGGGGGCTGGCGAGTCTGAAAGCTGCAGAGTAGGCTATCAGGCTGGAGACCCAGGGGAGATCTGATGCTACAGCTTGAATCTGAAGACTCTCTGGAGGTAGGATTCCTTCTTCCTCAGGGGATCTCGGTCTTTCCCCTTAAAACCTTCAACTGATTAGAGGATGCCCACCCATATTCATAGGCTTTACTCAAAGTCCACTGATTTAAATATTAATGTCATCAAAAAATGCCTTCACAGCAAAATCTGGAGTTGAGATAGAGCCATGTGACACCATAACCTAGCTAAGCTGACACCTAGAATTAACCATCGCAATGTGATTTGAGTTGCACAGAGTAGAATACTCAAGTGAGGAGCATCTCTCCACCAACAGCTAAAAGTCTACCTTTAGAGCAGTGGTTCTCAAACCTTAACGTACAGAAGAGTGACCAAGAAGCATAATAAAAATGCAGATTTCTGGACCCCATTCCAGGACAATTGTCCTCAGAAACTCACAGCTGGGGTCCACACATTGAAGCATTTCAGAAACTCCAGTAAAGACACTTCTGAAAGGCATACCTTGTGTGACACCACATCACATCATGAAGTCATTTTGTTATCTTACTAACTTAGTACTCATAAATTCCCTTTGACATTACAACTGGTAAACAAAGCCTCTGTTGCTGGTAATAGTTTCTGTTGCTGGTAATCAGAGAAAAGCAAATTAAAACACTGTTGCATTAGGTTGCTAGAGCTGCCCTAATGTAATACCAGACTGGATCGCTTGAAAAAAAGAATATTATTGTCTCACAGTAATGGAGGTCAGAAATTCAAGATCAAGATGTCAGCAGGGTCGCTTTCTTCTGAAGGCCGTGAGGGAAGGGGCTGGCCCATGCCTCTCTCCTAGCTCTAGCCACCTTTGAAGGTCCTTGGCTGATAGAAGCATCTCTGATTTCTGCCTTCATCCTCACATGACATTCTCGTGTGTATGTGTGTGTGTGTGTGTGTGTGGTCTTCTTATAAGAACACCAGTCGTATCTGAGTAGTCCCCACTGTAGTGACCTTTTCTTAACTAATTACATCTGCAAATGACCCTGTTTTCAAATAGGGTCACATTCTGAGGTCCTGAGGCTTAGGATTTTAACATAGGAAGGGTTTTTTGGAGGGCGAGAGACACAATTCAGTCCATAACAATAATAATTGTATTGTACCAATTTCCCCCAGACACATTCAGTAAATATTTAAAGACCGCATTTGTAGGAGATGACACAAGGGGAAGAGTCAAAGGTCCCTGGCGGGGGGTGGGGGCAGTTCTCTATCATCTCTTTAGATTCTTTGTTGCATTATTTCTTCGAGGTCTTGATTATCCTGGAGGGAAGTACTATAAAAAACCCAAACATTTCCCTAGAGTCCTTTTCTAGAGATATTCCCCATGGAAATTTCTCTCTAAGGTTTAGATTAGGCCAATTCTGCTCTAAACCTTAGAGAGAAACTCTTCCCTCATTTTTCTAGAAATACTGCTGCTACATTTGGCCTTGGCTCATCAACAAGGCTGCAGATAGAGATGGAGAAAAGTACCGATGCGGTCTGAATGTCTGAGGTAGCACAAAAAAGATAAGAATAAGATAAATAAATGTTTAGAGATGGAGAAGAAACAAATCAATATATCATAACTCACAGGGAACATGATTGTGCATGTAGAAAATCCAAAGGCAACTGTAGCTAAAAATACTAGAATTGAAAGAGAATTTAGCAAGTTCAGTGAATATCACATCCATTGTATTTCTGTGTAACTGCAATAAGCAATTCGAAAATAAAACTGTAAAAATGGTATCATTTCCAACAGTATCAAAGGATCACATACCTAGGAATAAATCTAAAGAAAGAGGACAAGACTTAAAAAAAAAAACCCCACATTATTAAGAGAAATTAATGAGGACCTAAATGTGGAAATAAACCAAGTTCAGGAAGCACCAGATACACTATTGTAAATAGGTGAATTTTCCATTTCTTTTCTGCAGAATCAATGCAATCTGGATCAACATTCCAACAGGATTTTGTGAAATTATGAAAGCTGGGTCTAAGATTTGTGTGAAAATACAGATGGTCAATAATAGCTAAGGCAATCTTAGTGAAGAACAAAGTAGAGGGACTTTCATTGCTGGATTTTGAGAATTACTGTGGACTACAGAAAGTTAAGAGTGTGGTATTTGGGCAAGGAGAGACAAATAGGCTGACAGACCAGGAAAGAGAATCCAGAAACAGACCCATTCTTACATGGACACTTGGTTTATAACCAGGTGACATTGCACAGCACTGGGGTAAGGGTGGTCTTTTCAATAAACGGTGAAGGATCAAATACATCTCTATATGGAAAAAGGGGAAACCTGATTCCAACCTCACCCCATGCACAAAAATCAGCTCCAGGTGGATTTGAGAACTCAGTGTGAAATAAAATTTCAACAAGCTAACAGGAGAATATCATCAGCACCTTGGGATAAGAAAAGATTTGTCAAGCAGGGTAAAAAAATACCAAAAACCTGGGGTGTCTGGGTAGCTCAGATGGTTAGGCGTCTGCCTTCGGCTCAGGTCATGATCCCGGGGTCCTGGGATAGAGTTCCGCATCGGGCTCCCTGCTCAGCAGGGAATCTGCTTCTCCCTCTCCCTCTGCCTCTCCCTTTGCTTGTGCTCTCTCTGCCTCTTTCTCAAATGAACAGACAAAAAAGAAATCTTAAAAAAAATAACCCCCCAAATCAGAACAAAATCCCACCAACCATAAAGAAGAGTCAGAAAAATTACAATGACTACATTAAAATTCAGGATTTCTATTGATCAAAGACACAATTAAAAAAAAAATAAACATGACAAGACCAGCCACCGAGCAAGAGAATATAACCACAACAAAGGGTTCTTATCCGGAGGATACTATATAATTAAGGAAAAAGATAGTCCGCCAAGTAAAAATATAGGCAAGAGCTTTCAACAGGTAGTTCATAAAAGAAGATCTCCAAATGGCTAGTAACGATCTGAGAAAGTGTTCAACCTTATTAGTCATCAGGAAAGTGCGAATTAAAGCTATAGTAAGATTCAGACACTCAAAATGGAAAGGAGAGATGGTACCAAGTATTAGCAAAGATATGGAACAACTATAACTCTCACATGTTGTCAATGGAAGGTTAAGTTTGGACACGGTTTAGCATTATTTTCTGAACTCTGATAAACTCATGACCAATGACAGCAATTTCGTGCATGTGTGTGTTTGTGCATACGTGCATGTAAAGACTTGTACAAGAATCATCATAGTAATGCTACTAGTACTGGTCAAGAGCTAAAACAACCTAAATGACAACAGAATGGCTAGATAAATAACCTACTATATATATTTATACAATGAAATACTATAAAACAAAGATAAGAAACAAACATTTATTGCTACGTTTAACAACTTGGAAGAATTTCACAGTCTTTACACTGAGTGAAAGAACCAGAAATGAAAGTCTTCATAGAGATGTAATTCCATTAATATAAGTCCAAAGTATACAAAATTAAAAGTTGGAGTTTGAGTCAGAGTTGCTCCATCTTTGGAGAGGAGGGGAAGGCAGTGCCAGAGAGGGACACATGGACTCTTCTTGGATGGGGGATGTGGGTTTATTTCTTGGTATGAGTGATGGTAGCAAGGTGTGTTAAATTGGAGGTAACTCACCAAGCTACATGTTAATGGTTCCATGTTATACTCTCATAAAAAGAACTTTTGGATTCCTTACATTATTTGGTAGGAAAAGTTAGGAAATTTGAAATAGAGAATAAAATAACAAAGAAACTGTAAAAAAAAAATAGAAAAAGCTTAGAAAGTTGAAGGATTCATCTTGAAATCCACATCAGAGTCCTAAGAGTTTCAGGAAAAGTTTCAGAGGAAAAGTAGAAGAGGAAATTATCCAAGAAATAATCCAATAACTCCCTAGAACTGAAATTCAAATTAGCCTCCTAATGTCCACTTAAATGGGTGAAAAAAGTAATACACCAAGGCACATGTTTCCAGAATACTGGGGACAAAGAGCAGAGCCTCAGATCTTTCAAAGAGAAAATTGAGGAGTGCCAGCCGCGAGCCCAAGCACCTTTATTAGTGCTGGGCTGAACAGTCTGCAGCAGACCCAGATAGAAATCAATCCTGTTAAAGCCTTATTTTGTATCTTAGTGTATCATGGAGGTCCACTTCGGGGACTCAGCTCAGTATAGGGCTGGCGGGCCTCCCCAGGGTATTCTTTGCTGAGGAAGAATGGATGTTTTCTGCAAATCTGTAAAGACCACTGGCTGCATTCTTGAGGGTGGCTTTCTGTTTCCATTTTCCTAGATCCCTTTCCTCTTATCCAGCTCTGTCCCAATGTTTTTCCTCTTGTGCGCAGCCTCCGGGTTGGTTTCTGCACCAAATGGCATCCTCAGGTGGGGTCTTCCTCTTCAGTGGTCTGCTCTATGTCCCTGCCCTTCAGTGTCCTCCTGTCTTCATCACTCCTCATGGTGTCTCTTTCTCACCTTCCACCTCTCTTGGGGCTCCTCTAGTTTGGCCAAGTCTCCTGTGAGCCAAGCTCATCTTCCTACAACTCTGAGTTGGTCCTGTGGTAAGGGGGGAAAGTCTTCCCAGACTAAAGACATTTTTAGACAGGAAAGACCTGAGAAAACAAAGACTAAAAAACAAAATAAAGCAGAAAACCCTTCCATGCACGCTCTCTTAAGAAGCATCCTAGGTACTTTGTTGGAAACAAAGAAATAATAGGAGAAAGACATTGAGTTCATAGATCAGGAATCCAACAAGAGAGAAATGAAACAATCTGCAGGAAATGCTGGAGAGAGATCACGAGCTGCTTGTTATAAAACAGACCCAGAGAGCAGCCTCTGAGCATGGGTGGGATGACCAAAGGGTCCAGGAGGAAGGGCTCCAAGAAAAAGAATGGAACTGGTAGATGACCTCTTTTACAGTATTCTGATGGGTGTATAGATCCTGCAGAGACATTTACTAACTCCAGGGAAAACGTAATTGGTTCAAGAAAGGAAATGTCATCAGAGCTCAATAAAGAGTTCCGCTGCAAGTATTTACAGAATCACAATATGAACACCAAGCTAAAAATTATTATGTAACACAATTGGGTGGAAAGCAACATGTGTGTGGAAAGCTATGGAATTCTTCCTGGGAAAGCGGCTCATCTACTTACTCAGCCACATCTGAACTAACAAGCAGAAGTCCCTTGCGCTCATCATCCATGCAGTCTTCCAGCCATGCAACGTTTTTGAGCAGTTATTGCTGATGCCGGGCCCTTGGTAAATGAAATCTGGGGCAGCCTGGAAGGTCAGCTCTAAACTTTTCTCTGAAACCCCCCTTACTACCCTGGAAGTCTCCTCTTCTGACCTAAGGCTATCTGCTCTCAGATGGTGGGAATTCAATCTTTTCTCTTTGCTTTCTCCTTCCTAAATCCATACTCCCTCTTTACCTGCATGAACTGTACACTCAGAACTGACACCTTTTCAAAAAGTCCTTTACTAGGTAAATGTGGATACATCCCCATGGTTGTTCTTTGTTCATATCTTGAGAAATTCTGTTTTGTGAGCAATACCCAAGCTGTTTGATATACCAAGGCTCACCAACAAAACAGCTGTTCTTACTGTCGCTGGGCAGCGGTGATGGCAAGAGAGGGAGTCCAATTTTGCTGGAATCTGAAGGTGATTTGAGTGTGGTTTCTGGTCCTGTCTTAGTGAACATAATTGTTAATTGTTTTCTGACTCAGTTTACCATTCCTTTTCCCTGGCAGGTTTGGAGTTCCTCAAGGGAATAAACATTTTATTTATCTTTAGTTTTCCCTTTCATGCCTACCAAATTCCCCATAATGTGGCAGCTTCTCAAAAATACCTCTTTTTGAATTGGTGAATTGAGTAAACTTAGTCCTCCTGGCAGTAACATAAATATAACCCTTCCCCTGACCCCAGTTCTGAGGGGCAGAATCTGAGGGTTCTTTCACCGATTAAATTCCCTGCTGATTTTTTCCCCGCCTTAACTCTATGTCATGTTTGTTCTCTGTTGATTTATTTTTCCCTCCAGGCTCTGTGTCCCATTCATTCTTTTGAATATTGCCTCAAAACTCTGATTCTCAGCCTGTGGTAATAGCTCCCATTATGTAAAAGGATATCATAAAAGTGCCTAGAAATTTTTAGAACAATAACAATTTAAATTCCCACCCTTAAATATTAAATAAATAAGGCATGTTTAATCGGGTGGAGGGAACTGGAGAGGAAGCTACAGAATCAAATCAACAACAGGATGTTGCAACTTCCAGAAAGTTGGGAAATGCTTGCCCCAGGGGACCAGAAATAAACCCATGTCCTTTTATTAGTCCTGGGCCCAACAGTCTGGAGCAAACCCTGACAGCAATAAATCTTGTTAAAGAATTATTTATTTTGCAATTTTTTTAAGCAATTGCAAATTGGCTTTCATGTGGTGTGGTGTGTCCATTCAGAGGACACTGTCTGCTAGGATTTTGTCATCGGGGGTTTAAAAGCAAAACGAAAAGCCTAACTCACACATTCACTAGAAAGTGTCCGTACTCTTGCTCCAACTATGAAAGAAACAGGGGCTGCTCACTGGTTTGGTCCATACTGGGTGCTGGAATCACGACAGTCATCGTCACAAAGTGGCTTCGGGGTTCAGGAGGTCGTTTTAACAATACTCAGAAGAGTTCCAAAATTCAGTTATTCTGAAGTCAACAAAAGGTTCCCGGAAAATGCCTGAACTTTTTTCTACTTATCTCTAAAACTTTGGAAATAACCCATGCTATTTTTATTTGGTATGTGGCGACACTCAAGAGGTAGATCAGGAATATTTTTTCTCTATTATCAACATCTGGAATAGAGCAACACCCTTCAGATGAAGGGTGATCTTAAGTGTCTTCCTTGCTCCCAACCTGCATTTATCTGGGAACAACTAGCTGTGGCCCCCACCACCCACGCAGCAATGGGACCACCACAGCCATGTCCTACGTATGTGCCACACATGCCATACTGGGGCATGGACTGTCCTTCCTGGGCTTCACTACACTCCCTGGCTTTGGGTGTCATTCCCTTTGTTCTGAATATGATCTGAGGAATAGCAGACGATCACTCAGAAGTATTTAAAAATTTAGGTCCCTTTTGTAACATCTCTTTCAACGACTTTGTTGACCTTTATATCGTATTATAACAGAATCAAAAGAATTGGTTGGGCTTAGCCAACCCTGTTTCACCAGTATTAGGCTGAACACAGTTCTCTTTTTCAAAGTTCAGTTTAATTCATTGATCGATCGGCTGGTATTTAGAAAGAAATGACTGTTTTAGGGAGAGTACAGGGTACTGTATTTTCCAGATCCTTCCATAGTTTAAGATGCCTTCTTATTAACGTCACACATAGATGACAGTTTGGCTGGACATATAGCATTCCATTGTAACTCCACTGTTCTGGAAGAGAACTAGAAACCTGTTCATTCCTTTGCAGATAGCTTTTTAATTCTATTTTCTCAGTTATTCCTGCCTGGATATATAAATATTTTTTACTTTATGTTTGAAATTCAAATTCTTCCCCTTTCCTTTATTTTTCTCTGGTGTTCAGTAAGCCTTTTGATACTGCGAGCCTTTCTTTCTCGTGTTTGGAAAGCTTTCTTACAAGTATTAATTATCTCTTTTCTTACACTTACTCTCTTTTCTTCTTCAGAATCCCTCTACATTGCTTGCACTTTACTCTTCAGGTCTGCGTTATTTTTTTCCTTTTGTGTGTGTGTGTTCTGGTGGTGTTTCTCCTTCTTGGTTTGTAGTCACTTCGTTGATATTCTACAACACCCCAGTTGTGTTGCTCTGCCTTCCCTGGGGTTCTCCATTTAGTGATAAATCATCACTAGAAATGATTTAGATCATCTAGAGATAAATCATCTATCAGATCATTTACCAGCTCCATTCAGTGCTTTATGATTTTAGAAAGTTGTCTTCTCTAGGTTTATAGACATAAAGTTCTATTACGTCTTTTGAAGATCTGTATTTTGAAAATTTCCAACTTTTTCTTGGCTTTCTTGTAAGTGGCATCTTCAGAAACCTTCGTTTTAACTCCTGGGGAATGTGTCTCTTAGCTTTAACTACGTTATCTTTTGGGGTGTCAGGTGGGATTCCTGTTCAGTCACCCTGAGATGGAGGTCCATACTTGTTTAAGTCCCTGTCTACACTTGTGAGACAATCTTTCAGGCCAGGAAAAGGGAGGTTCAAAATCTTTAGGCCCAGAATAAAGGAGGAAGGAAAGGATACATTTTTCTATAATTTTCCTTTGTCAAGTCAGACACTTGAAAAATGGGAAAGAAGGAAGGAACTGGAAATTGAGCCATTTGGTCCAGGAGTCAGGAATTAGCTGAGAAGGCATCCTTCAAGGTCCCTGCATGTCATCCTTATTAAATTCAACAATGAGGTATCTCAACTCTGGCCAGTGATGACTGAGAACAAATACTGCTCTCAGAAGGGATGGGCCAGGTTTGAGGATGGAATCAGGGAACAGTCCATCCTGATGAGGCACAGGTAGTGGGAGTGAAGATATTCTGGATATAATTTAAAGCAGAATGGACAGGATCTGCTCTTGGCTGGGAAGTGGAGAAGGAGACTCTAGAATTATTTATCCGACCAACTTGAAGAATGATTTTGCCGTTTGCTGACATGGGGAAGGACTATGAGAATAACCATGTTTATGGATTAAAATCAAGGGTTTGGCTTTGAACCTGTCAAATTTGAGAGGTTTATAGACCCTCAGGGGAAATGTCAGGTATGTGAGTGTGGATTTCAGAAGGCAGGTCCAAGATGGAGACATAAATGTGGAAGTCTTCCTTCTATGTATGCCTTTGAAGCCAGGGGACGGGGAGTGAGCACAGAAAGGACAAAGGATTCTGTTTCTAAAGGACTCTAACAAAGGACAAAGAACAATAGAGTCCTAGGAAGACCATGCTTCCTAGACGTTGGGAAAAGGAGGGGAAACCAGCAAGCGTGAGAGGCCGAGAAGCAATAGGGGACCAGGAGACAGCGTGTCCTAGAGGTCCAGGGGAAAAAGCCTTTTGAGAAAGCAGGAGCCATCAGAGAGAGAGTGGGTACTGTGCAGAGAGCAGACGAGGTGGGGTGAGATGCAGGCCTGGTCAGGGCCCGCAGTGAGGCCCCGAGAGGGACGCAGGTGGAATGGGCAGGTGTGGTCACCCCTCTGAGGTAGGTAGCTGAAAATGAAGGTGAAGAGAAGACCAGCAGTGGGGAGAGGCGATGGCCCCAGTGTGCTTCATGTGGTCCTGTGCAGCCATTGTTAAGATGAGAGCTGTGGGGGTGTTCATAGGATGGGGGTCAGGTGAGCATCAAGAGCAACGATGACTAAAGGCCAAGTCCTCAGAAAGGAGGGAGGGCTCCGGGGCTCTGCACCAGGGACACACAGAAGTGGGCAAAGACCGGCGAAGTGGTGCTTTCACAGAGATATGCGTGGAAGTTCTCGTCTTCCATTTTCTCAGGGAAACAGACACAAGGATGAGAGGGGAGGGTGTGGGCCCGGGGAGGTTTGATGCTCCCTTCAGTCCCTCCTTCATGATCCGCTCTTCACTTCTTTATTAAAAAGACTTTTTATGAGCTGAGTCTTCACCAGTTGATGATTTCCAGAAAGTTCCTCTCACTAATATACTTTGGGAAATGCTGCTATTTAATGAGTTAATTAGATGACTCTTGAAGTGGCAAATCTCCACTCCTCCTGTGCTGAGCTTTTGTGATGGGAGCGGTATTTTAAGCCCTATGTGGAGGAAGAATCCATTCAATTCAGTAACTCAGCTCAGCGGCTAATTACGGAGTGCCATGTGCTGGGCACTTCCGGCCCAGTGTCCAGCTAGAGGCTGTCCCTGCACACAGTGCCCTCGTGTGTTTTCATGTGGCAGTTAAATGCCCCCTGGGAACAGCAGCTGTCACCATGCCCTTCCCAGCACTCTCTGCTCAACCAATATCTGCCCAGGTCACCTGGGCTCCAGGGACAGACACAAGAGCTCCCTGTCCTAGGGCTTACCTGGAGGGCCATTTGCCTCTGAGAAAAAAAGGAGGAAAAAAAAAAAGAAAGTAAGCTTAGGTGACTTCTCCCCCATTTTGCTCCTGGCCTCTTGTTTTGGACAGTAGGAGGCTTCACATTCTGTCTCCAAGAGAAAGAGAGCTTCGGCTGCTCTCTCTCTTAAAGCCTCAGTGACAAATCTAGTCAGAGACTTTAAAAAGCACCATTTAAAAAACCAGACTTGCAGAGACACGACTGTGTGTCGCTTTGTACCTAGTAACCACTGCTGGCTGCCGTCCAGAAAACAGGAAACAGTCTAAAAATTACAGTTTTAGAAAAGGCTATCCTTGATAATAGATCCTGTTATTCATCACTGAGGCCTGAAAGGTTAGGACATTTGAGAATGTTTCTTTTGAATAGTGGCGAGATTGAGGCAAGAGGGAGAAGGCTAGAGGTTGGGAGGAGTGGGAGGGAAAGAGGGAGGGAAGGACAGGGAGGGAACAAGGGCGGTGGGGGTGGGCGTGGGGGGAGGAAGAGCGGAAGAAGGAAGGGAAGTAGGGGGGAAGGGAGAGAAAAAGGAGAAAAAGAAGGTGATCTGTTTGGGGACAAAAACATTTTGGAAGAAGTGCAACGAAAATATAGAGAGTAAATAAGCTGTCAGGAAATGGACTCATCTTGAATTATTAGAAATCATTTCATTTCCTAATGAAATAGCTACAGATGTCTGTCATCATGATGATAAAATTAAGGGGAGAGGAAATATTTAACTTGTATGCACCATTCACATTACTTAAAGTTGCCTTTTTAAGTCAAATTTAAAAAGCGTGGAAGAAGCAAAATAAGTACCAGAAAAAAAAATCCAATTGTGGCTAAATTTTCCACAGAATGATTCTTCATCCCTACCACCCCTCCATCACCCCTGATTTTTTTTAAGATTCCACAACTTTAATATATTTACATTATATAAATACTGATCTTATTCTGTTCCATCAATCTTTCTCTGTGTATCAATATTATCATTTTAAAATATATGATGCACTGTTTCACTTTTGCAGTTTATCTTATTCTTGTTTTTTGCAAAAATTCTGACTATTCTCATACTTTCTCCCAAAGATGAACTTTGGAATTCTTTTCACTATTCCACAAAACAGTCCTGCCTGCTGGAACATTGGTTCACAGAGACTAAATCGTTGCCATATCTCTTTTTCTTTTGGGTATGCCTAATAATTTCCATCTCTGGCTCAATTTAAATGAAGATAATTCTGAATTTTTTATTATACTTCTCAGGTTCACTTGAAGTAAGTGGCCTTTGTCCTTTAAATGTGTTTTTTTAATTAACATATAATATATTATTTGTTTCAGGGGTACAGGTCTGTGAATCATCAGTCTTATACAATTCACAGCACTCATCATAGCACAAACCCTCCCCGATGTCCATAACCCAGCCACCCTATCCCTATCCCCCACCCCAAACAGCCCTCAGTTTGTTTCCTGAGATTAAGGGTCTCTTATCGTTTGTCTCCCTCCCCATCCCATCTTGTTTCACTTTTTCCCTCCCTACCTCCCACGACCAGCCGCCCTTCCTCTCAAACTCCTCATATCAGTGAAATCATATGATAATTGTCTTTCTCTGATTGACTTATTTCACTTAGCATAATACCCTCTAGTTTCATTCAGGTCATTGCAAATGGCAAGGTTTCGTTTTTTATGGCTGCATAGTATTCCATTGTATATATATACCACATCTTCTTTATCCATTCATCTGTTGATGGACATCTAGGTTCTTTCAGCAGTTTGGCTATTGTGGACATTGCTGCTATAAACATTCAGGTGCACATGCCCCTTTGGATCACTACATTTATATTTTTAGGATAAATACCCAGGAATGCAATAGAGTAGGTAGCTCTATTTTCAACTTTTTGAGGAACCTCCATACTATTTTCCAGAGTGGCGGCACCAGCTTGCATTCCCACCAACAGTGTAGGAGGGGTTCCCTTTCTCCGCATCCTCACCAACATCTGTCATTTCCTGACTTGTTAATTTTAGCCATTCTGACTGGTGTGGTGGTATCTCACTGTGGTTTTGATTTGTATTTCCCTGATGCCGAGTGATGTTGAGCACTTTTTCATGTGTTTGTTGGACATCTGGATGTCTTTGCAGATGTCTGTTCATGTCTTCTGCCCATTTCTTGATTGGATTATTTGTTCTTTGGGTGTTGAGTTTGGTAAGTTCTTTGTAGATTTTGGATACTAGCCCTTTATCTGATATGTCATTTGCAAATATCTTCTCCCATTCTGTCGGTTGTCCTTTGGTTTTGTTGACTGTTTCCTTTGCTGTGCAAAAGTTTTTGATCTCGATGAAGTCCCAATAGTTCATTTTTGCCCTTGCTTCCCTTGCCTTTGGTGATGTTCCTAGGAAGAAGTTGCTGTGACTGAGGTCAAAGAGGTTGCTGCTTGTGTTCTCCTCAAGGATTTGGATGGATTCCTGTCTTACCTTGAGGTCTTTTATCCATTTAGAGTCTATTTTTGCATATGGTATAAGGAAATGTTTTAATTTCATTCTTCTGCATCTGGCTGTCCAATTTTCCCAACACCATTTGTTGAAGAGACTGTCTTTTTTTCCATTGGACATTCATTACTGTTTTGTCAAAGATTAGTTGACTATAGAGTTGAGGGTTCATTTATGGGCTCTCTATTGTGTTCCATTGATTTATGGTCTGTTTTTGTGCCACTACCATACTGTCTTGATGATGACAGCTTTGTAATAGAGCTTGAAGTCTGGAGTTGTGATGCCGTCAACTTTGGTTTTCTTTTTCAGCATTCCTCTGGCTATTTGGGGGGTCTTTTTCTGGTTCCATATAAATTTGGGGATTATTTGTTACATTTCTTTGAAAAACAATTGATGGTATTTTGATAGGGATTGCATTAAATGGATAGATTGCTTTAGGTAGCATAGCCATTTTCACAATATTTGTTCTTCCAATCCATGAGCATGGAACGTTTTTCCATTTCTTTGTGTTTTCCTCAATTTCTTTCATGAGTACTTTATAATTTTCTGAGTGCAGATTCTTTGCCACTTGGTTAAGTTTATTCCCAGGTATCTTATGGTTTTGGGTGCAGTTGTAAATGGGTTCAACTCCTTAATTTCTCTTTCTTCTGTCTTGCTGTTGGTGTATAGAAATGCAGCTGATTTCTGTGCATTGATTTTATATCCTGACACTTTACTGAATTCCTGTATGGGTTCTAGCAGTTTTGGAGTGGAGTCTTTTGGGTTTTCCACCTAAAGTATCGTATCATCTGCAAAGAGTGAGAGTTTGACTTCTTCTTTGCCGATTCGGATGCCTTTCATTTCTTTTTGTTGTCTGATTGCTGAGTCTAGGACTTCTAGTAGTATGTTGAATAGCAGTGGAGTTAGTGGACATCCTTGTCATTCATGTTCCTGACCTTAGGGGAAAAGCTCTCAGTTTTTCCCCATCGAGAATGATATTTGCTGTGAGTTTTTCATAGATAGCTTTTCTGATATTGAGGTATGTACCCTCTATCCCTACACTGTGAAGAGTTTTGATCAAGAAAGAATGCTGTACTTTTGTCAAATGCCTTTTCAGCATCTATTGAGAGTATCATATGGTTCTTGTTCTTTCTTTTATTAATGTATTGCATCACATTGATTGATTTGCAGATATTGAACCAACCTTCCATCCTAGGAATAAATCCCACTTGGTTGTGGTGAATAATCCTTTTAATGTACTGTTGGATCCTATTGGCTAGTATTTTGGTGAGAATTTTTGCATCCATGTTCATCAAGGATATTGGTCTGTAATTCTCCTTTTTGATGGGGTCTTTGTTTGGTTTGGGGATCAAGGTAATGCTGGCCTCATAAAATGAGTTTGGAAGTTTTCTTTCTGTTTCTATTTTTTGGAACACTTTCAGGAGAATAGATAATAATTCTTCTTTAAATGTTTGGTAGACAAATTATGGGTTATAGAGAGGAGGGGTATGGAGTGATGAGTGAGCCTGTGGTGGGTATTAAGGAGGGCATGGAGCACTGGGTGTGGTGCATAAACAATGAATCTTGGAATTCTATAAAAAATAAAATAAAGATGTTAAAAAAATAAATGTTTGGTAGAATTCCCCTAAGAAGCCCTCTGGCCCTGGGCTCTTGTTTGTTGGGAGATTTTTTGATGACTGCTTCAATCTCCTTACTGGTTATAGGTTTGTTCAGGTTTTCTATTTCTTCCTGGTTCAGTTTTGGTCGTTTATATGTCTCCAGGAATGTATCCATTATTTCCAGATTGTCAAATTTGCTGATGTATAGTTGCTCATAATATGTTCTTATAATTGTTTGTATTTATTTGGTGTTGGTGAATATTTCACTCATGATTTAATTAATTTGGGTCCTTTCTCTTGTATTTTTGATAAGCCAGGCCAGGGGTTTATCAATCTTATTAATTCTTTCAAAGAACCAGCTCCTAGTTTCGTTAATTTGTTCTACAGTTCTTTTGGTTTCTATTTCATTGATTTCTGCTCTGATCTTTATTATTTCTCTTCTCCTTTTGGGTGTAGGCTTCCTTTCTGGTTGTATACTTGAGACCTTTCTTGTTTCTTGAGAAAGGCTTGTATTGCTATATACTTTCTTCACAGGACCACTTTTGCTGTGTCCCAAAAATTTTGAACAGCTGTGTTTTCATTTTCATTTGTTTCCATGAATTTTTAAAATTCTTCTTTAATTTCCTGATTGACCCATTCATTCTTTAGTAGGATACTCTTTAGCTTCCATGTATCTGAGTTCTTTCCAACTTTCCTCTTGTGGTTGAGTTCTAATTTCAACGCATTGTAGTCTGAAAATATGCAGGGAATGATCCCAATCTTTTGCTACCAGTTGAGACATGATTTATGACCCAGGATGTGATCTATTATGGAGAATGTCCTATGTGCACTACAGAAGAATGTGTATTCTGTTGCTTTGGGATGGAATGTTCCAAATATATCTGTGATGTCCATTAGGTACAGTGTGTCATTTAAAGTTCTTATTTCCTTGTTGATCTTTTGCTTTGATGATCTGTCCATTTCAGTGAGGGGGGTGTTAAAGTTCCCTACTATTATTGTATTATTGCTGACGTGTTACTTTGATTTTATTATTAATTGGTTTATATAATTGGCTGCTCCCATGTTAGGGGCATAGATATTTAAAATTGTTAGATCTTCTTGTTGGACAGACCCTTTAAGTATGATATAATGTCCTTCCTCATCTCTTATTATAGTCTTTGGCTTAAAATCTAATTTATTTGATATAAGGATTGCCACCCCAGCTTTCTTTTGATGTCCATTAGCATGGTAAATTGTTTTCCACCCCCTCACTTTCAATCTGGAGGTGTCTTTGAGTCTAAAATGAGTTTCATGCAGACAGCATATTGATGGGTCTTCTTTTTTTCTTATTATCCATTTTGATACCCTGTGTCTTTTGATTGGGGGATTTAGCCCATTTACATTCAGGGTAACTGTTGAAAGGTATGACTTTAGTGCCATTTTATTGCCTGTAAGGTGACTGTTACTTTATATTACTGTATATTGTCTCTGTTCCTTTCTGGTCTATTACTTTTAGGCTCTCTCTTTGCTTAGAGGACCCCTTTCAATATTTCCTGTAGGGTTGGTTTGGTGTTTGAAAATTCTTTTTTAGTTTTTGTTTGTCCTGGAAGCCTTTTATCTCTCCTTCAATTTTCAATGACAGCCTGGCTGGATATAGTATTCTTGACTGCTTATTTTTCTCGTTTAGTGCTCTGAATATATCGTTCCTGTCCTTTCTGGGCTTCCAGGTCGCTGTGGATAGGCCTGCTGCCAATCTAATATTTCTAACAATTGTATGTTACAGATCTCTTGTCCCCAGCTGCTTTCAGGATTTTCTCTTTGCCACTGAGACTTGTATGTTTTACCATTAGATGACAGGGTGTAGACATATTTTTATTGATTTTGAGGGGGGTTCTCGGGCCTCCTGGATTTTGATGCTTGTTCCCTTCACCAAATTAGGGAAATTCTCTGCTATAATTTGCTCCAATATACCTTCTGCCCCTCTATCTCTTTCTTCTTCTGGGATCCCAATTATTCTAATATTGTTTTGTCTTATGGTATCACTTATCTCTCAAATTTTCCCCTTGTGGTCCAGTAGTTGTTTGTCTCTCTTTTTCTCAGCTTCTTTATTCTCCATCATTTGGTCTTCTATATCACTAATTCTCTCTTCTGCCTCATTTATCCTAGCAGTAAGAGCCTCCATTTTTTATTGCACCTCATTAATAGCTTTTTTTATTTCAACGTGGTTAGATTTTAGTTCTTTTATTTTCCAGAAAGGGATTTTTATTTCTCCAAAAAGGGATTCTCTATTATCTTCCATGTTTTTTTCGAGCCCAGCTAGCACCTTGGGCTAGAATGACAATAATCATCATTCTGAACTCTGGTTCTGACATATTACTAATGTCCATATTGATTAGGTCCCTAGCTGTTGGTACTGCCTCTTTTTCTTTTTTTTTTTCTTTTTTTTTTTTGAGGTGAGTTTTTCTGCCTTGTCATTTTATCCAGTAAAGAATAGATAAATGAGAGAACAAAATACTAAATATTAATACAATACTAATACTAATACAAAATAATAAAAGAGCAGCAATGATCCCAGAAAAATATATACAAACCAAATCAGAAGAGACCCGAAGCCATGGGGAGAAGAAAGGAGGGGATATATATATATATATATAAATAAATAACCAGTGACTAGAACAGAGCCACACACTTGATTTTGGGTGTATTTTGGTCTGTTAGAAGAAACTGCCTCCCAAAATTTTAAAGAAAAACTTATATATATATACACACAAAAATAAGGGTAAACGTGATGAAGAGATGGAATATGACTTTAAAAATGAAAATTTAAAAAGATTCTAAAAAAGGAATTGATAAGGTAAGAAGTTGGTCAAAAAAAGAGAAAAAAGAGGAAAGGATATGCTCAAGTTGGAGACTAGAGCAAAGCCATTCACTAGAACTGTATCCCATAATTTTAAAGAAAGAAAAACCTATATGTATACAAAAAATAAGGTTAAATACAATGAAGGGATGACTATAGGTAGCATATGTGACTATAACAATGAAAATTAAAAAAGATTTTTTAAAAATTTATTGATAAGATAAAAGTTAAAAAACATTACAATAGGAAAGAGGAAAAATTAAAAAAATAGAATAGGAAAAAATAAAATGAAAAAAATTTAACTTTGAAAGACTAAAGAATCATGGAAAAAGAGACGTGAATTCTATGTGTTGCTTTCCCCTAGCTCTGGAGTTCTGCCATTGCTCTGGGAACTTGGTCTTGGCTGAATGTTCTTGCTAATCTTTTGGGGGAGGGACCGGTTGTACAATTCTCAAATGTCTTTGCCCGAGGCAGAATTACACCGCCCTTGCCAGGGGCCAGGCTAAGCCATCTGTTTGGTTTTGCTTTTGGAGCTTTTGTTCCCTGAATGCTTTCCTACCACTTTGGAGGACGGGAATGAAGATGGCGGCCTCCCAGTCTTCTGCCCCCTAGGAACCGAGAGCTTAAGGCCCCACTCCTTAACTCGCTCTCAGAGAAAAGCAGTCAATCACTCCCATCTCCCTGGTCTCCAGCCGCACTCTGAGCTCACCTGGCCTGTGACCGAGTGTTTCTATCTCTGGTGCACAGCCCCATTTGGAGTCTCCAAACCCAGCAGATTCCTGCAGTGCACTCCCTCGCTGCTCCTCCCAGAGGAGGAAGGTCAGTCTCCCTGGATCTGCCACTCGTGGGGTCTCTGCTCGAAGAACAGTGGTCTGACTGTGCCTCAGATCATGGCCTAAGGTAACCCTGACCTGAGATCTCACTCCTCAGCTCTGTCTCTGCAGCCAGCTTCCCCACTCTGATACCTGGGAACTCTGCCACACTCAGACACCCCAGTCTTTCTGTGACCCCACGGGTCCTGAGACCGCACTGTCCCTGCAAAGGCTCCACCCCCTGCTCAGGCTCGAGCAACGTCCCTCCAAGACTCGGACTTCTAAAAGTTCCGATTTTGTGCTCTGCTGCTCTACTACTTGCCTGGAGCTGGCCCCTCCCCCCGCGGTCTCTCTTCCCATATATCGCCTTGGATTCACTTCTCCGCAGGTCCTACCTTCCAGAAAGTGGTCGCTTTTCTGTTCCTAGAATTGCTGCTCTTCTTCTCTTTGATATCCTGTTGAGTTTGTAGGTGTTCAGGATGGTTTGATAACTATCTATCTGAACTCCAGGGACCTGATGATATTTAGTCTCTACTCCTCTGCCATCTTGTTCCTCCCTAATTTTTTTTTTTAAAAGAGCACGTTGCTCCCTCCCAGACTTATTCCAAATTAAGGTGTGGTTTTCATCCACTTCCGTGCAGATCCCTAAAATGCAAGTCATTCAACATTAACAAAGAACATGAAATCCCGGCCCCCAAATTATCTATGAAATTTGCCTTCCCCCTGAGAGTGCAGGGCTTTTGAGGGGTAATAACATACAATAGAGCAACTCTCTCTTACCTGGCCATCTCTGCTTTAGTAAAAATTGTCGATATGAACTTGGGAATTCACCTGGGCAGGAAAAACCTGTTGCAGACAGGCGGTGTATCTCCACAGCCCTCCTGCAGCTCAGCTCTGGGTTTTCAGTGATTCCACAAGCACCTGCTGGGGACAGCTTTGTACCAGGCTGGGGGAGCACGGAGGGTGGGCAGTCAGAACTGATGGAGCCTCCCTCTTTCCCATAGGCTCCTGGTGTAGAAAGGGAGACTCCCACATGTGGACATGACTACAAAAGACTTCAGGTGCAGTGGGAAGAGAGGTTCTGACTGACCCCCAGGGACACATCAGCTGAGTAGGGCTTTGAGATGTTAGTGGGTCTTTGTCAAGGAGGTGCTCAAGAAAGAAATTTTGCTCCTCTGTCATAACCACATTTCCTAGTTTCTGTACTTGATGCTTTGACAGCTGGTTCCTTATATCCCTGGAGGGCCTGCCCCTCCCAGTACAGGTCAATTCCCACAGATAGCAAACAACTCACCTGGGAGCATCCCTTCAAATGCCAAGCAGCCAGTCCAGAGCCCACACCCCAACCACCCCCTCCATGGGGCTCTCACTGTCCCCTCCCCTAATCACCCAGGGCCAGTTACCAGACAACCACGGACAGCCCTGTGCCCCAGAGCCCTGAGATTATTTGAACCAGCCAATCCTCAGCCCGCTTGCCCTGCTTCTGCCATTCCTTCTCCCAGAAACCACAATAAGGGCTCTTGTCCACATTTTGTCCTTGCTTGCCCTGCCTCCTGTCCACCCTTGCATTTCCCCAGGTGGCCCCTGGTGTGTGGTGTGGCATGTCCCCTCCACTTGGGAGCTGCCACAGATTCCCTTTCAATAGCATGCGTCTCTTGATCTGTTAGACTTGCCACACCTGAGTAATAACGAAGCCTACATTTTTAACTACCTTCCTTAGGATGCACAGAGACAAAGACAATGGAGTGGATTTCCCTTCCCTGTCTAATGTGGTCCCCTCTACCTATCCTTGGGCTGCCACAACTTTTTTCCACCCATTTTGGGTTTGTCACTTTCTGTGCTGCAGTGGCTTTATTAAATCATCAAAGGAAAGGTGAATGTATTTAAAGAGAAAAAATTCACTTCATCAGGTAATCAAAGAAATGTGCTATAGTTTAGGATGCTTCTGGCAGAAACCCTAACTTGAAACCACTTAACCTATTTATTTTATTTTATTTTATTTTTATTTTTAACCTATATTTCTTTTGTCACTTATCAGGAAACCCAGAGGGCTGAGTGGGGTGGGGTGGGGAGAGGTGGGGTGAGGGGAGGCCCGGAGAAAGCTTTAGGATTGTATAGCAGCCCAATTATACCCTTCCCTCCTCTCTGGGGCCCTTGGCTAGTAGCCGTGTGGCTGCAGCTCTCCCAGACATATACAGACCCAACAGCATCAGGTAGGATAAAGCTATGCTTTTTTTAAAAAGTGAAATCTAATTTATCCATCTTTTATGGAAGTTTTATCTTTCACTTTCTTTCTTTCTTTTTTTTTTATTTTCTGAGTACAGTTGACACACAATGTTACCTTACTTTCAAGTGTATAATATAGTGATTCTGCAAGTTTATAAAGAGCTATATCCTGTCTTCTCCAAGTTCTCTCCTAGGCCAAGGCCACTTCATGGTCCAATGTGGCTGCTCCAGCCCCAGCCATCACATCATGAGCTCATTCCAGACGGCAGAAGCATGAAAGGGAAAAGCATGACTTGGCATCTTAAGGACCTTTTCCAGAAGTTGTACATCACACTCCACTGGCCAGAATTCAGTCATATAGCCATGCTGAGGCAGCAAGAACACTACAGACTACAGTAGTCTTTACTCTAAGTAGTCATATAGATTAAGATGGAGTTCAGTATCTCTATTCCTAAAAAAAAGAAGAGGACAGCCAGCAGGTTCTGCCTCTCCTTCGGACCAAGGAATCACTGAGACCTCTAGTGAGATGTGATACAGTCAAATGCAGCCCTTCAAATTCCTATTTCTCCCCATCCCAGCTTGTGGGTCTCAGCAATTCTCCTCTGTGTTCCCTGGGGAACCCTGTCTATGCAGGTGGGCACTGAAATGACATTTCCCAGTATTTTCAAGAGAGAGGAATGGGGAACTTGGTTCTTAACAACCGTGAGAGGCATGGGGTTGTAATGCCTGGAAGGGCGTGGAGGACCACACAAAAGGCAGGTTCTGGTGATTATTGTTCCTGAATTAGCAGCATCGAGTAGATTCTTTCTTGGCTTTTCAGTGCATTCTCTCTAAAGGGAAAGCTGTAGTTTTTGCTTATTACCAGGATATGTTTTCCTGTCTTCTGCTTCTCTTTCTGTCTCCATAGTTTGAACAGTTGAAATGGTGACAGGGGATGGTCTGGCTTTTGACAGAAAGAGAGTAGCTTCTAGGTGGTAGAGCACCAGAAACAGGCCCTCTTGCTTTGCTGTGACTGGCTCAAAACATCAAACATCTTTCTATATCTCATAAATTTCTTCTCTAATCAGTATGTATGTATTATATCTAGTCTGTCTCCCCACCCCCTCCTTAGCTTTCCAGAACCAGCAGGGCAGACTTGGAATTCCAGAAAACTGAAAAGAACACTGCTGCACCAACAAAGCAATAGAGCAATTTCCAAGTGTAGCGGTGAGAATGCCTTTGTGCAGAAATTGCCAGAATGCCACACCACAGTGCCACACTCAAGACACGGCAGGGCTGGCAATTCCGGCAACCCGTAGGTGGGTGATAGAAACTTTTCCTATCCCTGTTTTCCTAACCACCAGGTGGGGCAGGTCTAGCTCCCTCCAGGAAAGGCAGCTTGGAAGCTTGGAAGGTTTCCGCCACACCCCAGGGAGGGGGGAGAGCTGGAAGATCGCCCAATCCCGGGACTCACTGTGGTCCCCGCCCTGTCCCCCAAGAGACTGCATCCCCAGGGGCTCCACAGTATTCATGCCCTGAGGGAGGGCTTTATTCAATCTCAGTGGGCGAGGGAGAGGACCCAAGTTCAGACCTCTGGATCCTGGCTCTGGTAAATTAGTAACAGGTTCTTAAGAAAACCCTTTTTCCTCTCCAAAATTTTCACTGGGTGAAGAAAAAAACAACCTATTCTTTTCTTAAGGCCTAGATTTTCCCAAGAGATCTGAAGCTTTTGTTTTCCGTTACTATGTTGCCCATTTCTATATAGAAATACCTTTAGGACACATTCCTCCCTATTCCAGGGCTTCGATGTCAATTTCATGTCTGTTAACTTCATATCGACCTTTGTCACCAGAACTGCTTTTTAGTGTGGTGGTCCTGTTTTTTGAAACCCAAATCAGGATTCATTATCCAAAACACATTTAGACAACTGATAGTTTGTAAACAGAGGCTCATCTGGAAAATGTGGGACGTTTGGTGGACAAATCTTTCAGTCTGGCTAACCAAGACTGCATCGTTCTGGGGCTCTGCCCTGTGGCAGGAGCAATGGTAACATTTATTGTGCTCTTGCCATGTTCCCAAGGAGTGAGCTAAATGCTTGAAAGACAGCTCTTTGACAGAAGTGCTTTTACTAGCTACAGATTGGCAGTGTGAGACTATGACCTACATGCCACATTGACCCTGCCCTCATCCTTCTCTAATTCCAAGGCTGGCAGCAAACAGAGTAATCTTCCCAGACCCCCTTGCAGCTACAGATGACCAGGCAACATCGGACTAATGCAATGGATCCAAGCATTTCTGAATTCTTTTCTCCTGGGGAAAAAATAGTGAAGCTTTGCAGAAGAAGGCTTTGTCTTTTCTGCCTTCCCCCTACCTGGACTTCAGACACCAAGACCGGAGGGGCATCATGAGAATGAAGGTACAAATAAAAGATGGCAGAAAAGGAAGGTCGAGCCTGAGTCCCTGATGGGGGTGCTGAGCCATCCCACCAGCTCTGTGGTGCACTCCTTGGGATTGCTTTTTGATTAAGCCTGGGGTAATTGTAGCAAGTACATAACTTGTTTTCACCAAAGGAGTCCAGAGTTCAAAAGATTGTCTCTTTCTCCGTCCACAGAGTCCGGATGATAATGCTGGGAGTTCAGGTGTGTCCAACTTCCGTGCCTGCGCTGAGCCTGCATGTTCTTTCTGGAGTTTTCAGGGCTCAGGAGCCTCCTAAGGAAATTTTACCCATTCTCACCCTATTTCCCTGTAGTCTGTGACTTCAGCTTCCCCAAGGAAGCCCAGTCTAGAACTTTCCAGGAGTGGTTGGGCAGATCTCTCCCTACCAGTGTGCTCCAGAGAAGGCAGATGTCCCCAATCCCAGCCGTGCTTACATCGGGCAACCTCCCTTTTCCCTTAACTAATCCCATGGTGTACATGTGTGCGTGGCCTTCAGGTGAATGTCTCTCTTCTAAGGAGAGGAACCCAGTTTTGGGTTACTTTGAAAGAACTCTTGTCACCTTTTCAAAAATCCCTCAGGGTTCCATAGGCAAGGCTGAACCTTTGCTAATGATCTTTCTATGTCCCTTGAAATAGGTCAGTGTATTCAAATCCTCTGGGCCCGGACTGTCTGTCTGTGTGGGTCCCATGAGCAGTTGAGCTGAGGAGGTCTATCTATGTCACACCAGACCTCAGGGGTTCCCGACTTCCAGCCCTGTCACTGGCCACCCCAGTATTTACATCAGGAGGTTGGTGAAGAAACTGTCCACACACAACATTCTCTCTGTAAAGGCCCTTGGGAAAAATATATTTTGAAGTCTGAAGAAATGCTCCTCCCCTGAGGAGCTGACTGAATTATATCTCATGGACACTGGGTTATATTTTGCTGCCTGAATTGTCTAAAAGGAAACTCTGTGCCCAATTAGTGTTTCACTAATTCTTTTTCTTCCTATTTTCCCTTTACTTTGATTTATTTTTAAAATTCTGTTATACATATATTTTCAGAGGCCACCTGAAATCCCCTTTTTGTGATAGTGGTGTATGAATAAATAAAATTCCACTCACCTCACGAACTCGGGTGCTCCTTTCTCCATTGCCAACCTTCCTCCAACCTAGAAGGATCTCCCGGCACCATCCAAAATCTAATGGGTTGGTGACAGTTTGTCCATCATTCACACAGACTGAAGCCGGTATCTGCTGAGAGTTCTGGATCTGAGAAAAGAAAGCTGAGGACACCTTGTCAAAAAGAAAGATGGAAACAAGGCTTCTCGAATGCAATTACATGTTTTGACAGGCAATTACTTTTTTCATTCAACCTGACGTAAACATTCACAGCTTGGCAGTGGGTTTGCAGGTCAATGCTCTTATCAGCGGAGTGCCTGCCTCTCTGACACCTAGAGACTCTGGCCACTGGGCCTCGGAGATTAGAGACAGAGGCAGGAGTGTTGCCAAGCGGGACTGCCTGCAGCCTGAAACCAGGAGAGGCTGGCAGAGTCGCCATCTTTGCCAAGTGACCCTGGCATGGAGATGGTCTTTCAAAATGTGTGGCGGAGACCCTGGGATTTTCAGAGTGGATCTAAATGTTAAATGAGGGGAGAAATAAGACAAGAAGAGATCTTGACCCAATTCCCATTATCTGTGGTCTTATCTCAAGAGCATCTCAGCTTTCCACTGTAAATGGGACCGTGTTCTATTTAGTAAGATGATATTGTGGGAGTTCTCGGTTTCTCTTTTTAATATGGTGGGTTGTTCAGGCATGAACACTTTGGACAGTATTTTAAGATGCTCCTTGTATTTTCGGTTGATAAAATTCATCTTCAATGTGAAATATTGCCAAGGAACACTCCCTTGTTCTTGGGGTCATGGCTGTTTTCACCTGTAATATTGTGGTAAATTGTACTAATAGTCACAAGTTCTCCTTCCTAATAATCTATACCTTTGCATGTGGCTTTGTAGCCTCCATCAGGATATGAAGTCTTCTACCCCTCATGTCATGAGGGTTAGCCATGTGGCCCTCTTTGGCCAACAGGACAGGAGCAAATGTGACAGAAGCAGAGATCTGAGAAGCATTTGCCCTGTTGCTACACTTGGAGCCTTACCATACCATGTTTATAAGCCCAAGCTAGCTAGCCTATTGGATGATGAGGGTATCAATAACATAGCCCCTTCATTTCTGTTGTGCAGTTTCCAGAAGCCCACCGCCCAGCAACTGAGCCTGAATGGCAGTGGAGAGATTGCAAACATATGAGTGAGTCCAGCCAAGTCCAGCAGGGAAAAACCAATCAGTTGAACCCCATCCAGACCTGCAACACTGTGTGCTAATAAAAGGCTATTGTTGAAACAACTGAATTTTGGAGTGGTTTGTTACATAGAAAAAGTTGACTAGTTCAAATATTCAAACTCTCATCTGGAAAAGAAAATTGCAGCGTGAGCTTTCTTAAACCTCATGCTGTAGGATGCCTTGGCTGTCTTCGTTGAAACACATGAAGTATCTAGTCTGGTGTCCAGGACAAAGAAGTAATATTTAAACATTATTTAAATTATTGTGTCTCCTCTCTTTGTCATTCAGGGGCTCGTCTGGGTGGCATAATCATTCAGTAGAGTTTTTTCTAATTTCTTCTGTGATAAAATACACATATCAAAAAAGTTACCATCTTAACCATTTCTGAATTTATTCATAATGCGGTACAATCATCACCACTATCCATCTACAGAATTATTTGCATCTTGGAAAACTGAAACTCTTTACCCATTAAATGACAACTCCCCATTCTCTTTCCCTTAGCCCCTGGCAAAAACAATTCTGCTTTCTCTATATATAGTTTGTCTACTCTGAGTACTCAGAGTAAACTCTTGTAAATGGAATCATACTGTATTTGTCTTTTTTCATGACTGCCTTGTTTCACTTAGCCTAATGTCCTCAAGTTTTATCCATGTTGTAGCCTGTGTCAGAATTTCCCTCCTTTTTAAGGCTGAGTAATATTTCATGGTATGGAAATACTATATTTTGCTTATCTATTCATGATCAATGGACACTTACATTGCTTTCACATTTTGGTTATTGTGAATAATGCTATATGAATATGTGCAAATATCTCTTCAAGACCTGTTTCCATTCTTTTGAATATATACCCAGAAGTGGAATGGCTAGATCATATGATAGTCCTATTTTTAATTTTTCGAGGAATTGTCATACTGTTTTCCACAGTGGCTGTATCACTTTACATTCCCACCAACAGTGCCTGAGGGTTCTAATTTCTCCATATCCTCTCCAAGACTTGTCACCACCTGAGATTTCCTTTTTTCTTTTTCTATAGTGGTCATCCTGGTGGCTATGAGGTGGTATCTCACTGTAGTTTTGATTTGCATTTCCCTGATGGCGAGTGATGTTCAACCTCTTCTCATGTGCTTATTGGCCAAATGGAGAAATGTTCTTTGGAGGAATATCTATTCAAATCTTTTATACATTTTCTCATTGAGTTTCAGGAGTTCTCTATATATTCTAGATATTAATTTCTTACCATAGGATTTGCAAATATTTTGTCCAATTTTTCAGGTTGACAAGTGTCTACTGACATTGTCTTTCATTGCACATTTCTATATTTTCATGAACTTGAATTTGTCTATTTTTTCTTTTGTTGCCTGTGCCTTTGGTCATATCCAATATATCATTACAAAATCAATGTCGCGAAAACTTTGTCCTATGTTTTCTTCTAAAATTTTTATGGTTTTGTGACTGACATTTAGGTTTTTAATGTGTTTTGAGTTAATTTTTGTATGCGGCATTAGGCATTCTTTTGCATGTGAATATCCAGTTTTCCCAGCACCATTTCTTGAAAAGAGTGTTCTCTTCCCATTTAATGGTCTTGTCACACTTGCCACAAATCATTTGACCATGTATACAAGGGTTTGTTTGGGGGCTTTCAATTCTAGACCATTCATCTACACAACTGTCTTCATGCCAGTACCACGCTGTTTTGATTACTATAGCTTTGTAGTATGTTTTGAAATCAAGAAGAATGAGTCCTCTAGCTTTGTTCTTCTTTGTAAAGACTGTTTGGACTATTGGGTTCCCTTAAGAGTCCATATGAATTTTAGGATAGGTTTTCCTATTTCTGCATAAAATATGTTTGGGATTTTGATAGTGATTGCATTGAATCTGCCAATCACTTTGGGTGGCGTTAACATCCTCACATTATTATGTCTTCCAGTCCATGAACATGGAATATGTTTCCATTTATTTATGTCTTCTTTAATTTCTTTCAGCAATGCTTTATAGATATTACTGTACAAGTTTTCACCTCTTTGATTAATTTTTGAGCATTTTATTCTTTTTATGCTATTGTAAATGGAATTTTCATGATTTTCTTTTCAGGTGCTGCTGAGTTTGTGTTGCTTATTGAGGATTTTTTTCGTCAATTCTCTGAAGACACATTTGTCTGTATTTTTCTTTTCTTGCCGTGACTTAGGAGTTGGTATCACAGTAACACTGGCCTCATAGAAGGAGTTAGAAAGTGTTCTCTTCTCTTCAATTTTTTGAAAGAGTTTGAGAAGGATTGGTGTTAGTTCTTCTCTAAATGTTTGGTAGAATTCACCAGTGAAGGCATCTGGTCCTGGGCTTGCTTTTTTTTTTTTTTTTTTTTTTTTAGAAAGAGAGAGAGAGAGAGAGATTGAGATCGAAATCTTAGCAGGCCTCATGCGCAGTGTGGAGCCCAACTTGGGGCTTAATCTTACGACCCTGAGATCATGACCTGAGCCCAAATCAAGAGTTTAAATATTGGCTGTCAGCTCTGAGCAAGCGGTTACAACCTTTTGATCTGTGTTTATCTTTCCATTTGTTACAAAATTAGAGTACCACAATGTCCTTTGGTTCCCATCAATCTAAGAACTTTGGGAAGAGTCTGCTAATTTTCCTCCAGGATCCATTCTTACCTTTTCAAGGATTGGAGCCAGAGTCCCTGATAATTCAAATGTCACTCCATGACTCATTAGCTGCATAAAGTTGGGGGCTAATTCCTAAATATCTTTCTGTCTGTGTTTTCTCTTTTATAAAATGGTAATAACACCAGTATCTCCCTTATATACTTGCTGTGAGAACTGAAGGAGGTAAAACAGTCAAAGCTCACCATCTAAAAAAAAAAAATTCAGTCACATGAAATACAGGCCAAAGTATTTTGGGAGGTTAGTGAAATGACAGGAAAGTCTGTGCAGAGAGCTGGCTGGAATTTTGAGGGATGGGCTGTGCAATCTAAATTCTCCCTGGTTCTGGCCATAACTGATATTATGGGATATCATCCAATAGCTCGTAAACATTAAGAGGGACAATTTAGAGTCTTGTGTATGTTATATTTTATGGGATAGTAGTAGCTATTCCAGGAATCTCCCAGTTAGTTGGTGCCCATTTCATCAGCATGATCAAGAAAGATTGGGCAGGGATAATTCTAAGAAAGCTGGAATCTGATCTCTGATCCTTCAACTTCAAGAGGTGGGGCTGCCTGCTCTTTCCCTGCTTAATTTCTATCTCCCCCTCATGCCCTCATAAAGAAGGACGTCTTCCCTTTCCCCTGTAATTTTTAAAGTTCTGGGTATAGTGCTGAGCTCTTTTCACCCATGACAATGAGGGCAGTTCCCTTGAGGAATGGCAGATCAACAAGGTAGGAGTGTGGGTCTCTGGAGAACCTTGTGGAACAAAGTGGAGCTACATCCAGGAATACCTGTTAGTTTGGATTTTTATGTGAGAGAAATAAATATCTATCTTATTTAAGCTAATACTATTTTGATCTCTGTCGGCCGAACCAATATCCTAACCCAGCCCTGTTCCCATATTTAATGTCAGTTTTGTGAGTAAGTAGTGAGACAAGATATATTAGTTCCATACTGCTGCTATACAAATTACCACAACTTAACAGCTTAAAACAACCTGAATTTAGTATCTTATAAGTCTGGAGGTCAGAAGTCTTAAAATCAATGTTTCAACAGGGTTGTGTTCATTCTGGGGGCTCTAAGGGGCAATGTGTTTCCTTGCCTTTTCCAGCTTCTAGAAGCTACTTGCTTTCCTTAGTTCTTGGCTCCTTCCTCCATCTTTAGAGCCAGCAGTGGTATAGTGCGTCCCCACGTCACATCACTCTGGCCTTGCTTCCAGCATCACAGCTCCCTCTGACTCTCCTCTTCCGCCTTCTTCTTCCATTTATAAGGACCCTTGTGACTACATTGGGATCACTCCAATAACCCAGAATAATCTCTCCATCTCAAGGTCATCTGATTAGCAAATTTAGCTTCACCGGCAACCTTGGTTTCCCTTTGCCATGTGACCTAATGTAGTCCCAGATTCTAGGACATGGACGTCTGTGGAGGCCATGATTCTGTTTGCCACACTGGACAAACTCCGCCTTGTTTTAAGAACCTTCTTCTTGCATGGAGGCTTGGGATTTTAAAGATTATTTGTTTATCTATTTATTTGAGAGTGATAGAGTGAGAGAGAGCATAAGCAGGAGGAGAGGCAGGAGGAGAGGGAACAGCACTCTCCACTGAGCAGGGATCCCTACATGGGACTCGATCCTGGAACTCCAGGATTATGACCCAAGCCGAAGGCAGATGTTTAACCGACTGAGCCACCCACATGCCCCAGGAAGCTTGGAATTTTTATGTTAAAAGCCATTCCTGTTTGTCAAGGCCCCTATAGAAGATACCAGTGAACCTTCAAGACCCTTTAATTATTTAGCACCCATAATTCTGACTTCCATATTCTAAGTAACTTTAGTAATACAGAGTTAAAACCCACACAAGCCAGTATACATAAAATCATATTTTCCTCCAAGACTCATAGCCCTTCAGCCCCCAGACTTATAAAGGCTATTTTTTTTTGATTTGTTGATAGTCTCTGCTCTAAGCTGTCTACAAGCTGTGAATTTTCAGCTCTCTCATGCTCCTGTTAGAGTCTAGGTCCCACAACTGTCAGCAGAGAGACACAAATTGAACCAGGTTGCTTCTTTTGCAATCCTAAGAATTCCATTCACATCTTGAAAACCTACAGTGCTTACGTGTCAGAATGATATTACAGAAGAAGCGTGTACTTCTGGGGCTGAAAGAACTGAGTGGAAACCCATTTCCATGATTTATTATTTGTGTGACCTTTGGCCAGTTTCTTAAGCTCTCTCAAGCTCAATATTTTTTTTTTACCTGCAATATATTTTTCACATACATTATAGAGTTGTTTGGAGGATTGCAGATGGCATAATAAAACCACTCTCATAGCCCACGTTCAACAAATAGTGGCTATTGTTACTATTTATTCTGCAAGTACATATGTGTCCCCAATAGAGTAGGGTTATCTTCCATGCTGGTCTCTGCAATGAGTTGAAACAAGTATAAAATAAACAACATCTGCCATTTGAGGCAGTTGGTACATACTGATGACCTGCTGTGCAAACCAAAGAGGGATGTAAATCATCTTGACCAGTTGGTTTTTCTGGGCATTTGTTTCCTAATCTAAAAAAAAAGCCATCAGCTGGTTTAGATGATCTTCAAATTTCTTCCAATGCTGATGTTTTGTGGTTCGAAGAAGCATCCTGTCTGTGAGTAGATAGGACGGACCCATGAAATAAATGGGACTTTGACCAAGTGAACATACTGGCTATGTATGAATTCCCAAAGATAGATGCAAGAATGAAAAGTTATCATGTCCAGTTCTGACCCCAGGACCTTATGGACAATGTAACTGTCATTCAACCGCCTCACTTTTAACAAGTCCTTTGGACTCACAGTCTATCTTTGGCCCTAAAGACCCCGCGAACTGGAACAAAATGGCAGGCAGCTGATTTGAAGAGAAACTGCACAACAAAACATTTAGGAGGCAGTCACTCCAGCCATGAAAATGGGCCAAAAAGGAAGCATTTAATACAATTGACTTAGCATGGAGCTAAATTATAGCCCCTGGAATTCCAGCAGTGCTGAGCCGGCCATCCGACACTAATGAAAATCAGCCATTTGTTCCCAATATTTTCTGATACATTTTTGGGTTTTGTCCTTCTCTTTGAGAAATAACAGGAGGATTTCAGCTTGGGTGCCGTTGTATTCAAACCTTTCTTTCAATGTACAATTGTCTACGAGATCACAGGCGGAACAAATGATGTGTCAACCAATGGTTTCATAACAGAACTAATTTCCATTTGAAGAAAGGGACGAAAGGTAGCAACGTACTCCCCCTCAGGAACACCCTCTCATGCGGAGTGATGGGCTCTGGTACAAAGCTTAAGCAGATCAAGCCCAGAAACAGCCAAAAGAGATAGGTTGTGAATTAGAGGCTGCCCACAGTGACAGCTCCCTGACAGAGTAAGAAGGGCTGGAAAGATGAGCCTGGGGAGGGCGACTGACATCTGTTTGTGCAAATACTAACAGGAGAGCCAGCAAACTCAAGCTCCACGGAAAATAAAGAGCCCACGTCTGGTACCCACAAGGAGAGAGTAGGTCCTAAGTGTGGGCCTTAAAGAGTTTGGGAATTCAGAGCTCTTTGTTGGTAGAGATGCACAAAAATTCAAGTTGATAAATATTTACAGACTACTTATTAAATCGACCTTGTTGGGCTGTCTCTTGTGTCCCACAGGGAGGCCCTATTAGAATTGGCCTGCCCGCTATCCGGATGAAGATGGTAAAATAGAGAAACAAAACAAGTTTTATGGTTTCTCTTCTACATCTCGTTCTAATTCTCTTCCAGCTAACAGTGATAGGGACTTGATCAGAAACTATTTCTCAAGGAATTAATTATAGAAACAGCCTCTATTTCCCAGTCTTTGGGGCTTTGCCTCTGCTGTGACCCAAATTGTCACCTTACATTTTTGTTGAGGTGTTTCCAAAGGGAGATGTAGAAACAGCTGAGCACATTTCAGAGTTTTACTTTTAAAACAATTGCCTCGGCTCTTCTCTTTTTCGGTTGGCAGTAGGATTAGATGGAGACAGGAGCAGGAAGCTTCCAGCTCACTCAGGGTTGGCAGCAATCACAAAATTGGCCTCTTTATTTTTAGTCCTTCTTCCCCAGGTCCCAGGGCACACACAGAAGTTTATTTATGTGATTCTTAGTTTTTTAGCAGTCTTAAAGAAATATGCAATTGGGTAAGAGTGAAAATACCAACATTTTGAAGGTTTGCTTTGTGTGGAGTTGATCACCAATAAATATTTATGTGATGAGAGAAAGTATGACAAGGACAGAAAGAGAAAACAGAGAGGAAGGAAGGACGGAAGAGGTAGATCCAGGGAGGGTGGGAGGGAGGGGCGAGGGATTTGGGGAACTTCCTGCCTAAATGTAACTGCTTCTAATCACCATCTAATGTAATTTTAGCATTATTTTAAGAAAATCACTTTCAACCTAATCAGAACCATATTTTATGCTGGGAAGTCCACTGGACTCAGGCTTGACTCCATTTTGAGAGTATTTTTTGTGTTTTTTTTTTAAGGATTTTATTTATTTGTCTATTTATTTGATGGGGGGAGAGGGGAGCAGCAGAGGGAGAGAGAAAATCTCAAGGAGACTCCCTGCTGAGCACAGGGGCTGACTTGGGACTCAGTCTCACTAGCCTGAGATCATGACCTGAGTCAAAATCAAGAGTTGGATTCTCAAACGACTGAGACACCCAGGCATCCCAGTTGTGTTTTTTTGGTGGTTTTTGTTATTGTCGTTGTTGTTGTTGTTGTTGTTTAAGTATCTTTAAAGGATGCCTGGGTGGCTCAGTCAGTTAAGCATCTGCCTTTGGCCCAGTTCATGATCTCAGGGTCCTGGGATCGAGTCCTGCATCAGGCTCCCTGCTCAGTGGGGGGTCTGCTTCTCTCTCTGCCTGCCGCTCCCCCCATTTGTGTACACACACTCTCTCTGACAAATAAGTAAATAGAATCTTTAGAAACAAATAAAGTATCTTTAACATCAAAGATTTTTTATCTCCTTACCTTCAGCTATCCAGAAAGAAGACATCGATTTCTCTATATACCTCCTTATTCACCTCTTTTTTATCCTGTGTCTCTTGATCTCTTAATTATTATGGTCAGGGACTCAAGGGAGTCTTCCTAACTGGGTTGCTACATAAAAGATGCGCCAAGTTAATTCTGAATTTCTTATAAGCAGCAAATTTGGTTTAGTATAAGAACATCTCGAAGATTCTATGGGATATACTTATACTAAGAAAATATTTGTTGTTCATCAGAAATTTAAATTTAACTGGGTGCCTTGTATTTTCATTTGCTGCATCTGGCAACTCCTTCAAAGCCTTTCTACCTCACATGGTTATCCTGGTCACACTGTCCTTAATCTCCTCACCTGGAGTCATGAGGCCAGTGCCCCACACGCCAGAAGGGGATTCCCCATGTCTCCGAGGTGCTGCAAACCCGGTAAAACTCCTTCCAACCTGAGGAACAAACATTTCTTTTGTACCACCTTGCTTTTCCTGAAGGATTTCTGTCCCTTTAAAACTAGGCTTTGTCAAAGCAGGAAAGAATGTCCAATGGAAAAAAGTCAGTCTCTTCAACAAATGGTGTTGGGAAAATTGGACAGCCAGATGCAGAAGAATGAAACTGAACCATTGCCTTACACCACACAAAAATTGACTCTAAATGGATGAAAGACCTCAAGGTGAGAAAGGAATCCATCCAAATCCTTGAGGAGAACACAGACAGCAACCTCTTCAACCTCAGCCTCAGCAACTTCTTCCTAGAAACATCACCAAAGGCAAGGGAAGCAAGGGCAAAAAGGAACTATTGGGACTTCATCGAGATCAAAAACTTTTGCACAGCAAAGGAAACAGTCAACAAAACCAAAAGACAACTGACAAAATGGGAGAAGATATTTGCAAATGACATATCAGATAAAGGGCTAGTATCCAAAATCTATAAAGAACTTATCAAACTCAACACCAAAGAACAAATAACCCAATCAAGAAATGGGCAGAAGACATGAACAGACATTTCTCCAAAGAAGACATCCAGATGGCCAACAGACACATGAGAAAGTGCTCAACATCACTCGGCATCAGAGAAATACAAATCAAAACCACAGTGAGATACCACCTCACACCAGTCAGAATGGCTAAAATTAACAACTCAGGAAATGACAGATGTTGGCGAGGATGCAGAGAAAGGGGAACCCTCCTACACTGTTGGTGGGAATGCAAGCTGGTGCAGCCACTCTGGGAAACAGTATGGAGGTTCCTCAAAAAGTTCAAAATAGAGCTACCCTACGACCCAGCAATTGCACTACTGGGTATTTACCCTAAAGATACAAATGTAGTAATCCAAAGGGGCACATGCACGTGAATGTTTATAGTGGCAATGTCCACAATAGCCAAACTATGGAAAGAACCTAGACGTCCATCAACAGATGAATGGATAAAGAAGACGTGGTATATATATACAATGGAATACTATGCAGCTATCAAAAGAAACGAAATCTTGCCGTTTGCAACGAC
>LNAC01000514.1:1142-36952 GCA_002007465.1 Ailurus styani | reverse complement strand
GGGGGTCGTGGGGGGTAGGGAGGGATAAATAATGAAACAAGATGGAATCGGGAAGGAGACAAACCATAAGAGACTCTTAATCTCACAAAACAAACTGAGGGTTGCTGGGGGGTGAGGGGGTAGGGATAGGGTGGCTGGGTGGGTTATGGACGCTGCGAAGGGTATGTGCTATGGTGAGCGCTGTGAAATGTGTAAGCCTGATGATTCACAGACCTGTACCCCTGGGGCAAATAATACGTTATAAGTTAAAAATAAATAAATAAATAAATAAATAAACCAAGGTGAAGCAAGCAAAAGAAATAAACAAAAAAAGCTACTTAATGGGAAAAAAAAAACCAAACTAGCCTTTGTCTCCAAGTTGCATCTCATTAAATGACATGTGATACATAAATGATTCCCACTGGATTTTTCATTTAATGCTGTACTTTTTGTTTCTTTTTTGCCCGTGATCTGAATTTGAAAGCACACACATATAGAAACGTCTGAGATTTACAGAACAGCAGAGGTCTCCTTCCCAGTGTCCCTCCACTTGGCGGCCACAGTCATGCTCCCTGGATGCCCCTAGCAGCTCTCTGCTTTCCCGAGAGGACCGCCAAGAACCATGTTGGCGTAGCCCAGGGCACGTGGGACTGCATGACCTCCAGATGAGAAGAGAGATCCACCTAGTTCTGAATTTTTGCTCTGGAGAGCTGCAAGAGAGCCCGAAAGGCAATGATACTCATCACTTTTGTTTCTTAAGAATTACTGAAACATAGTATTATTATTATTATTATTATTATTATTATTTTGCCCACTTAGTGTCTACACAACATACTCATTAGCAGTGGCATGAACACAGCCAATGATTCAGGAATATTTGTGAATCCAAAGCTGACTCGCATTCCCATCTAAGCAGACACCCAGGCACGTGTCTGGGCATGCTTCTGAGACCATCTGTCTGTAGGCAAAGGGGTGCAGGGGCCCAAAGCGCCACACACACACACACACACACACACCGCCAGGGGACCCCTACCTAACCCTGTAGGGGATTCTCGACAAGGAAAACCAGGTGTCATGAAACCAAAATGGTTTAGTCACTATTTCTTTGTTGGTGAGGACACGGAAGAAGCTGCTGTCTTCGTGATCAGTCAGAACGGGCTTCTGCTCGGACAGGAGAGAAACAGAAAAGTGGAAGGATCTGTCTCAGGTGTCCCTGGAGTCAAGGTGGCCTGCATATGGCTCACACGGGGCATCGCAGGGAAGACGGAAGGGGTGGCAGGAAAGCAGATGTGGCCTCTGGTGGCTGAGAGGAGGAGGTTAGACCTGAGCAAGGGGAAGGGAGGAGAGCCTGGCCGCCCTGTCCCTGCGCTCTGTCCCTCTAGCCCACTCCAGGCACGAACAAAAGCAAGACCAACAAGGTGCTACAGGCAAGACGGTGAGACCTGCAGAAGGAGCCCGGGCTTGGCAGGCAGACCTTCTAGGTCTACCTTCTGGCATGACCTTACCCGAACCTTCAGCTAGCTCGCAGAGAACCAGCAGAATGACACAAAAATAACAGAAAACAACCACCACCTCCAGTGATTCAGTTTGGTCAGAGAGCCAGTCTCGGAGAGCTGGGAGAGGCTGGTGGGCAGGGGCTCCCCTGGTTTCTCGTTGTTGTCCTGGGACAGGTCTCTTACTTCGAGAAGCCTTCAGAATCCTCCCGTGCCAAGGAGCAAGAGGTGGGAACAATCTGTTCATTGGGAGCATTGGATGAGGTGACAGACAGCGAGCACTACCTTGGTGCCCAGAAAATGTGGTTGTGATGATCACAACCTCACTCTGACAGGACCCCTACATTTTCTGTCCTCAAGCGCTTACTTGGTCATATATGGGGAACAGTCAGGAAGAGGGGGGGAAGTTATGCAAATCACAAATTGCTCTATGAAGGGCAAAATGGGGTTGGAATCCACTCTTGGAATGGCAGCATCTGCCCAGGTGCCCGTGATCTCCACGCTTGGGGTATCTTTTTCTAGATTTTTGCACCACGGCACTCTATGGGTTAGCAGAGGCCCTGGAATGGAATCTGGGCAGGGAATATGGTTCTGGAGTTTTAGGACAGTACGGATGATTCTAAGTGGAACCCTCTTTTCCTGGGTGCCCCCAGCTCTCTGGGCCTCCCTGGCACAGCCCTAGCCTCGTTATTACACTCCCATCCCATGCCCTTCTGACTACAATGGAGGTTAAGTCCAAGTTCTTGGCCAATGAGACAGTCAAATCTCCAAGCAGAAGTTGTAACCTGGTCCCCCATGGGTTCTCTTGTACCACATGGGCAGCGAGACCTGTACCCTTTGGATGTGAAAGGGAAGACACCTCTCAAGTCTCTGTCTCTCAATCCTGCACTCTACTCTTCTCTTCCAGGGCCGTCTGCCTGGGGCCTCCAACCCTTCCCTCAGGAGAGTCACATTTGCCCCAAGGAGATGAACTTCTTTTATTATTTATTTTTTATTTTAAAGATTTTTATTTATTTGACACAGAGAGGGAGAGAGATTACAAGTAGGCAGAGAGGCAGGCAGAGAGAGAGGAGGAAGCAGGCTCCCTGCTGAGCCTGATTCAGGGCTCGACCCCAGGACCCTGAGATCATGACTTGAGCCCAAGGCAGAGGCTTTAACCCACTGAGCCATCCAGGCGCCCCAGGAGATGAACTTCTAAAGCTCCCTCCTCAAGCCTGAAGCCTCGGGTTCCATCGATGGGCACGATTCCCTCCTTCAGGTGTTCTGTGCTAGTTTAAAGAGGAATGAGGGGGAAGGCCTGGGTCTCAGGAGTTGGAGGGAAGGTGCCATTTCTACATCTGTGTCCTAACTGGCCAGACTGGATGCCAATTACCTCAGGAGCACGAGAAGAAGCACGGGGAGCCAAGGCTGGCATTAACTCTCTGGGAGCAGCACAATCTCATTTCGTTATGGGAAAAGAACTTTCCTTCTGTTCCCATGCATGGGACCTTGCCCCTTGTGAAATAGAAACCCCTGTGTTATCGGGCTAAGAGGTACTTGAGTCTTTCCCAGACCTGGCTTTGGCTATAAATAAGAACTCATTGGCTGACGCGGTACGCCATCCTGCCAGGGCAGCCCAGCTCATATTAGTTTATATGTTTTTAATTCCAGAATATTCGTCCTAGTTAATGGGTTCTCAGTTTTTTTCCCTGTAAGTTTACTCTGCCACTGTTATTCATGACAATCTGTCACCCACTCACAGTGCATAATCTGAGAGAGTCTGGGAAAGATGGAAACTCTTCTTACCCTGACAGTTCCAGAGGGATCACCTCAGACAGATGTCTCGGCTTCGTCTGTTAAGTAGGGCAGAGGAGCTCCCTCCTTCCCCTCCCATGGGCATACGAATTGATGAGGGGGAGTAGCTGGAGAGGCGGGGACTCCTCAGAAGACCATGTCCATGTAAGGCTTCGGCTATTAAATTAAAATGGGCATTCAGGCTGTGTACTCTACCCAAGTGATACTCTTATGCTACATTAGCAGGGCAGTATCTGGGCCAAAGTTTGTGCTGACTTATGAATCATGACTGCTTACTTTATAACTACTGTGCAGAATGACCTGGAATGAGGTACGTGTTCGGTGAGAAGAGAGAATCTCCTCGGGGTTCAGGGGCATACCATTTTTGGTAGACTTCTACTGCAGGGTCTCCAGTGTGTAGGCCTTCCAGTTACCTTGTGTGGTCCCCTCAACACAGACTCTGGGCTTACCTATGTGACCATCTTTGACCAATGGCCATGGACTATAGCATGGGTACTGGGGTGAATGTGGATGTAATGCACTGGAAAAGTAGTCCAGAGGGTTTCTTAGGGGGATATCAGAAAGCTTCTTGCCATTTGCCAGCCCAAAGCACCCAGCAAAGACATCCTGCAAATCCACCTAAGCACCCTGGAGACCAGCTGTGCCAGTATTGGCTGAAATTTCAGGGTGACTTGGCCAGGGAAAGGATTGGGGCTACGGAGCTACAGATAATTATTAGACATCAGCGAATCGGAGTGAAATGTGGAAGGGCAGAAGCTGAAGTCAAGCTGTCATGTGGGCAAATGACGTGTTACCTTGTTAGTCAATGTCCACTTAGTACATCCATTTCAGGTCACCAGATCCTGTGCACAAAAGTACTGGTTGGAGTCCATTGGAAGTTCAGGAACTAGAGGAGTCCCCCGATGAAGAGGGTTCCATCTTGACTGTGGTTAAAGCCCCTCCTATTCTTTCATTCATTAAATAAGCATTGACAAAATGAGCTATTTTGATTAAGGTATTCTGTGGAATCAAGATAGCGTCATGGTCTTGTGATGTGCAGAGCTTTAAAGTTCATGGCAGGGCACCTGGGTTGCTCAGTAGGTTAAATGTCTGCCTTGGCTCAGGTCATGATCCTGGAGTCCCAGGACTGAGTCCTGAGATGGGCTCCCTGCTCAGTGGGGAGTCTGCCTCTCTCTCGGACCCTCCCCCATCTCTTGCTTTCTCTCTCTCTCTCTCTCTGATTCTCTTTCTGTCAAACAAATAAATAAAATCTTTAAAAAAAAATAAAGTTTATGGCAATTGCTTCTCAGGACCAGTAGGATGAGTGGTTCAGTGTATGTTTTGTCAAAGCATAAAGGAAAGTGACTAGCAGAAACTAGGTGTTGGAGCCAAACCCTACAGTCCCCCAATCATCGGTTTCTGATCAGCATGATGCACACCCCTCTAAGGGGTAGGGGGGAGTGTCTAGTTGCCATGAAGCTGCACCTAAAGGCCAGTTTGGAGGCCAGTTACCCCAGATTGTGTCGTTGGCAAGCCGTAGTCTGATCCCCACTCAGGAACCCAAGGTGCTCTATCCTTCCCTAGTGCTCAGGAGACCCCAAGCAGAGAGAATGATGACTATTTCCAGGTGCCCAACACTGCTGATTAGGAGGGGCTTTTCAAAATCATGAGGTCTGGCTCTCAAGCTTCAGGACCTGGGTGGAGCTGACTTTCCAGATGGCAAATATCACCTCAGCCCTTTGGTGCTGGCTGTGGCAGATGGATATGGAGATGAAGCCCTTTCCAGATGGAGAAAAGGTGTTTAGCAAATGAACAAAAGTGGGAAATCTTAGGGTGTGTTGGGAAGAACAGGAAGGGGTCTAGTTAGGAAGTCCACAAAGTCTAGACCAGAGACATAAATCTGGGTGTGACTCAGAGAGCTTGGAATTCAGGGTGTGGCATTTTTAAATTTATAATTACTGCAATCTCTGGTTTTCTTCCTGGGGTCAGAGGGATCCAGGTAGGGATGGGGAGGGAAAGTACTAAGTTCAATTTCAGTGTGTGAAGTTAGTTTTCGAGTCCACTGAACAGATCTCATATTAACAGATCCCAGAATAACTTCTTCAGTGGAATGTGTGTCCAGAGCTGCACTCAGTCCTTCCCTGTGCCTGCAAACACCCACCCATCTGACCCGAGAGAAACTGGGATTCATTCTTCTTACCCCTGGTGAGTTCTGAATGGGCAGAGACCTTGACCTCTTCTCAAAGAGCCAGGGTAAGGTGGATATCTTGACATTTACTCAGCAAAGATTAGCCAAGAAGAGAAACGTAGAATGGAAAAGGATAAGAGGGAGGGGAATCTAGGGGTTTTCAAGCTATTTTTGGCAGCAGAACATTTATTCCCTCCAGTGAAATCTTGCACAGAAGCCCAGTGCTGGATGTGGAAGACAGAGCTGCTCTGGGTGGGGTCATGGAAGTCCTGCCTCCCCCTCATCCCCCAGTGAGCCCTGTCATCACCGAGGCAGCCGCCTCTGATGGGGTCTCAGTCTGGTCGTCCTCTTAGCAAAAAGAGGAACCCTTTAGGAATTTTATGCTATAAAGTTCTATTATGTATTCAGCCTTAAAAGAAAGGAAAGTCTGACACTTGCCACAATGTGGATGAAGCTGGGAGACAGGATTCTGAATGAAATAAGCCCGGTCGCAGAAGGACAAAGATTGAATGAGGCCACTTCTTTGAGGTCCCCAGAGGAGCCAAATTCATAGAGATGGAGAGGAGGGTGCCACGTGGTGGCTAGGCACTAGGGACTGGAGGGAGGGCGAGTTGGTGTATCCTCAGTAGACGGCTTGAGTCTGGTAAGATGAGAAAGTTCTAGAGATGGATGGTGGCAATGGTTGCGCAGCAATGGGAATGTGCTGCGTACCGCTGAACTATACACTTGAACATGGTTAAGATAGTAAATTTCACGTTCTGTGTATTTTAACACAATAAAACAGATCTACGATTAAGAGTTGGTGAAGTGGGCGCCTGGGTGGCTCAGTGGGTTAAAGCCTCTGCTTTCGGCTCAGGTCATGATCTCAGGGTCCTGGGATCGAGGCCTGCATTGGGCTCTCTGCTCAGCAGGGAGCCTGCTTCCCCCCCTCTCTCTGCCTGCCTCTCTGCCTCCTTGTGATCTCTCTCCCTCTGTGAAATAAATAAAAATCTTAAAAAAAAAAAAAGAGTTGGTGAAGAACGTAAGGGAGTGACTGTCCCAGTATCACTTGAGATTGTCCCTTACATGAAGTTTTCAGAACTGAAACCAATGACCCAAGTGCTTGTCTTTCCACTAAAAACACCCAGTCTCCTCTTATGTGTCCCAAAGGCTTGGCTTCAGTGGCGTGGTGGGCCTTGGATCCTGTCAGCAGACCCCAGGCCCTGCCTGCCTCCTCTCTCTGGGTAGGAGGGGTTGAACATGTCCTCAAGAGATCCCTCCCTCTACACCTTCAGTGAGGCTCACCCTGTGGGCGAGGAACAGGGACTGACAGAAACATGACCCTATGACCCCTGTGTGTTCACTTGCTTCTTCTATTTCTTTTTTCAGAGCCAGGGTTGGATTTGAAGAAGGTACACTGGGATTAAATAAAAAACTGTTTCTAGCTTTCATGGACCATAAACCCCTGACTTTCAGAGGCTGAGAGGAGTATGTGTATGGAAAGCCCATGTCTCCTTCCTCTCATGACATGGGAGTCGTCACAACCTGGACTGTCCTAGAACCACACTAAAGTCTCCCCACGATGAGTCAGCACTGTTCCATGAGTGCTCAGGACACAGACCTTGAGATGGCAGGCTTTGGGGACTTCCAAGAAGGGGACAGGTGCTCAACTTCTAACAATCCATGACCTCAAGATTATAAACATATACATGTGACAGGGACAGGGCATATGGTAAAAATCATTATTTTATAAAGTAATTTGGTAAATACAAAATCGTTTTTAGACAAGTTGGGGTATATCTCATTCGAACAATCAGAATTTATCCATATTTTAAAGGAAGCATTTTACTACTTTCAAGTTTACCAACTAGTAGCAAAATGCTGCCACAGATTCTGGGCAAAAATTAAGATTCTTTCTGTAGCAGGTGCTAGAAAACCTGCTTGGCTTGAGGCAAATGGAAGATGGTGCATGCTCTCACGTGACTTGGAAGCCTAAGGCGAAGGCGTGCTGGACTCATATCTCCTGGCACTGGGCTGTTGTAACCAGGACCCTACACTTCGTCATCTTTAAGGGAAATTGCATGAACAACATGGACTCTGTTGGGAAATAAGACTGATGGGCCCTATTGACTCAGCAACAAGGAAGAATGATCTTTTTACCTCAAGAAAGAAAACAAAAACCAAGAAAACTCTAGATTATCTTTGGAAGACACCACCAACACCACGGTCGGTCCCTGAACTCACTACCCTGTGCCCACAATTCCTCCTCCTGAACCAAAACCACACCAAGGTTCAACCTCTTGCCCATATACTGGTGTCTGGGACTCCTGTCCCAGTTTCCATCTTGGCTTATTCTAAGACATTTCGAGGCAGGGTAGGTAGGGAGTGATGGACGGGCAATCAGAAGGATATAGGGTGTCTTGGCCTGGGTTCTTCAGAAACACTGCCTGAGGCCAAAGTTACTGTTTCACGAGCCATTGCATTCCCAGGGAAGCAGGAAAGACAGGAAGGGGAGCGAAGTGGGGAAGGACAGAGAGCCACACTGTCTGCGTTACCGACAGCCACTGACCACTGACGGCATGGTCCCTACGGGGCCAATAGAGGTTATGGGAATAAATGTGTTTCAGTACAATTGCTGCAAAGAAAAGGAAGGGAGAAGAATTTATCCTTAGTGCTTGTGTCTTATGGGTCATAATTTGCCCCACAGGCGTGAACCTTCCCCCACTTCAGGCTGAGCAGGCGGAGGCACCTAGCAGGTCACGGAGCATCCAGGCTACGGCATCAGCTGGAGCATCGGCTGGGAAGGAGATGTGGGGCGTGCGCACAGGGGAGGCTCCAAGGACCACGCTGGTGGGAGCTGGTCGGAGCACACACAGGGCTCCTTGCCTCATGGGGACTGGTCAGAAGAGCGGCTAACGGCCCTTTGAGGAAGGCGAGGCCTGGACATCCGAAGTGGCTGCAAGAGCTGTCTGGCTCACACACACAGGTAGAGAGAATTGAGCAGAGAAAGGCCAGATGCAGGCTAGAGAATCTGCAGGCACCAACTGCTTTGAGGGTCAGAGGAGGTGGGCCAGCGGGTCGGCCCGGGGTGGGGGTCTCTGGCAATGGAGGCTTTCAGGAACAGGAAAGAGAAGGGGTCCGAGTGTCTCCTGCGCCAGCTGCTACATCTGTTGAGGGACTTGAACTAGGCCCCAGAGCCCAGATAGCGTTTGGCAGATTGTCCGCTTTATTAAACTAAACATCCATGTAATTTTGTTGTCAGTATTCATTTGTTTTGTGGAAACCTTTCTTGGTAAAACATAAGCCACAATCAAGCTCAGCTCAGCCCAGATGGAATTATTGGGAATTCCAAATGGGTGAAATCTGAATCACATGTGCGTCCAGAGCTGGGTCGTCAGGATGTAGGGGACCCAGGGGGACCCAGGACTGAGGGTGGTGACCGCAGTCAGGGGGAGCTGGCTAAGAAAAGGATCTCGAGGGGGGTAGGCGTGCTGAGCTGAAGTGGGGAAGGACAAGGATTGGCAGGGGGAAGCCTGGGGGACATCTAGCCGCCAGACAGCAAAGGACCCTGGAAAGAGGGAATGCTACAGATCCTCTTCTGGCAAAGATAACTGATCATTTTCTCTTAAAGATGACTTCAGGGGATAATTCAAGCAGAGTGGCTGGTAAACTGGAAACCAGATGAACAGGCCGAGCGAGTTTGTTCTGTGTCCTTGCTGCCCTTCAGAGCCCATCACATGGCTCTGGGGCCTTCTTTCTCCGTCTCCGGTAGGGACGGGGGTGAGGTCTGGAGATAGAAGCAAACTGTATTGACCAGCAAGTGATAGTTTCTCAAGGGAACTCCAGGCAAAACCCACAGCCAGGTCCGTTCCAGGAATGCAGTGGGAGGGCTGTCCCCTCTGCCACGGGTACACAGTCTTCAGTGGGGAGCGAGGGCACAGGGGCCAGGGAAGCAGGCAGTTTAGGTTCAGGAAAGTGAAAGGGACAGCTCCCCAGGGCTTGTCTCCGGGAGAAGCCGTGATAAAGGCAGGCTTTACCCAGTGATCCCTTTACCACCTTTGCGGAGCCTTCTCCTGCAGTGACCAACCATCCCTCTTTACTAGGAACTGCTCTGGCTTTAGCAATGAAAATTCCTCACCTCAGGAACCCCCTCAGAGCCTGGAAAACTGGGAGAGTGGGTCGCCCCAGCCCCTGCTCAATTCAGAAGCCCTTTAACTAGGAGCCCAGAAACTTGCCCTAGCCTAGACAGCCCAATAAGTCCTCCAAACGCAAATACCAGGAAGGGCAGGGAGGTGATATAAGCAGGTAGAATTGTCCAGTTTGCTTCATAAAATCTCCTTAAGTTGTGTTGTTCCCACCTCCTCTGTTTGCATATTAAACACGTAAGAACACTTGTCACCTCCACAAGGCGACCGCCCTCTGATCTTCAGGGTGAGACACATACTAGCACATGTGTAGCAACAAAGAGGGGCAGACCCTTGGACTCCATGGGGGGACTCGAGAGTAGCGCATGGTGCGCACCTGCAGAATCCCAGCGCCACGGAAAGGGGCGGCTGCAGCTCAGCTGAGGGCTGCGGCGTGTGGGAACCCATGGCTCTGGGTGACCTGTTTTTCTGAGTCTTCAAGATAAGCTGGAAGTTGCAAATGTTATCTGAGATCTGCTTTGACATGGTAATGCACAACTAATTTTTTTTTTAAGATTTTATTTATTTGAGAGAGAGAGCGCAGGAGGAGGGTCAGAGGGAGAGAGAGAGAGAGAGAAACACAGCAGGGGCTCGATCTCACGGCCCTGAGATCAGACCCGGGCTGAAACCAAGAGCCAGGTGCTCAACCGACTGTGCCACCCTGGTGCCCCTAAATCTATTTTTTAAAGATTTATTTACTTATTTTAAAGAGAGAGAGAACACAGTCCATGTTGAGCTCAGAGCCTGATGCAGGGCTCCCAGGCGATCTAACTGAACATTTTTAAAAACACTCTGTGGTCTAACTTTGTGGGGGAAAACCAAAATATATCCATGGGTCACATCTAGCCCACAGGCTTCCCATTTGTATGCTATAGATTAAACTCCACAAGCACTTACTGTAATTTTCGCCCTCTCCAATCCCTAAAGTGTGATGTTGGCGCCTCGACACTTTAAATCTTGCTGCTAGGGCGACTGGGTGGCTCAGTCGGTTGAGCGGCTGCCTTTGGCTCAGGTCATGATCTCAGGACCTGGGATCAAGCCCTGCATCGACTCCTTGGTCAGCGAGGAGCCTGCTTCTCCTTCTCCCTCTGCCTGCTGCTCCCCCTGCTTGTGCTCTCTCTTTCTCTCTCTGTCAAATAAATAAGTAAAATCTTAAAAAGAAAATAAATCTTGCCTGGAAAACTCAATTGACCAATCTCATCCAAAGACATCTGCTGGTTTCAGAAAGGGTCAGTGTGGTAGGCTTGGGGGTACAAAGTGGCAGCCCTCCCCATCATGCTGTCTTCCCCCAGGGGCGACCTGAACACACCTGCAGCCCCAGAGCACACCTGCTCATTCATCCTTCCATTCCTTCAGTAGCGTCCAAGGAAAAAAGGGTGAGCAGAGGAATGAACTCTCTCTACAATCTGGGAACACCAGGATACCATCACCAGCCATCTCCCCTGCCCCATGTATCTGTAGAGAGCCATGCCACAGAGCCACAGCCAGATTCCTGAACTTAGAAACCCCATCCTCCAATGGAACAGGCAGGGTCCTGCTTCTAGAGTCATGGCCCAGGGAGGTGCCTCAACAGGCAGGTGCTAACTCCCTCCAGTCTGGAGAGAAATGATTTGAGGAGTCAGCTATTAACGTGGAATGGAAGACGCAGTCTTATCTGGATATTTAATGATATTTAGCCTAAGGTAGGAGAGAAGGAAGGAGGCACTTCAACATAGTCAAAAGAATTTTCTGTCGAAATGATCTCTGGTTGGTCTTCTAGAGGAAGGCACTATCTTCTCAAGGAAAACAGTAGCAGTCCGAGGAGAAGTATGGTCCCAGGTTGGGATTGAGCGGCCAATGGGCCACTGTGATAGGTTGAACATTTGTAGGTGCTTTGTAAAAATAATCATTAGAAACTCATTTCAAAGATCATATCAGAGTAGAAAATTAGCTTATTAGACTGTGTTAACTGGGATCCGTGTCTTCTGACTGGGAGCCAGCAGTGACATCATGATATTTAACGAGTTAGTCAAACCAGATCCTAAAAGCAGGAATTGACTCGCTGTGGTGGTTAATCCAAGCCTATATCTGCACATCACCTTTGTTCATAAGAAGCTAAAAACCTGCTGCCGACATCATCTCGTTGGTCTAGAAACAGTGGCTCTGTGTGTGGTCAGCCATGGTTGAAGAGAGCCCTTTTCTTGACACATCTAGAGAAATGAGACACAGACTTGCCCTCCAGTGGCAGGCTTCAAGAGCACAGACAGGGGTCGCCTAGGTGGCTCAGTCTTTGAGCTTCTGCCTTCAGCTCGGGTCATGATCCCAGGGTCCTGGGATCAAGCCCCGCATCGGGCTCCCTGCTCTGCGGAAAAGCCTGCTTCTCCCTCTCCCACTCCCCCTGCTAGTGTTCCTGCTCTCACTGTATCTCTCTCTATCAAATAAATAAATGAAATCAGAAAAGAAAAGAAAAGGAAAGGAAAGAAAAGAAAAGTAAAGTAAAGTAAAGAAAAGAAAAGAAAAGCACAGACAGCAGTCTGGGTATTTTCTTGGAGGTTCAAAGGCCACATGGGCCTGTAGAATGCCATTCTAGGAATGGAGGCCCACACTTCTAAGACTAGATGCGAGGATGGCCTGGCCATTTTGTCAGCTTTCCCCTTAGCTTTAGGCTCCCTTCTTTAATCTCCCTTGAACACAGCTTCTTTCCACAAAAGTTATTCTTCAAAATTCATTGCTGACAGACAAAATCCTCCCTTGAAATTTTGAAGTAAGTGATATAATTCCTTCACTTGCAAATAGACTACAGTAGCTGCTCTAGTAGGGATACATGGTAGCTTGTGTGGATCAAATGTTCCAAGATCTATTAAATTCAATGAATATCTCTGCATGAATACATTTGCAGTTTATGCCACAACATCTGGAAAACTGAGTGACTGATAAGTTGAACACCAGGTGAAAAAAAATATACCAGGTCAAACAACCTCAATTCTGAAGGTTTGCCTTCACTCAAACCCAGTTTGGGATTGAACTGGGAAGGCCTTGGGATCCTCTTTAATGTAGAATAGGCCCTAGCAACACACACACACACACACACACACACACACACACACACACACACACACACACGCGCGCGCGCGCGCGCGCACAAACATCTCTTCCGTTTGTCAGGTGCTCAATAAACACAGATAAACTGAAACAATCTCAGAGATTTATCATGTAGATATTTATCTGATGAATAGATCACACAGTAACTAAACTAAAAAATCTCAGGGTAACTAATGTGCCATGTATTTCGGAGCACTGTGTTATGTGCTATGATGGATTTACAAAAAAAAATAGGCATAATTCATGACATTAAGGAGTTGACATCTGTATCAGACAGAGTTTAACCAGAGGCAGAACCAATAGGAGAGATGGGTGATAGGTAGATAGATCATGGTTGGCCAGATAAACAGACAGATGGATCTGTGGTTCTATGACAAGGAATTGGCTTATGCAGTTGTTGGGGCTGCTAAGCGAATCCAGTCTGTTAACGCAGGTCATCGGGAGGGGAAGTTCAGGAGCAGCTGAAACCCCATAGTCATGGGCTGAAACCATATTCCAAAGGGAAGAATCTCTTTTTCTCTCCAGGGAAGGCCCAAGTTCCCTCTTAAGAAAGTTCTACTGATTAGGTAAGGCCCACCCAAGATAATTTCCCTAACTGAAGGCCCATTGACTACAGTCTTTCGTTACACCTGCAAAGCCCCTTCACAACAGCACCTAGATTCGTGTTTGACTGACTACCTATGAGCAAGTGTGGATAGGCTACAAGATGCTTGCTGCTTCTCTGCTCCACCTCTCATGAGAGAGCCTCTCTCATGGCTCACCCTTCCCACCTACTACAAAGGGAATTTGGGGAATGTGGTTTAGCCTAGCCCAGTCAACATACCACAAAACTGTCGTAACAACATAGTTTAAAAAAAAGTATAAACACAAAAAACAAGTTGGGAAAGAGCACAAGGCAATGGGCCTACCAAAATGAAAGGAGTCTAACGTGGGTGAAAGTGTGCACATTTCCATGCATTCGTGATCTCATTTCCTCTGGTCCTTATGGAGCAGGGCTTCCCTCAGCCTGGCTGAGGTGAAGGACGGTAGTGGCCTCCGTGTTGGCCACTCTCAGGAGGCAAAAGATGCTTCCCAAACTCCAGCTCGACCATCTGGGATTCTTGCCCATGGGTAGCAGATGGCTGTCATTTTGAACAACAATAACCATAAAATATAGAGTGAAACATATTGAAAATGTCCACAATAGGTCCCCTGGGCCTGGTCTGACCTACCAAGTGTGAGTTTTTCCTCAGAACACTGCATATCTTTTTGGTTGGGGCACATTTGTTGTCATTTTTCTGCCAGACCAGGGAGGTACCATATTCTTCTGTTACTATTGCCCCTGCTGTGGAGACCATGGGTTGTTGAAACTTGTTCTGCGCTGAGACTATAATCTTGAAGGCAGCACCGAGTTCCAGGTGCTTCGTGGCACATCTACTCTAGGGCACGGTTGATAGGAAATGGCGCCATCGCATTCCTGGTGACTAAACACCCCATCAGGTCAGAGAACTGAAACAAAACCATCCAAAGAGGGAGGACGGGGGGCGGTGGGGGGAGAGAAACCACAGCTCTCCCAGCTGGGGGATAATTATTTCTTAGCACACACTAAGTATCAGTGAGAGAGCATGGCAGCCATTACTGATCTGCCTGCTTGCAAGTTTTTGGAACTCACCCTAACCTAATTAAGTGTCTGTTTACCCTTAGGCCTGGCACTTTTACTAGATGAGGCAACAGCTGCAGCACAGCAAGAAGCCACATGAAGGGCAAAATATTTGTTGGTTGTTGCTATTTTCAACCTTGCCAGCATAAACAATGATGGGCTTAGCCATATCGGCTCATTTTTAAAATAGGACTTGAGTGGTGCTGGCACACTCTGTGTGAGATGCCTACATTATTGGTCATAGCTCAGGACAGTGGCAAGAGCTTGCTGAAGCATACTCATGGGGACAAGATGCAGGAACCTGACCTGTTCCACCAGAGTCAGAGCCAAGGAAGGATTGCATATGTGGTCCTGTTTAGGCGAAGTATACAAAGTAGTGTCTTCAGCCTCATACTAGATATATACAACACTTGTAGGAATTCATTTACCTGTGGGTTTCTGGTGCCTCCTCAAAGATTCTTACTCAGAGTTGAGAGGAACCCAGGAATGGACATTTTTACAAGTATTTAACATATGATTCTTCTTTTTTTTTTAACCATGTGATTCTGATGGAAGTGGTCTGAGAAGCACTATTCTAAAGAACAGAGAGTCTAGAATGTCAGCACTGAAAAGAATCTTGGAAGACTATTTTTAATTTTTAAAAAAGTGTTTTCATCTTTGAGGACAGCATCACCCTAATAACAAAAACCAGATAAAGACACTAAAAAAGAGAGAGAGAGAGAGAGAGAACTACAGGCCAATATTTCTGATGAACAAAAAAGCAAAAATCCTCGACAAAATATTACCAAGCCAAATCCAAAAATACATTTAAAATATCATTCATTACAATCAAGTGGGATTTGTTCCAAGAAGCACAAAGGTGGTTCAGTATTTGCAAATCAATCAGCATGATATATCACATCAATAAGAGAAAAGATAAAAACCATATGATCATTTCAATAGATGCAGTAAAAGCATTTGACAAAATACAGCTTTCATTCATGAAAAAAACCCTCAACAAAGTACATTTACAGGGAACATACCTCAACATAATAAAGGCCATGTATGAAAAACTCATAGCTAATCTCATACTCAACTGTGGAAAAACTGAGAGCTTTTCCCCTAAAGTTAGGAACAAGACAAGGATGCCCATTCTCACCACTTTTATTCAAGATAGTATTGAAAATCCTAGCCACAGCAATCAGATAAGGAAAAGGAATAAAAGGCATCCAAGTTGGAAAGGAAGAAGCAAAACTTTCACTATTTTTATTTTATTTATTTTCTCTTTTTAAAGATTGACTTATTTATTTACAGACTGAGAGCAAGAGAGCACCCGAGCAGAGGGGAGGAGAAGAGGGAGAAGCAGACCATCCCCCGCCCCGGCCCCCACTGAGCAGGGAGCCCAACGTGGGGCTTGATCCCAGGATTCCAGGATTATGACCTGAGCTAAAGGAAGACACTTAACTGACTGAGCCACCCAGTTGCCCCAAACTTTCACTATTTGTAGATGACATGATACTACATATAGAAAACCATAAAGAGTCCACCAAAATACTGCTAGAACTGATACATTAATTCAGTAAGTTCAAAGGATACAAAATCAATGTGCAGAGATCCGTTGTCTTTCTGTACACTAATAACGAAGCAGCAGAAAGAGAAATGAAGACAACAATCTCATTTACAATTGTGCTAAAAATAATAAAAATATCTGGGAATAAACTTAACTGAGGAGGTGAAAGACCTGTACTTTAAAAACTATAAAACATCGATGAAAGAAATTGAAGATGACACAAAGGGAAGGACTTTCCATGTTCACAATTGGAAGAACAAATAATGTTGACGTATCCATACTTCCCAAAACAGTCTATAGAGTTAATGCAATCCCTATCAAAATACCAACAATGTTTTTCACAGAACTAGAACAAACAATCCTAAAATTTGTAAGGAACCACAGAAGCAATCTTGAGAAAGCAATCTGGAAAAAACAAAAAAGCTGGAGGTGTCACAATTCAAGATTTCAAGTTATATTACAAAGCTATAGTAATCAAAACAGTATGGTACTGGCACAAAAAACAGACACATAGATCAACAGAACAGAAAGCCCAGAAATAAACCCATGATGTTATGGTCAATTAATCTTTGAAAAAAGAGGCAAGAATATGCAATGGGAAAAAGACAATTTCTTCAACAAAGTGAATTGGGAATACTGGACAGCTACATGTAAAAGAGTAAAACAAGATCACTTTCTTGCACCATACACCAAACAAAACTCAAAAAGGATTAAGGATGTGAGACCTGAAACCATAAAAATCCTAGAAGGGAGCACTGGTAGTAATTTCTCTGACACTGACCATACTACATTTCTGGATGTCTCCTGAGGCAAAGGAAACAAAAGCAAAAATTAATTATTGGGACTACATCAAAATAAAAACATCTGCATAGCAAAGGAAAAACAACAACAAAAAACTCCAAAATACAACCTACCGAATGGGAGAACATATTTGCAAATGACATGTCTGATAAAGTGTTGGTATCCAAAATACACAAAGGAGTTATAAATTCAACACCAAAAAAACCCAACTAATGCAATTAAAAATGGGCAGAAGAACAGACATTTCTCCAAGGAGGACATCCAGATGGCCAACAGACACATGAAAAGACGCTCAACATCACTCATCATCAGGAAAATGCAAATAAGAACCACAGTGAGATATCACCTGACACCTGTCAGAATAGCTAAAATAAAAAGCACAAGAAACAACAAGTGTTGGTGAGGATGTGGAGAAAAAGAAGCCTCATGCATTTTTGGTGGGAAAGCAAACTGATGTAGTCACTGTGGAAGAAAGTACAGGGTTTCCTCAAAAATTTTTTTAAAAACTAAAGAATTAAAAAACTAACAAATTAAAAAGAGAACTCCCCCATGATCCAGGAATCACACTACTGAGTAATTACACAAAGAATATGAAAACATTAATTTGAAAGGATATATATACCTATGTTTACCTCACTAGCCAAATTATGGAAGCAGCCCAAGTGTCCACCGATAGAGGAATGGGTAAAGAAGATGTGGTGTATACATATATATGATGACACATTACTCAGCCATAAAAAATTAAATCTTGCCATTTGCAACAGTATGGATGGACCTAGAGAGTATAATGCTAAGAGAAATAGAAATACCATATAATTGTACTCGTATGTGGAATTGAAGAAACAAAACAAACGAGCAAAGGAAAAAGAGAGAGAGAGAGAAACCAAAAAACACCCAAACCAAGCAAACAAACAAAAAACCCCACCAAAGACCAGACTCTTAACTGTAGAGAACAACCAGAGAGTCACTGGAGGGGAGGTGGGTGGGGGGTGGGTGAAATAGGTAAAGGGGTTTAAGAGCATACTTATTGTGATGAGCACTGAGTAAAGTATGGAAGTGTTGAATCACTATATTGTATACCTGAAACTAATATACCATTGTATGTTAACTACACTGGAATTACAATAAGAAGAAAATAGCTAACATTAAAAACCATTCATTGCCATTTATATAACACAACTCCTTCCACTTCTATTACCTATCTGTATGGGAACAGGGCTTTTGGTGTTTATAGCTAGAAAACAAAAATATAAATAAAAGTGATATCCAGCCATATTTTTATTCTAGCAATGAGTAATATTTATTTGTGGATTCATAAACTAACTGGTGAAACGTCCTATTTGTTTTATTAAAAGATAAGTTTCCTCAAAAACTTTACCTTTTGTGTTTAAAAGTCACTCGTCAAAATTTTTAATTATTTATTTTATTTTGACTAATTGTGCAGAAACATTCATTGTCGTGGTAACTCAATCCAGAAGAAAGGTTGTTGGGTTTTTTTTTTCCCAAAAAAATTATGTAGAAAGGATATCATGTAAAGTCAAGTTTAAGAAAAGAATTTAATTTCAATTTCTATAAATATTTTTTAAAGAGATATATGGTAGAGTGAAAAAAAAAATCCCAAGCAGAAAAAAGCATTACATCAGGATAAAATTTTCTGCAGGAAGTGGGATGGAAATACAAGTCCAGAATAAATGGAATGATGTAAAATTTCTGTGAAAGGAAACTTCGTATGTATCTTGTAAATAGAGAATGGACAGAGTCAAGTCTCTAAGGCTGGAAATGTTTGTGAACCACAACACAATGACAGTGTGCCAGAAATTATCAATCGTTTTGAATAAACTTATATCGAAAAAATTATCAACATAAAAATCTTGGGGTGCAGTTATGTAAATTTTCAAAATTCTTTTTGTGAATTTGAGAGAAAAAAATGTTTGTAACTGTCACTCCAGTGAATGTTTCTCCCCACTACTCTAGGAAGAGCTGAATTCCTTTGCTTGCCGAACAGGACTCCCTTGGATAGTGGTTGTTGCATGGGTTTAAGCCCAAGAAGAGGGGAATAGATTTCAATTTTGAATTACCACTCTGCCTTCTGATACCCAGGGAAGGTCATAAAAGGACACAATGATCCATGATCAGAAATCCCACTCATAGGCTTAGCTGGAGACCAAGAGCATTGAAACTTTCCACTTCAGACAGAGGCTGGAAACAAGGAGGTAATTTTAAAGTATTGTTTAGATACTGCACTTACTTAGACATAAATATAGTTCATTCTCAATGAGATTTTAAAAACGGAAACAGTCTGATACAGAGAAAGGGATTCCCCCCCAAATTCAGGCAGTATTTAGAAGGACATTTTGGTTTTGAAGGTAGAGATCACTTTGAAGTCTCCTCCTACTGAACAAGAGACCCTCTGTAAATGATCTGAGAACAAGTTTAACTCTTTCAAATGTCATAGAAATTTTGGAATTCTTGGGCATCTTGAGTAAATAAATATGTACATAAATCAAAATTAAAAAGTGAATATACTTTTAACATTTAGTAGGAAAAGGATAGGACCCATGGAAGCAAACTATTAAGTCTTATCAAAAGACACAAAACAAGAACTGGAATAAACTAGAAGGTTTACGTTGTGCCTGTTGGGAGAACTTAAAGTATTAAAGAGAGAGACAGAGACAGAGATAGAAATCGAGAGATTTCTATATACACAAAGTCATCAAAGGACACACACCGAAGTGCTATCTGCAGGCAGGATTGAAGGGGAATCAGGTGAGACTTTACCTTCTTCTTGGTCGACTTTAGATTAGGTAGCATCCATTAAGAGACTGATTAAATTATAATAAGATGGGGCACCTGGGTGGCTCAGTTGGCTGAACTTTTGGTTTTGGCTTAGGTCATGATCTCAGGGTCATCAGATCTAGCCTTGCGTCGGGCTCCCTGCTCAGCTGGCGTCTGCTTGAGATTCTCTCCCTTTCCCTCTCCCTCTGCCTTTCCCCTGCTCTCCCTCTCTCTCTCAAAAAAATAAATAAATCCTGAAAAACATCATAATAGGACTAAAAGAGAGTAACCAGGATGGGGAGGGGATGTGTGAGATCGAGAAGAGCTAAGACAAGCAGAGCATACTGTAGGCACTCAATAGCAATTGGCATAGGTAGGTTTCAAGAAACTCCCAGTTTAATCTGGAGAACAGACAATATTAGAGGAAGACCCAATAATGGTCTTCAAACACCTGCAGACCTGCCTTCCATCCACTGTGAGTGGCGGTTGCAAGAATTAGGTTGCAGGACACTAAAAGGAAGGATTTCCACTCCTGCAACCAGTTCTCACGATGTGCCACCATCTCCATCACTAGCTGGGCTCTAAGGGGACGACCTGTTCCGGCTGCTGCACCGGTCAGTGGACCAGGCTGCGCACGGGGAGGGGGGGGAGGGGACCCCTTCCAGATCAAGCTTCACATCAGTGTGCATTAGATCAAAACAAGTTGGTCGATTGGAAAGTGGATCAAAGATTCAGCCCATGCTTATCCATCCTACTTATGGTCAATCAGTATTGGGAAAGGAGAATTAAAGGATCCATTATCCATGGTTTTGTGCCAAGGTTTTTTGACTTGCTTCAAGTGGTTATTTTTACTCTGATAGTGAGCTACTTAACATACATGATGGTATACACTGGACCTCAATATTACATGCATAGGGTTTTATAAAAGGTCCAAAAGGATTTTATTAATTGGGTGGGTTTGCAACTTTAAAAGGGTAATGAAGGCATGGACTTATAAGGTGTTTGGGGGCCATTTACTTCCCACAGTCAAGAGACATCACACTAGGAAAGCCGTAGAGAAACAGTGGTTACAGGTGACTGAAAGGCTGTCTGTGTCACATCAGTCTGCCTATTTTCTCTAGAAATTGGGAAATAATGCAGTGGGGTAGAGTGGAAAGAGCTAGGTTCAAGCCCCAGGTTGCCAAAGGTTAGTGAGTCATTGTGAGCCACTCCAGGTAAGTGTCCGTATCAGCAAAATAGGAAAGGTACTCGATGATGAAGAAAAAAATGAGACCACACACACATCAAATACCTAAGCCAAACAGAGTCACTTCCTAAACATTAGTCTCTTTCTATTGTCTTTTTTTATAGGACATTCCTGCCCACCACTCTTTTCTCAGGAAATCAAAGTGGAAGGTTGCAATTGTCTGACCACAAGAGCACTCCTTAGTGCTTGCTGGGACCCTTCGGGGCCGCAGTGATGCCCCTAAATGAACACAGGGGTGCATTACTGTTGTACATACCATGGGAGTGATGGCCATAAGGCTATCTAGGGATTCCCGTGGCTTTTGTAACTAGGACAGGCATACACCATTTACGCTCCCATATAAACCCTGCTTTCTGTTTACAAAGGGTTTTTTTTAACATGTTAAAAATTATTACACAAGTAAAGCGTATTCTTGATTCAAAAATGTTAAAGTCCCAAACAAAGCAAATAGAAGGACATAAAACAAACCCGTAATTAGACCACTTAGAAAGACCTTCAAATATTTAAATAGGTATCCTTTGACTTATATGTATGAATAGAAATGCAGACATTATCTAAATAGGGGTCGAAAAGCAAGTACAGTAGAAATACACATGTGCTATTTGATATATATGCTGACTTATAAATACTGCAAACAGGAAGCACAAACAATTCTGCCTCTGGGAACATGTAAACTTAATGATACCCTCACCTATTCTCTCTCCATGAAGTGCCAAATCTGAGGGATGGCTTTCAATAGGAAAATATGAGAGAAAAATCAATATCTGGGCTTCTTGCCCCCACAAAGAATATGATTTCTTCACATTGGCCAATGTGTAGCAGGGTTAGAACATTTGAATTTAGAAACAGCGGTAAGTGGGATTCCAATCAACGGTTTATGGTCTTTTTCTTGCGGATATTTAGGTGACAACTTCCTTTCTGGCTCTCGTTGAAAAGAGAACTTCGCTGTGCAGTAAGAGTGTTTAAGAACACGTGATCGCTGAGTAAAGTCATTGATTGGTTAGAATGCCAGGAGGGCCACCTGCCTCTAAATATGAGATGGTTGACAACAAGGAATAATCATTTACAAAATGGAGGGGCCATTTTGTAATGGAGGCCAAAATGGAGAGGCCACATCGTGTTGTGGAGAAAGCCCTGGGAATGAGGGCTGGCGAGGTCATTGAAAAGATGTGACTGCAGGTTGACCCATAGGCTGGACTGGAACACTTCAAAGGCTCAGCCCCTCCCTTGTCCTTGGAGTGTGGGTTCCACTTGCCTTTCTCACTCCCAGAGGCTGCTCCAAGGACACAGTCCTGAGATAATGTTGTGGTGTTGAGAACACATGCATGGTGTTCTCACCATTGACTGAAATTGGTTAAGGTCTCTTTCTCTAAATAAACTTTAAAGATTTGGTGAGTAGATGCGGGGATCGATTTGTCTTGCTGCCACTCAAGGTAAGCCTGTACATAAGTTCCCTTTGCTTATTAAAACTACCATCTACCAACTTGGAGTGGCCTGCCTCTTTCTTCGGTTTCCCCCTGTCCTCTGAATAAAGGGGGCCCATTTCAGATTATATCCAAGAAGCTTCTGAGAGGATTGTGAACCAACAACTAGGTTAAAAAAAAAACAAACTGTTGTGGGTAAATAAGGCAGCCTAATTCACAGAGTCCCGCATATTCTAACCACAGAGATGGACTTCAGAGACCACAATAATTAAATGTCCATTTTTGTGACTAATGATATGATAGCATATGGGCATACATCCTGTGAGAGGAATATTTCATCTACTTAATCTTATTGAAACAGCTTGGATGAGTAGATTCCTTCAGGCAGTTTTAAAAGCATTATTCTATATCTAGGAAAGCAAACATCTTCTGGCTATTGTGTGAACAGATGGGAAATGCTGCGAAAATCTGGAGATCAGACAATTTGGCAACTTGGTCCCCTATTAAATTGGTTTATACAATGATGAATACTCACAATAAACTAACAAGGTGGTTTCTGATGTTGCCAGAATTTGCTTTTTGCCACTTCAAATATAAAAGGAGTACAAATAATCCGTGGATTTGTCTTTGGGTGTGTCCTTTAAAGGTGAGAGAAAGAATAAGGGAACTCAAGGGCTCTCTTGTAATTCTAAGGTCACCTTTTCCCTGATTCCAAGAAACCCTTTCATCGGCTTCATGCTGCCCAACCCTTCCACTAGCTCATGCTCGAGGAAGTGGTGCGGTACCCAGTCAGCAACTTCACAAACCAGTCAATCATTTAATGCATATTAATTATGAAAAGAACAAAACCATGTTATTCATAAAGATAGGAACTGTGTTAGGACAAATTCATCCATTTCTAGACGATACCTCGAGTGGGTCTGTGTAACTACCTAATTAGAGGTCAAAGGTATCAAAAGTTGTTGATGAGGGTTAATATGATCAGTGCTATTCTATTCCATTACAAAGCTAAACCTACATGGAATCTGGATACCAAGACAAGACATTTGAGTAGAAACTATAGTCAGGACACTGATTATTTTGCCTTTTATGTCAAGTCATTAATTTAGTGGACCCTTCAAAGGGATCATTTGTATTTGAATGACCTGTTAAGAGAGCAAAGCAGATATATCTTGAAAGCCATCATGGATGTAGAGATTTTAGAGACCCCTGGGTTGATTCCTAAGTGATCATGGCCCTGCTTTATTTTCTATAGAACTAAGCAAATCATGGAGCCTCCATTCTGCCCCATTTCATAGAGTCAAGAAGGAAGTTGTTGCTTAAATTCTGCAGATGGAAGTAAAAAAGACCATATACCGTTATTAGCATCCACTTTCCATCCTTTCTGAGAGTCTAACCTCTGGCACTTTACAGGTTTGGCCAATGACAAGAATCTGCATTCAATGTGGCAAGCGCAGAATTCTTGGGCTACTAGAACTCTTAGGTATTAAAAATTATAAATTAAATAAGGATTAGGTTCCTTGGAAGAATGGCATTCCTAAATAGAATAATTCCTGGTTGGACGTTTGAGTGTATCTTCTGGCTTCTTTAGGTGAAATCAACCATGTACCATCCTGCACAGGCACCAACTCTGTCCCATGGTTTGCCAGTCACTGCTTGAACAAGACTTAGCATCAAGGATTTCAGATACTTTTCTATCACTGGGTCTTTTTGCATTTTCAGGGGTTGGCCAGGAGAAACAAAGCACTGATTTGCCACTATATAAACTGCCAAACAGAAATCGTGACATTTTACTCAGGCTGCTTTGCAAAGATGCCCACAAACTCTGTAGAGATACTGCGAGCTTAGGCTGTGGGTCTCCAGCCCACGTCTCTGTAATCGTTCTCTCCCTCGTGGCTGGAGCCAGGCCATCCTCACCAGCAGGCTCAGCAATGTGCTTTGTTCTCAGAAGCAGTTTTGGTTGGAGGCAGAAAGCGTTAGGCCAGTTCCTAAGATTATATTTTAAAGACATGATCAATAGATAGATAGATAGATAGATAGATAGATAGATAGATAGATAGATAATGGATTGAGAGGTGATAGATGATAGATACATAATAGATATGTATGTTTGTAATTGTCCTTGCTGCTAATTTGACGTGATGTTCTAGTCTCCCAGTACCACTAATTAAGTTTTCATCCTAACTTTACTTTTAGGTTCCAGTCTAGGATCCCACTACACTGCTAGTTCAGGGTCTCTAGTTGAATTTTGTCTTGTTAGGCCTTCTCCTGGGACCAGAGTCCACAGCCTATTGACAGATGTCCTATGTACTGACTACTAACGAGGAAACTCCTAGGACGACACACTCCAGAGCACCTTCCTTTCATGAGGTCTTCTTATGAGACACAAGCATCTCTTTGGAAACCATTTTGAACTTTGTGCTTACAGTGAAAACCAATGTTGTGCCTAGCGGACACTGTGTCTTTCCCATCAGACCACCACCGTAGAGCACTTTCAGCTGGCTCCGTTCATCAATGTCCAGGGGGTTCTGATTCTATTTCTTATCCACTTTCCAGACTAGCATTTTAGAACACATTATTAGAAAGTCACTGGGAATGAGAGTTACGGACTTAACAAATAAAGGTAGAGGACATCCAGCTAAATTTGAATTTCAGTCAAACCCAACACATTAATTTTTAGTATAAGCAAGCCCGGTGCAATTCTAAAAGGTTTGTCATTGTTTATGTGAACTCCGAATTTATCTGGATGTTTTGTGATTTACCTGGCAACCGTAATTGGAATGTCATGCTGAATTCACATATGCCTTTTGGAGATTGCAGCCCCTGACACCTGTTCTGTTCCAGAAAGTTTTGCTTACTGAAGTTTGCCCCACGACCCTCCAAATCACCTCCTACAGAAAGAACATGGTCTGTCCTGTCTGGCAACACTGCTGTCTTGTGAAGAAATCTTGGGTCTTCAAAGCTTATCTTGCCTTTGGATTTGTTAGAGTATTTTGGAGTTGAGAAATCTCTTGAGATCTTTGAAGGGACCATCATCCACTGAGGTTTGAAGTTTCTTAGGGATCCCCTCTGCTCAAAGAATTTCAACAGGATCCCAGCTCTTTGGCTGTGTCTCTGGGCTTCAGGGTGTCGGGAGAAGTGATGCTTTAGCTCTCTTTCTCATTTGAACAAAATGTGAGCATTCCCCGGCTCATCCATCTGAAACCTACCACGTCCTGCTCTCTTATATTGATTTTTTTTTTCCTGGTCCCTTTCCCACTGGCCTCATCTCTGTTCTTTCTTCACAGACAGTTCCACAGGCAATTTCATTTGCTGTCCCGCATCTCCCAAGGCCAATGGTCTTTGGCTTTTTCTGCAAATTGCAATTACCTGGAGAGGTCTGAGAAAATAGCTACGCCTGGTCCCCATCCCCAAAGATACTATTTAACTGGTGTAGAGTGGACCCCAGGCGTTATAGCTGTAAAAGGTCCCTAGTTGATTCTAACATGCAGTGGAGTTTGGAAACTCTGCCTTAGGGCATCCCTCCAGAATGAGGGCTCACAGGTGCAGCTGTAGACCAGGTGTTGGGGCAGCCTGCTGACCTAGCACCTTACAGCCGCCACGTTCCCAAGAGAGCATAAGCAGCCTCTCCTGATGCCATTACAAGTGATTTCCAACAATATCAGCAAACATCCTCAAATCTTTATTTTCTATAGAACTTAGCAAATCTGCCTTAACAAAGGCAGAAAATTATAGAATTACAATCCTTCAGCATTTTTTAGTAAATTCCCTCGCCATTTGGGTACAGTTGCTCAGATATTGGGTATGGTCTCAGCAATCCCTGTCTGCACCACCAAATTAAGACCAGGTTTGTATATTCAATACAGAATATGAAACCTAATGCCTAATCCTATAGTAAGGATTACATTCTAAAATGTATCCAATTATATATTAATTAAAATACAATCCTCAGAGCTCAATTCACAGCCCTCTATTGTACTATAATATTTTCTATTTTGCTGTCACTCTCTTTCTGCCACTTAAAAATTTTTCTCTTCAAAATGATTTGCCAAAATTAATTCAGTTTCCATGCTTATTGCTCTTTTCCTCCAATCTCCCCACAACGGACTCTTTCGTAACTCTCATTAGCCTCAACCCCAGAAAGAAATATTCTTTCGCCTGCCCATAAAGAGAGGCAAAGAAAGTTCCTGGAGATAATCTGCTCTCACCCCAGATGTCCTCTCAAGTCTTCTTGCTAACCCCAAGTAGAGATAACTCACCTCCTCCCACCTGCTGTTATTCAAGTAATAAGCCCCCAGTCTCACTCCTGGCACACATCACCACCCCTTTCTGTCTCTGAGGTCAAGGATTTCTGGGCAGTTGACTGCTGCATAAACCTGTTTTTCTTTGCCAAATTTTGGGGAAATATTTGGCAGAGGAAGGAAGGAAGGAAGGAAGAAGGGAGGAAGGAAGGGAAGGAAGAAAATTCACTTAGCAAAACCTAGAAATGAATAATACTTAGTAAAAAGAAATAATAAATCCAGTTTTCAATAACTTCTTCTATTGCACTGGTCCTGAAATTTTAGTGTTCTCCCAAAATGTGTTTGGGTTGAGATTCACAGAACTATCAATGTCCCATAGCTGAAACATTAAAAACCTTCATTGGTTTCCCGAAGAAAATTAAAAGAAAATTAGCCAACACTAAAAGTCCAACACCCCGTCCCCGTAGTTCTTGCCATAAAAGTGTGATTCAAACCAGAAGTGGCTATCATGATACACTTACATTTTCAGGCCAGCACATGGCATATAATACAGAAAAAACCTGATTATATCTAACCATCTACTATTTCTTGTAATTCAACTTCTTGATGCTCAGACATCCCTCCAGGGTTGCCCTTTTCTTAATCCCATCACTTTGACTTAGATTGGAGTGTTTTGTTGGATTTGCTCACGCACTGTCGCTTTCATTTCTGATTTTGCTTAGCGCCCTCTGCGTCATTGCACGTAGTCCTGTTGACCAGATTTGGGGTCTATTCTGACTAAGGCAGAGAACACACAGTCAGATTTTGTTGTTTTGGGAATTTAGGATTTGAAAGGATGAAGTCACTGTTATTCTGCCTACCCCAACCTCTACAACACATCCCAAGATCTTGAAGCAAAGTATATTTCATGCTAGTTCTGAGAAGCTAACTGGCCCATGGTTTAGCTTGTTGCTCTTAATTAAGAGGAGCTATTGTTTTTGACACCACCTTTAGCTTTGAACTTCCCACATTGTGTTTCAAATCAAGTCAGTTCCTTTGGAAAACTTTGGAATTCTCTTCTCATTGATTGCTTCTCCCCAGAGACAAAACATCTGGGCCACTGCTCTGCAGGCTGGCTGGGGGTATTGTTGGTTTTCTTGTCTTTGCCCTGCTGATGGAGAATCTCTTTATTATCAAGGTGGGGCAAAGCAATCAGGGTCCCAGTATTTTTAGCTTGCCCTGCCTGTGGTAGAGCATCAATTGTCTGGGGATTGACTGAGTGAAGGAAGGTAGCCCCAGCTTCTCAGGCACACTCACCAAGAATGTAGCCTTTTCAACTTGTAGTCCAAGGAGACGGTAAATGCTGAGAGCCTTCTCCCAGTGGAGTACTATAACTCTTGATTGGGAGCTGAGGAGAGAGGGAGCCCTGTCTTTTTGGCCACAACCTACATGAAGTAGCGGTTCTATCAAACTGAGCTGAGTAAGGTGTGGGGGAGAGGGAAAGGTGGGTCATTATTCAAAGATCACAGACTCTTGCTGTTCTTACTGACTTTAAGTAGGTTTCTTGAATAAATGTTTCTGCATTTGCTGTATGCCCTTAGGCAAACTTCCAAAGACTTTAAATGGCTGGATTTTAAAAGTAGTTTTCACTAGTTTTGCTTGTTTCCCTGGGAAGGGTGCCCATGGAGTTCCTCACACTGCCATCCAGAAGCAGAACTCCATGCTAAGAAGTTTTACTTTACCGTGCTCTATTGGCTAAGATCACACAGGCTTGGGTCTAATGCATCTGTGTTTGATTCCCATCACTGATTTGATGTGTGATTCTGGAAAGTTACCTACATTCTCTAAGAGGGTTCATATGAACCTTTATCTCAAAGAGTTATCCTGGCCATGTAACATGATAGCAAAATGGAGTACCTAATACTGAGCCTAGCACATCAAGAAGCCTTCATAAATGTCAGCTGTTACTTTTTTTTTATCTTACAGGAAATGAGGAGTCACTTAAGGCATAAAGATAGGAAAGTGTCAAGAGGAGACCTACATTTTAAAAAGATCACTCTCAGTGGGTAGATCAGGTGACTAGGAAACTATCGTAGTGATACATATGAGAAGTAACAAAGAAAAAAAATAAAGCACAGAAGTAGGAAAGAGTCCTTGCACCCTGGGAGGTGGGAAGGAGGCAAAGTATCCAGGGGGACGCAGAGAGTGAGAGAGGGAGGAGGGGGGCTGACATGAATCTTGGGCCCCTGGCTTAGATGTGGGTGAAAACTGTAGACCTCTTCCCCTGAATCACATCTTCGTGTTTTACAGCTCGGGTCTTCCCAGACCTTGACCTCTCAAGGGTGGTGCAAAATTCAAATCCAAGTTCTTCACTTCTGGACTCTAGACCTTAGTGCTCTCAGGTTGTTGTTGTTGTTTAGTGCATTGAAAATAACTTAGTTTCTACATTGAAAATAACTTAGTTTCTACCTACTCACTAAATAGATGGAGACAAAAAAGTTAACAACATTAAATGTTGGTGAGGATATGGGATAATTGGTGGGCATGTAATATGGTACAATCACTTTGGACACTGGAAACTTTCTAAAAAGTTAAACAAACATTTACCCTAGAACCCAATAATCCCACTTCTAGATAGTAATCCAAGAGAAATAAGTAGTCCTCCAACATTTTATGCCAGAATGTTTGTAGCAGCTTCATTCATAATAGCTTCTAAGCTAGAAACAGAGCAAGGGTCCATTAATGTAAAAATAGATAAACTCTCTGTTGGTCTACTTATGCAACAGAATATATTCCTTATCAATAAACATGAATGAATGACTGATTTTGCTACATGCAATATGGATTAAGCTTTAAAACTTCTTTCACAGAAAGAAAGGCTCCTTCATGAAAGAAGACTTACCCAAAAGAGTACATAATGTATGATTCCATTCATGTGACATTCTCTGAATGGAAAAGATGAAATCTATGTGATAAAAATCAGATCAGTGGTTGCCTGGGAGCAGGGAACATAGTGACTGATTGGGAAAGAACACAAGAAAATTTTCTGGTATGAAGGAAATGTACCACATATTGATAGGGGTGCGAAATACATGAGCATATCTTTGGTCAAAAGTAGACTTATGATCTGTGTATTTCACTGCTTGTAAAACATCTCCATTAAAAAGCCTTAAAAATTAAGTCAAAACTCATCTGCAGTCTTGATGCCTGCATGCTATCCGCATATACAGCTTACTACTTTTTCTACCATGCCTCCAGAACACACGTGGACTTCCACAGCCTGAATCCAAGTAAAAGCTTATTTATTTTGTTCTTGTCATCTGCCCATTCTTTTTCAAAAGGTAATACGAAAAAGGAAAACAAAACAAAACAAAACACAAGAAGCCACTCTCTAATAATAGCCAGGGGCGCCTGGGTGGCTCAGTCAGTTAAGCTTCTGCCTTCGGCTCAGGTCACGATCCCAGGGTCCTGGGATTGAGCCACACATCAGGTCACCTGCTCAGTGAGGAGTTAGTCCACTTCTCCCTCTGCTCCTCCCCCTACCCATGTTCTTACTCTCTCTCTCAAATAGATAAATAAAATCTTAAAAAAAAAAAAGCCAGAATAGCTGAATTAATAATAAAAATCACTGGAGAATTCACTTCCTGGCATGTGACATCCATTCAGTAACCTTGAAATGTGGAAGTATCCAAGCCCAGAGGACATAGGTCACCCAGTTTGCTAAAGCCTCTGGCAAGTCCTGTCCAGTGCTGGATTCTGGCTACTGCATCACGTGACATTACTCAGCAAAAGTCCTGGAAGACTCTGAATAATGTTCCAAGGGTCTGCAGCTGCTGCTGCTGCTCTACTTAATTACATGTTTTTCAGAAGAGAAATGGCTTGAGATTATTTTTAGCTTATTTATGGGAATGAAAATTTGGCTTCTTATTGACAACTCTCCTAGTTACTACTTGAGCAAGTAGAATTTGGGTTTGTTTATTTATTTATTTATTTATTTCCCTATCCACAGCCATAATAGATATCAATAATAATGACAGGTTAGAAAGTAAGGAGGCTGTTTGATTGAGTTATGAGACCTATTTCACAGCTAAAAGCTACAAGCCCATTTGTTCTCCTGTTAATAACCCAGACCCCTTGTCCCGACACTTGCTAACAGTGTGAGATGTTCTCCTTCTTGGGATGATGGGGAAACCACAGCGGAACCACTGTTGGAACATGACATCAGTTCTTTCAAGTTGTGAATTGGTCTTCAGGCCATGGATAGGTGGCTTCAGCAAACCACCATTTCTTAGAGACTTTCAAGGTATGACATTTGTTTCTCCCCTTTGAAATCATCCTTTTATCTCATGTATGATTTAACTTCAGTCTCTCCAGCTGAACTGGTGAATCAACATTAACCATACGACTCTGGACTGTGTCATACAACTGTTTCAATTTACCTCCCATGTGGCCATCTCTTAAAAAACTGCCACCATGCTCACCAGCAGTACTTGTTCCCAAGAGCTGGTGAACAAACACATTATTTACAAAATATGTAATCAGGGAACCTGATCCAACTCATTAACTGTATGATATCCTACTCTTTATTTAGACAGTTTACTGGCTATGGACTTTCGTATGGGATCTGTCATTTACACTTCCTGATAATAAAACTTAATTGAAATTTCATTCCTGTACAAGTAAGATGCCAGTTTAACAGATGGCCTGTAATTGTTATGTCCACATATTTTATATTGGATGGTATCACACACAATTTCACACAACTGCTATTCATTTAAACGCTAGGTTCATTTAGGGCATTGCTTCCATATTAAAAAACTTATTGTTTAATATGATTGTAAAATCAATCATTAAAATTAATCAGTTAAAATGGCAAAAATGATTAAAACAGTCCTACTGAAACTGAAGAATAATTAATGATTAAAACCTGGGTTGTGTTCTTGAGGATACTGGGAATATTTGTACAGAAACCTCTATGTCTGTGTGTATGAGACAGGAATTGACACAGAGGAAAAGCAGAGGATATTATACACTGGAGATATCATATTTTAACAAGTGATCTGTCTCTAAATTTCAGTACTTCCTTGATAACTCCAAAATCCTTTTCTATATTTTTCTTTAATCTTGATTTTGAGTCCACTGATCTCAATGTTCTGTCGTCAGGATGTCAGGAATTTCCACCATTAAGATTGGGGTGAGGAGGGGCTTGTGGGAAAGAAGACATTGGAGACATTGACTATGAACGAGGGATTCTAAATGTTGTCATACAATCTATGTCATTCTACACCTGAAGGTTATATTCAGTGGCATTTGAGGACTTGTCATGAAGCTAATTTTAACTGTTAATTCATGTTTCAGAGAGCATTTTAAAGGAACATAGAGATATAGTTTAGAAGTACAGTAAGTTGAGTTCAGCTTGAAGAGCGGGCTTATTTCTCTTTTGTAATGGCGGTATCTTCAACTTATCCTTCTCTACCTCCTGATAATAATTTCAATTACTCCCTGTTCATGGTTTTTTCTTTTTTTTTTTTAAGATTTTATTTATTTATTTGACAGAGAGAGAGAGATCACAAGTAGGCAAAGAGACAGGCGGAGAGAAAGGGGGAAGCAGGCTCCCTGCTGAGAAGAGAGCCCAATGCGGGACTCGATCCCAGGACCCCAGGATCATGACCTGAGCCTAAAGCAGCAGCTTAACCCACTGAGCCACTCAGGCACCCCGTTCATGGTTTTTTCTATGTTTGCAACCAAAACCTGTCCTCAGGAAAGGTTTAAATAAACTCATTCATTCACTCCCATATGGAAATGACTTATATGATTCCAAACAATGATTTCCCCAGGGATATTTACATTTTAGCCAGAATCCACACTTTCAGAAACAAGAATCTCTTAATTATGAAATATCAGGCATCAATGAGTAAGGGAAATCCTGGCGTGTCTGAATGGGATCCCCTTGGTGGCGTTCTTTATATATTCTTACATCTTACACTGCTCTCCACATTTAAGGGACAAACCACTTCAATAAGGATACATGCTAGTGTGTTTTTCTTAGAGGGACTGAGACAGAACAAAATAAATGCAAAAGAGGAGAATAGTGGAAAGAATCTACAGAAAGTATGGGAAGTCCATATCAGAATTCTTGGAGAAATGAGATACCAAGTGGCCAAGAAACAGGAGCAAAATACAGGAGAATTATCTGAAAATGCTTTCCATCTCTCCTAAGAATTTCCTGTGTACCAGAAGATATTCTAGTGATAGTACAGCAGTATACATCTATTTCCAGAAGGTTGTAAATGAGGTACTCTAGTGATTCCATTTTCATTTTCTGCTTGGATTCAAGTTGCTGTTTACTTCTTAAGAGGGGAGAAGACCATGCTTGTCTTTGTCACATCATGGCCCCAGCACTTAACATAATGCCTGGCACAGAGTAAATATTCAATACATATTTATTAAATACATAAATGAATAAATGAGTGGATGATTTAACAGCTATCAAAGAATTGTAACACATTACAATGATCTTGAAAGAAATAGTTTCCCGCTAGTATTTTTAAAGCTGTATCTCAGGATGGATTTCAGGCTTTCAAAAGGTCTCAATCTTATTATTGAACTGATTGTTATAAATGTTCAGAGATTTGGAAATTGTGCTAAATCTATACTAACCCAGATATAGGCTGTGGCATTCTAAAATTATAAAGACATTTCATATCTCAACTGAAAAATATGTAAAATTTCCACACATCATTGACAGTTTTCTGGTCTTCAACAGAATATAAGCCCAGGCACAGCCCAATGTTGGCCTCGGGAACCTTCCTTTTTCCCAGCTGAATTATAAACTACAGAGCATAGGGCACTAGTATATGAATACACAGACAGGCCAACATTTTTATTTTGTTCATCTGACATGTGCCAGACCGAGTACTAGGATCTGTGGATAAATAGTGAGCAAGAAAAAGTCCCTGCTGTTAAGGACTTCAAAGTTCAGAAAAGGTGAAAACTTTTAAATTCAGAAAAGAGAAGCTACCTCTTCTTTTTTCAGCTATGTACCTATAAAATTAGAGAGGTAGACTGGATGAAATTTTGAAGTTACTTCCAGCCATGACATATATAAATAAATTTGGGGGTATGATGTAGGTGGGGATAGCCACATAAGAACATATGAAAATCTGCTCCTCTTTGAAAGCAGTGAAAACGGGGTGGGGGGGAGGGGGGAACACAGGAAATTAATCAAAGGCCTGCAATGTTATAACTTCTTTGCACAATTGACAAGATGATTCTAAATTTCATATGGAAATAGGAGGCACCCAGAATAGCTAAAGCATTCTTGAAAAAGAAGAACAAAGTCAGAGGATTCACATTTTCCAACTTCAAACTTACTCCAAAGCTACAATAATCAAGACAGTACGTTAATGACAAAAAAATAGATATATACATCAATAGAGTAGAACTGAGAATCCAGAAAGAAAAACACATTTATGGTCAATTGATTTTTAACAGTGGGGCCAAGAAAATTCAATGGGGAAAAAACTGGTCTTTTTGACAAATGGTGCTGAGACAACCGGATATTCACACATAAATGAAGGAAGTTGTATCTTTCCTTATACCATACACACATAAAAAAGCTCAAAATGGATCACAGACATAAATGTAATAGCCAAAACTATAAAACCCTTAGAAGAAAAAAAGAATTTTCATGATACTGGATTGGGTAATAGTTTCCCAAATATTACACCAAAGACTTAAGTTATAAAAGAAAAAAATGGATAGGTTGTACTTGTCAAAATGAAAAGCTTTTGTGCTTCAAAGGATATCATTAAGAAAGTGAACAGCCAACCAACAGAGTGCAAATAATTGCAAATCACACATTTTGTAATGGACTTCTACATATTGTATAAAATGTAAAGAACACTTACAATTCAACAACAAAAAGATAACCAACCCAATTTAAAAATAGGCAAAGGATCTGAATGGACATTTCTCCAAATAAGATGTACCAATGGTCAATAAGCACATGGAAATTTTCTAACCATTATTAGTCACGAGGGAAATGCAAATCAAAATCACAATGATATACCGAGTCAAACGCACTAGGATGACTATAATAAAAAATATGGACAACAACAAATATTGATGGGGATGTGGAGAAATTGGAAACTTCATAAACTACTGGTGGGATAATAAAATGTTGCAGCCAATTTAGAAACAATTTCACAGTTTCTCAATAAGTTAAACATGGAAATATCATAGGACCCAGAAATTCTGCTCCTGGATATACTCTGGAGAAAGGAAAACATGTCCATATGTACATTTTACATGTACAGTCATAGCAGCATTATTCATCAGAGCCAACAAGTGGGTACAATTCAAATGTCCATTAACTGATGAATGAATAAAAAATATGGTATATCCATACAATGAAATATTATTCAGCCAATATAAGCAATGAAGTGCGAATACATGCTACAACATAGATGAATCTTGAAAAGTTACGTTGAGTGAAAGAAGTAAGTCACAAAGTATCACATCTTGTGTAATTTCATTTATGGGGACATTGAAATGTCCAGAATATGCAATATAAAGATGGAAAATAGATTAATGTTTGCCCACGACTTGCGGGAGGTGTGATGGAAAGTATCTACTATTTGGGGTCTAAAAATATTCTGCAGGGACACCTGGGTGGCTCAGTCAGTTAAGCGGCTGCCTTTGACTCAGGTCATGATCCCAGAGTCCTGGGATCGAGTCCCACATCAAGCTCCTTGCTCAGCGGGGAGTCTGCTTCTCCCTCTGCCTCTGCTTGCCACTCTACCAGCTTGTGCTCTCTCCCTCTCTCTCTGACAAATAAATAAATAAAATCTTAAAAAAAAATATTCTGCGGAGGAGCGGCAAGATGGCGGAGGAGTAGGAGACTGATTATCATCAGGTCCCAGGAATTCACCCAGAGAGCTATCAAACTATTCTGAACACCTACAAATTCTACCGGAGATCGAAGAGAAGAGCAGCAATTCTAGGACCAGAAAATTGACCGCCTTCTGGAAGGTAGGCCGTACGGAGAAGTGAATCTGCAGCGACGGGAAGATAGACCCGGGGGGAGGGGCCGGCTCCCGGCAAGGGAGCGAGCAGCGGAGCACAGACCCGGAACTGTTAGAAGTCGGCTCCACTGAGGGACGTCACCCCAGAGAACAAGCGGGGGGTGAAATCCCTGCAGGGACAGTGTGGTCTCAGGACCCACGGGGACACAAAGAGACCAGGGGTGTCTGAGTGCGACCGAGCTCCCAGGTCTGAGAGAAGCCGGCGGGAGAAACAGAGCTGAGCTGAGGTGTCTCTCAGCTTGGGGTTACCTTGGGCTGTGATCTGAAGCGCAGCCGGGCCACTGATCTGTGAGCGGGGACCCCACGGGCGGCAGACCCGGAGAGACTCACCTTCCTCCTCCGGGAGCAGCGGCGCGGGAGCGGCTGCAGGATCTGCCGGGTTCGGAGATTCTA
>LNAC01000513.1:1194498-1211572 GCA_002007465.1 Ailurus styani | reverse complement strand
CGAGGTGGGGAGGAGGGCTGAGCAGGTCTTCCTGGTCGGGAAGGTGGCATGGCTAGGACAGGACTGGGACCCAGTCAGCGCATGAGAGGTGGGTTTTCTGAGGCTTAGTCACCGAGGAGCCTGCAGACGGCAAGGTTGAGCTGGCTAGGAGGACGTTTCTCCCTGGTCACAAGTGCAGTAGCGAATCCCTGCGTGGATCAGAGTAGGAGGAAGACCCCCTTCTCCATCAGGAAACATGGAACAGGATGTCTGGTCCTGAAGATTCAGTCTGCATCACTCCTGAAGGGGATGCATGCAGAACTGTGTGTTGGGGCTGTGGGAGGAGTCACCACGCGTGGTCAGGAGCCTGGGTTGGCGGGAGCCCCCTGAGCCTCTGGACAGATCTCATATCTTGCACTGTCAGCAAATGGGGACACAGCAGCAGGACGGGGAGCAGGATGACCCACAGCCTGAAGAGCAGCAACAAGGTTTGCAGCAGCTGGACTGTGAGCAGCAGGGGACACAGCAGCTGGACTGGGAGCAGCAGGGTTTGCAGCAGCTGGACTGGGAGCAGCAGGGTTTGCAGCAGCCAGACTGGGAGCTGCCACATGAGCCACAGCTGGAGCAGGAACAGGCTGGCACACAGCAGCACACAGGCTTGCAGCAGCAGACGGGCACACAGCAGCTGGAGCCACAGCCCCCACAGCCGGAGCCGCAGCCCCCACAGCCGGAGCCACAGCCCCCAGAACAGCCACAGCACGTCATGGTTCTGGTGGTTTGAGGGTGGAGCAAGTCAGAGGAGCAGGTGCAGAGGACAGGTGCTCAGGTGTGGAGCCTTCTGGGTGAGACCCCTTTATATACTTGCCCAGGTGTGAGGTGTGATGCTGGCACATGGTCACTTCCTGTTTTTCATTTGTGCTATGTTTAGAATCTTCCTTCCTGTTTTCATCTAGACATCAGCCTCTGGTGTAAAGTCTATTTGCCGTTAGGTGCTATTGGCTACTCATTGGGACCTAGCCCCTCTCAGAATCCATGTCTAGACTTGAGGGAGTTCCCATTTCCCTCTCAAAGGGTTCAGCTCATTCTTTTTAATTACAGAGTTTCACTTAATTAAAATGGTTTATTTTAGCTGTACAAAGGGTGTATACAATAATACATCAAAAAACATGTGAAAACACCCAAGTTATGAAAATACTAGAAAAATAGATGAAGACCTCTCCATGCATCTTCCCATATTGTTTCCCTCCAGCACTAGGTAAATTCCTAACTTTGGTATGTATTATTCCCATGTGGTCTTTACATTCTTACTAAACATACTATGTGTGTTCTTTAAACATTGTTTTGCATGCTTTAAACTTAGTGTAGTAATTGGTAATGTACTACTTTTCTCCTGAAAACTGCTTTTGCAAAATGCAGTGATTATGTTAAAGAGATTTCTCTAGGTCGTTCGTATGGCTCTAGTTAACTCATTTTCTCCCTGAAACTACAACCATTGACTTATCCCTTTACCTGTTGATGGACATTTTGTTTCCTTTCTGTTGCAATTTGACAGCATACCGCAACTTTCTTGCCTAAGGCTCCTCCTGCATTTTGGAGAGGAGGGCCTTGGGATGGGTTGCTCTTCACCCTGAGCATGGGTGGGAGTCCCTGCTCCCCACCCACGCTTGTCATTGTCCACTTCACTGCGTGCCAGAGGAAACAGTGTGTTATGGTGAATTAAGCTTGCATTCCTATTCACCACAAATAATAAGAAAATGTAGTGGGAAATACATTATTTAAGGTGTCAACAAAATCTTATATATCTAAGAACTAATTGATAAAGAATGCCTGAGACCTCTATGGGGAAAATGTAAAAATCTTTTTCTTCCTCCCTTCCTCCCTCCCCACCCCTCTTTCCTTCTCACCCTTTGTTTCTTTCTCTCTCTCTTTATCATTTCTTTCTTTCTCTACTTCCTTTTCTTCCTTCCTTCCTTCCTTCCTTCCTTTCCTTTGAGCCAAAAAGAATTGGATAAATGGAGGAATATACCATGTTCATGGATGGACAGACAGCATTACAAAACCTTAATTTCCCCCATATTAGTCCGTGTATTCTGTGCAATTCCAGTTGGAATCCCAGAGGATTTAATTTGGGAATTTCTTCCACAGATCTAAAATTTACGTGCAAAGTTCATGAATAACTGAGACAATTGTGAATAATAAGCAAAAGGGGTTTGTCTGCCAGATATTATTAAAAATATAATAAACATATAATAAATTCTTTTCTATTAAATTTTGCTGCTAGCACAGGAACAGATACATAGATGAAGGTACACAACAGGAGCCCATAAAAGACCCATGTATTTGGGAACTTTATTTTTTAAGAAATTGAATGGGGAAGGTGGCTCACTCTATACAGAAAATTAAAATTAGATGCTAATGTCACACCCCCAAAATACAGATGGATTTAAGGTCTAAAAGTATACGTAAAAGTGAAGGGGAAAAATACAAAGTGTAGGAGATAGTATCTGTTGGAGGTTATGGTTATTATGCTTGGATAGGAAAGGAATTCTTAAATATGATCCCAGAGCATAAATAACAGGGAAATGGGGGATTTAACTGCATCAGAATTACATACATTTGAGTTCAGTGGCAGTCACTGCAGAACAACATAAAAGATGGTTGGACTTCCAGGGGAAGATACTTGCTGTTCATAACCACTAAGAGGTTAATGTCTAGACTGTTCTAGGAACTGTAAACCACCAGGAAATGGACCGGGACTGGGAAGTGAGTGCTCACACATGGCCAGTAAGAATACAAAGAGATCGTCACCTTGATTTTCATTAGAGGAAAGCAAGTTATTATTATCATTATTTTGGATTATACTTATTTTTTTACACAGAAAGACAGAGAGAGCCAGAGAGCACAGTGGGGGGAATGGCAGGGGGAGAGGGAGAAGTAGACTTCCTGCTGAGCAGGGAGCCCAACAGGAGCTCCATCCTAGGCCTGTGGGTTCATGACCTGAACTGAAGGCAGACACTTAACTGACTGAGCCATCCAGGTGCGCCCAGAGGAAAGCAATTAAAGCAAAACACCACTGTATTGTTGAAGAGAGGGAAAAATCTGGCTGGCAGCATTTTGTGATATGGGGTATATCTCTTCCTTGTGACAAGTGGATTTTCCCCCTATATGTATCCCAGAGGAATGCTCATAAAACGTGGTGGCATTTAGTGAGTGGAGTATATGCATACCTTTGACACTCAGATTCTACACAGAGAAACACTCAGACAGATGCTAAGGAAGAAGGATATTAATCATCGTGTATTCTGTCTTAGCAAAGAGCTCCCAAAAGGGCAATGAGCTCCCACAACATGGTATATGTATACAATGGAATACCCTTTAGTGGCCAGAAATAATGTACTGCATTTTTATGTAGCAAAACAAATCAATCTCAGATTTGCTTAAAAAAATATTGAGAAATAGAACAAGTTTTAAAACCCCCATGAATAAAAATAAACACACATTCTGGAAAAATACTACATATTTGTCATGACTGTATGCCCATATATGGAAACACATTTACAGAAGATGAAGGAGAAGGATGTGATGTGGGGGACAGGTGTCTGTGGGTGTGGGGGGTGGTGGGGTTGGGCTGATGATGAAGGAGAAAATGTAAATAATAAAGCAGGGAGGACCCATTAACTGATAACCATGATCTATAAAATTCTCTGTGCATGTTGAGGCTTCATGGTCAGGCTTTGCTAATTTTTGTTACTGCTCTATGTGTACTTAAAAGAGTGGGCATTGTATAGTTGGTGGTACAACACTTGCCATGAGTCATATTGGGTCAGTTTGTTATTTTGGGGGTTCAGATCCCCTACATCTTCCCCATGTTTCTTTTTGCTTGTGTATAAAGTACAGAGAAGGAACTTCAGAGTCTTCCACTCTGATTGTGGCTTGGTCCACTTCATTCCATAATTTGTCCCATTCTTCCTTGATTTATTTTTTTTTTGCTGTTTCACTATGTACACACAAATTTTAAATGGTGAGAACTCTTGGGTTTTGGAAATGATACTCATTTTCTCTAGTAACTCTTCTGGGTTTTTGTTTCTGTTTGGCCTGCTATTGATAGAGCTTTGTTTGCATGCATATCTTTCCCCATTCTTTTATTTTTAACCTTTCTCTATACTGTGGTTAAATGTGGCTTTTGAATTGGCATGTAATTAGATTTAAAAAAATCTAGCCCAGCAATCTTTATATTTAAGGTAGCATATTTTTGCCCATTTCTACTTAGTGTAATTTCTGACACATTTGGGTTTAAATCTACATCTTATTTTGTATTTAGTATAGATTCAGCCTGTCTCTCTTCCTCTCCTCTCCTTCCTAACACCCCTTCGGGTTGATCTCACCATGTGACTGTCCCACATGGCTTCCTTTCTCCCCAAGGACCATGTTTCACAGTCAGGATCTTCTTTGCCTGTCTTCAGTATTCATCACTTTCTCTTAAATCCTTTTTATCTCATTCATTTTGACCTTAAATTGTGTTGTTCTCATTTGCGGCGTGTTTCCTTCATTTTAGTCTTGATTTCTGGAGTGATTTTCCATCTATCTCTCATTTTCCTGTGAGGGGTATCCGTTGCATACAACACAATAACATTGCATTCTGACTTACGTTGTTCCTTTGTCTTGTATATGTTCCTCTGGTTGTTTATTAGCTTGTTTTGAAATGGTAGGCTACTTGTTGGTCTGTCAGGTAGTGTTTCTTTCTGTTGCCCGTCTCTTGCCCTAAGGACTCACCAGAGGCCCCTGCAGCCACTCTCCACCACAGCGGGGAAAGCCCTCCGGGTTCAGGCGCTGAACTCAAGGGACGCACCACACTTTCTGACGTAATCTTCTGGCTCCTCTGAGGCTGTCCTGTCTTCAGGTCTGTCACATGTCCCTTTGCCTCCTTTTGCCTTCTCCTGCAGAGATGCTGATACCACAGAAGACTTGTGGCTCTTGTGAATTTGTACTTTGGGGTTCACCTGATCTCATTATAAATTTCAACCGTTGAGTGTTAGTTTTCCTGTCTAGCTGTCTAGTCTGTTTTTAGGTGGGGATGAAGGAATATACAGACAAGCCCCCAGTGCACCCACCTTTCTAAAACTCCCCTCCTGGGGCACCTGGGTGTCTCAGTTGGTTAAGCAACTGCCTTCAGCTCAGGCCATGATCCCGGAGTCCTGGGATCGAGTCCTGCATCGGGCTCCTAGCTCCATGGGGAGCCTGCTTCTCTCTCTGACCTTCTCCCTGCTCATGCTCTCTCTCTCTCAAATAAATAAATAAATAAAATCTTTAAAAAAAGATAAATAAAATTTCCCTCCTGAAATTTTGACCCAAATACCTTAAACTGTATTTTCTTTTGACATCACAAAACAAACGATAACCCCATTCCCTGGTGAGATGAGATGTCTGGCACACATTTGTGCCCTCTCCTCACATCCCACATGTGGTTGAAAAAGTCTGATATTTTATTTCTGGATTAATTTGTCTTTTTCTCTTACATCGTACCTCTTTTATCTCAAGGATTCTTTCTTCAAGGGCCTGCTGGATTTCTTCACCCCATCATCCACAGTCATTTAGGTTTTGCTGTACGTTTTATTGGGATTCACTGCTCACCAGTGTTTCTGGCCTCTGTGTTTTCATGCAGTGTTTATTTGGCTGGGGAACATCCTGGTGTAACTTTTGTCTCCTCCCTAGAAATAGTATACTTTCTAAAACTGTGCCTATGTTACCTGTTCTGAGAATAGTCTCAACATGCATGTCAGTGTGAAACAACTTCATGTTCCCCCAAATGTGCCAAGCTGATCTCATCTCTCCAGGGGGAGACTGCTCTCTCAAGGCGCTGTGAGTAGGGCCATAGCTTTCTGGTGGCTCCAGTTTGAGGTCTAAAATCTTAATTTTGTATTTGAATCAAAGGTGGACTGTAGCTCGTGGGGAAGGGACATCCTGATGCTTTATGTCTCCTCTCCCTGACCTTGGCCTGCTCTGGGGTCCTCCCAAGGACCAGTGTTCTATATAGGACCTGGGCAGAGAAGGGAGGGGGAAGGTTGTGCATCTCTGACTCACCTGGGTGCACATACCTAGTACCCGCTCAGATGGTTGTCAGCACCCGGCACCTGCTGCCCATCTCTACCTGCTGTGGCCAACTCCCTCACCCACTTCCCTGGGTCTCATCCTGGGAGCAGAGAGGGTGAAGGTGTTTGGTGGTCATTGGGAACACAGGAGTCAATGGATGGTTCTTTGTGAATGTGCCAGCATATTCGGCGGATCCAAAAGCCCATTTACAAGGAAGTTGCTAATTTGTCACCATATAGGAAAAAGATTGAAAAGAAAAATCGCACCAAGTATTCAGTTGGCTTACAGAGATAAGAGAAATTTTATTAAAGGGAAATACAATAGTTATTGTTTTAAACAGGTGGAGTTAGAGGCAACAGGAAGGAACAAACTCTTGAAGGGAGAGGAGGGCTACAGGTGAGTAGAAAGTGGCCCAGTAGGATCCAGCATCCCGATGGATAAGAAGCCAGATTAAGGCAGCCTCCATTTTCACTCAGAAACCTGGACCTGGCTTTGCATCTCATCCAGCTCCCACACAAGTCAGAAGGGCTGACTGTGGCAGTCAGCAGGCATCTGCTTCTAAGCATAGGCATCTACAGAAAATACAGTTCTGGGCGAGGAAGTTAAAAACAGGTCCCAGAGGTAGAGATGAGGCAATAAAGGAGGTATGTGTATGAATGAAAAGTAGGAGAAGGTTGTGGATACCTCAGGAGAGGACATGTGAAAGGAGCTGATTCAGGGAAACCACAAGGATACAGGTTTCACCAAACATTGAGGAAGAAACCCAAGGTCTGGGTTCAGAACTTTATATCTTACACTGGCAGCAAACGGGGGCACAGCAGCTGGACTGGGAGCAGCAGGGTTTGCAGCAGCTGGACTGGGAGCAGCAGGGCTTACAGCAGCTGGACTGAGAGCAGCAAGGGACACAGCAGCTGGACTGGGAGCAGCAGGGTTTGCAGCAGCTGGACTGGGAGCAGCAGGGCTTACAGCAGCTGGACTGGGAGCAGCCACAGGAGCCACAAGAGCCACAGCCCCCTTTGGAGCCCCCACAGGAGCCACAGCCCCCCTTGGAGCCCCCACAGGAGCCACAGCTGGAACAGGAACAGGCTGGCACACAGCAGCACACGGGCTTGCAGCAGCAGACGGGCACACAGCAGCCAGAGCCACAGCCCCCACAGCCGGAGCCACAGCCCCCACAGCCGGAGCCACAGCCCCCCTTGGAGCCCCCACATGAGCCATAGCCCCCCTTGGAGCCCCCACATGAGCCACAGCCCCCCTTGGAGCCCCCACACGATCCACAGCCTCCCTTGGAGCCCCCACAGGAACCACAGCTGGAGCAGGAACAGGCTGGCACACAGCAGCACACAGGCTTGCAGCAGCAGACGGGCACACAGCAGCTGGAGCCACAGCCCCCACAGCCGGAGCCACAGCCTCCACAGCTGGAGCCACAGCCCCCACAGCCGGAGCCACAGCCCCCACAGCTGGAGCCACAGCCCCCGGAACAGCCGCAGCAGCTCATGGTTCTGGTGGGTTGAGGGTGGAGCAGGTCAGAGGAGCAGGTGCAGAGGACAGGTGTTCAGGTGTGGATCCTCCTGGGCTGGGGCCTTTATATACCTGTCTAGTGGCCTCACAAGGCACAAGGTCACTTCCTTGTGACTGTTTATACTGTTTTCAAGCTCTATTTTTCCTCTTTGCCAGTGCCTTCCTACTGGCTCAGGTGAGTATCCACTTTCTGTTTCCTAAATTTGTCTTTCTCCACTTTTGTTTTGGGCCCTATAATTAGAACCTCAGCTCCAGGATGTCTGTGTTTCCGCAGGAGCCCCAGGTACGGGTCACCCGCCCTCAAGTGACCTATGGCTGCTCCTGCCCAGGTGCCCTTACCTGTGCTGTGCTGACCTCTCCCAATATTCCTCTTACATGTTTATTTATTTTTTAAAGATTTTATTTATTTATTTGACAAAGAGAGAGAGAGAGATCACAAGTAGAAAGAGGCAGGCAGAGAGAGAGAGAGAGAGAGAGAGAGAGAGAGAGAGAGAGGAGGAAGCAGGCTCCCACCGAGCAGGGAGCCTAATGTGGGACTCCATCCCAGGACCCTGAGATCATGACCCGAGCTGAAGGCAGAGGCTTTAACCCACTGAGCCACCCAGGCGCCCTCTTCTTACATGTTTAGATTGTGAAAATCAATCATGGTCTTTACTGGAAACAGTAAAAATCTAAAGAAGAAAATAATTCCCATTTTCCTGTCATCTAGAGATGACATTTTGGTTGGTTTCTGTAAGTACGAATAAGCGTATGTATGTTTACGTTGCCTCAGTTTACACATGCTTTTGTCCCTTCTGGGAACACCCCTTCCTTTACTACCAAAATAAGAACGACCTAGCCCCCATCCTGGTATTTGCAAAGGAATCCCTTCTTCCACTTGATTATTTCTGATATTATTTCACAGATATCTCTGGCTACTGTTTGTCCTGTTTCCATTCAGACTGTCTGTTCATCCGGAGCTACTTTGTCCACCTCTTGAGTCTGCTGCCCTTCTCAGCTTTGCTCCACAGGAGAAGGGGTGGTTTATTTCTAATCACGAAGCCATTGCTAATGCAAGGCTTCCTTGTTGAAGGGATGGTTATAAAGCTTGAGGTGAGCTTGAGAGGATTACTCTACTGAAAAGGAAAACTTAAGTCTGCATACCAGACGTCCCTGCTCCTAATTTCTCTTGGCCATGCCTTTGGACATTGGCCTCCTGCTGACTGCTTTCGTCCTCTGGCCTCCAACCATCCACTCTTGGCTGGACTGCTCCCCTTGATATAAAATTTCCCACCTTTTCTTTCACTTTTCTTTATAGTCTCTACCTCTGATTCTGGTCCTAATGAGGGATCTTCCAAGTCAGTAAGTTATGTGATAATTTCTGAAGCGATGCACCTTTTTCCTCATGAAGTTAGCCTTTTATTCAATTAAATAGTGAACTTAAATCAGTGTGCAGCATCTGTGCCTGACTTTTGCTCTCATCTCAGGTCTTCCTAGTGACTGGGAAGGTGGCTCTTTGTCCATCTGTTGCTTTGACTGGAGTTCCTGGTATTGAACCATCCTTGCATGGTTGGGGATGCAACCCGGCTTGGCCATAGTGCACTTTTATTTTGACACACTGTTGTATTCTGTTGATTACTTTTGCATCTACATCCAAAAGTAAAATTTAGAGGGCATTCTTGGGTGATGGCATCTTGAATATGTAGCATCTTTTCCTGTTGCCAACCTTGATTCTCAGCCATATGTCTTTCAAGGGCAGTAGACAGGGAGGTCATGGGTGAGATGGTAGATGAGGTTCGGGCTTTCTTTGAACATCTGAGCTTGTTGAGTGGTGGGAACAGAGTCAGAGACCCTGGCCTGGGCAAGGATTGACCACAGAAAGCCATGGAATGCAGTGCAAGTCAGTGTCTGTCCCCCTCCTGAGGGTTCTCTGCCTGTCCCCACATAGCTAAGAAAAAGATGAGATGAGTCCTCTACTTCTGGAAGGACATGGAAGCACTGGGGAGCAGAATGGATCCCACCTGCTGCCTCACTGGGGGGTCTGACCTTCCACATCTTGTGGGAATGCAGCCATTACAGATGTTCTAGCCAGTGAAGTGGGCCCCACAGGGCAGCAGGACACATGGATCACACAAGGGAATGAGTGAGTTGGAGGGACGAGGAGCCCGGGCACCAGATCCCAATAAAATGGAGTTTCTGGTGGGATGAATGGCAGCTGAACAAGAGAGGAAGACTAGTTCAGACAAGTCAAGTGTATGCACATGAAGATTTAAAAAAATAGACAATTTATTTTTAGCAGTTGCAGGTTTACAGAAAAAAAAGAGTGAAAAGCACAGAGGATTTCCATATACTCCCTTTACCCACCACCCCCTGAATTTTCCATATTTCTTACATCTCACATGGTATATTTGTTGCAATTGATGAACCAATATTAATACACTAGTGTTAATCAAAGTCCATAGTTTACTTTAGGGTCAGTCTTGTTGCATATTCCATGGATTTGAGAAATCATAATAATATTTATTCTTCATTGTGGTGTCATACAGAGTGACAGTTTCGCTGCCTTAAAATCCTCTGTGCTTTGCCTCTTCCCCTCCCACCACCCCCCAACCCCCCACTCCCACCAACCCCTGGCAACCACTGGTCTTCTTACTGCTTCCTCTGTTTTGCCTTTTCCAGAACATCATAGCATTTGGATCGGGTAGTATGTGGCCATTTCAGATTTTTTTTTCCACTTAGTAAGATGCATTTAAGGTGCCTCCATGACTTCATGGCTTGATAGCTCATTTCTTTTTAGTAATATTTCATTGTCTGGACTTCCCAGAGTTTATTTACCCATTCATCTACTGAAGGTCATCTTGGTTGCTTCCAAGTTTTGACGATTATGAATAAAGCTGCTAGAAACATCCACGTGCAGGTTTTTGTATGGATGTAAATTTTCACCTCCCTTGGGTAAATACCAAGGAATGTGACGGCTGAATCATAAGGTAAGAGTATATTTAGTTTTGTAAGAAAGTGTCCAAAGTGGATGCATCATTATTGTATTCCCAGAAAGGTGTGTGTGGCGATATCTCATTGTTGTTTTAATTTGCATTTCCCGAATGACCCGGGTTATAGAGCATCTTTTCATATGATTATGTGCCATCTGTGGGCCAGGGTTGGTTGGTCATGCTAATAGGACACCAGGACCCCACTGCTCGGTGAGTTTGGCTGCTGGCTCAAGACCACACTCTCCAACAGTTTCTGGGTCTTCTCAGTTTCTTGACCTCCTCTCCCCTCGGTTGGTGGTCTCTTTAACTTTGCTCTTAATGAGCACAACCCCATTTTGTGCTCAGCTTGTGCACCCCTCCCCCACCCTCTCTACCCCCTCTCTAGCTCATGCTCTCTTGTGCCCTGACCTCACTAGGACCCTCGGTCCAGGGGCGCTGAACACTCTCCGCTGTCCTTCAACCTCTCTGCTGACTTCTTTCATCATGGCTGGTTGGAATAAAACTGACTTAGCATAGAACTGACTACACCCACCAAGCGTACAGCACGTTCATCACCTAACGAGAAAACCCCCCAATTCACCCTCCCTGGCCAGAGCTTTCACAGCCACTCATTTGCTTTCTGTCTTTACATATTTGCCTGTTTTGGAAATTACATAAACATAAAATGCTATAATAAGTAGTCTTCCGTGACTGGCTTCCTCCACGTAGCATGACACGTGGTTTCATCCTTGCTATAGCATATGCCACTACTTCATTCCTTTTTATCGGATGTTATTGGTCAATATATTCCATTTTGTGGGTCAGCTACATCTCCTTTATCCGTCCATCACCTGATGGACGTTTGTGGTGAAGATGCTGCCATGAGCTTTTGAGTGAACATATGGCTTCCTGTTGACGTATGTTTTCATTTCTCTTGGGTGGACTTCCTGAGTCATATGGTGACTCTGTGTTTAACTTGGAGGAGCTGCCCGATGCTTTCCACAGTAGTTGCAGTAACTCATGATCCCAGCAGCAGTTACGAGGGTCCTACGTTTCCCACATCCTCTCCAACGCTTGGTAATGTCTCACCTTTTCTTTTTTTTTTTTTATGTCAGAAAGATGTTTATTTATTTATTTATTTATTTTATTCTTTGCCCCAGGGGTACAGGTCTGTGAATCATCAGGCTTACACCTTTCACAGCACTCACCATAGCACAAACCCTCCCCAATGTCCATAACCCAGCCACACTGTCCTTCCCTCCCACCCCCCAGTAACCCTCAGTTTGTTTTGTGAGATTAGGAGTCTCTTATGGTTTCTCTCCTTCCCCATCCCATCTTGTTTCATTATTTTTCCCTCTCTACCCCCCACGACCTCCCACCCTGACCCTCAAGTTCCTCATATCAGAGAGATCATATGATAATTGTCTTTCTCTGATTGATTATTTTGCTCAGCATAATACCCTCTAGTTCCATCCACATCATTGCAAACGGCAAGATTTCATTTCTTTTGGTAGCTGCATAGTATTCCATTGTATATACATACCACATGTTCTTTATCCACTCATCTGTTGATGGACATCTAGGTTCTTTCCATAGTTTGGCTATTGTGGACATTGCTGCTATAAACATTCGGGTGCATGTGCCCCTAAGGATCACTACATTTGTATCTTTAGGGTAAATACCCAGTAGTGTGATTGCTGGGTCGTAGTGTAGCTCTATTTTCAACTTTTTGAGGAACCTCCATACTGTTTTCCAGAGTGGTTGTACCAGCTTGCATTCCCACCAACAGTGTAGGGGGGTCCTCTTTCTCTGCATCCTCACCAACAGTTGTCATTTCCTGACTGGTGTGAGGTGGTATCTCACTGTGGTTTTGATTTGTATTTCTCTGATGCTGAGTGATGTTGAGCACTTTCTCATGTGTCTGTTGGCCATTTGGATGACTTCTTTGGAGAAATGTCTGTTCATGTCTTCTGCCCATTTCTTGATTGGATTATGTGTTCTTTGGGTGTTGAGTCTGAGAAGCTCTTTATAAATTTTGGATACAAGCCCTTTGTCTGATATGTCATTTGCAAATATCTTCTCCCATTCTGTCAGTTGTCTTTTGGTTTTGTTGACTGTTTCCTTTGCTGTGCAAAAGCTTTTAATCTTGATGAAGTCCCAATAGTTCATTTTTGCCCTTGCTTCCCTTGCCTTTGGTGATGTTCCTAGGAAGAAGTTGCTGCGGTTGAGGTCGAAGAGGTTGCTGCCTGTGTTCTCCTCGAGGATTTTGATGGATTCCTTTCTCACATTGAGGTCTTTTATCCATTTTGAGTCTATTTTTGTGTGTGGTGTCAGGAAATGATCCAGTTTCATTTTTCTGCATGTGGCTGACCAGTTTTCCCAACACCATTTGTTGAAGAGACTGTCTTTTTCCCACTGGACATTCTTTCCTGCTTTGTCGAAGATTAGTTGACCATAGAGTTGAGGGTCCATTTTTGGGTTCTCTATTCTGTTCCACTGGTCTATGTGTCTGTTTTTGTGCCAGTACCATACTGTCTTGATGATGACGGCTTTGTAATAGAGCTTGAAATCTGGAATTGTGATGCCGCCAACTTTGCTTTTTTTTTTCAACATTCCTTTGGCTATTCGGGGTCTTTTCTGGTTCCATATAAATTTTAGGATTATTTGTTCCATTTCTTTGAAATAAATTGCTGGTATTTTGATGGGGATTGCATTAAATGTGTAGATTGCTCTAGGTAGCATAGACATTTTCACAATATTTATTCTACCCATCCATGAGCATGGAATGTTTTTCCACTTCTTTGTGTCTTCCTCAATTTCTTTCATGAGTACTTTATAGTTTTCTGAATACAGATTCTTTGCCTCTTTGGTTAGGTTTATTCCTAGGTATCTTATGGTTTTGGGTGCAATTGTAAATGGGATTGACTCTTTAATTTCTCTTTCTTCTGTTTTGTTGTTGGTATATAGAAATGCAACTGATTTCTGTGCATTGATTTTATATCCTGACACTTGACTGAATTCCTGTATGAGTGCTAGCAGTTTTGGAGTGGAGTCCTTTGGGTTTTCCACATAAAGTATCATATCATCTGCAAAGAGTGAGAGTTTGACCTCTTCCTTGCCGATTTGGATGCCTTTTATTTCTTTTTGTTGTCTGATTGCTGAGGCTAGGACTTCTAGTACTATGTTGAATAGCAGTGGTGATAGTGGACAGCCTTGCCGTGTTCCTGACTTTAGGGGAAAAGCTCTCAGTTTTTCTCCATTGAGAATGATATTCGCTGTGGGTTTTTCGTAGATGGCTTTGATGATATTGAGGTATGTACCCTCTATGCCTACACTATGAAGAGTTTTGATTAAGAAAGGGTGCTGTACTTTGTCAAATGCTTTTTCAGCATCTATTGAGAGGATCATATGGTTCTTGTTCTTTCTTTTATTAATGTCTTGTATCACATTGATTGATTTGCGAATGTTAAACCAACCTTGCATCCCAGGAATAAATCCCACTTGGTCGTGGTGAATAATCCTTTTTATGTGCTGCTGGATCCTATTGGCTAGTATTTTGTTGAGGATTTTTGCATCCGTATTCATCAAAGATATTGGTCTGTAATTCTCCTTCTTGATGGGGTCTTTGCCTGGTTTGGGGATCAAGGTAATGCTGGCCTCATAAAAGGAGTTTGGAAGTTTTCCTTCCAATTCTATTTTTTGGAACAGTTTCAGGAGAATAGGTATTAATTCTTCTTTAAATGTTTGGTAGAATTCCCCTGGGAAGCCGTCTGGCCCTGGGCTCTTGTTTGTTGGGAGATTTTTGATGACTGCTTCAATCTCCTTACTGGTTATGGGTCTGTTCAGGTTTTCTATTTCTTCCTGTTTCAGTTTTGGTAGTTTATGCATCTCTAAGAATGCATCCATGTCTTCCAGATTGTCAAATTTGCTGGTGTATAGTTGCTCATAATATGTTCTTATAATTGTTTGTATTTCTTTGGTGTTAGTTGTGATCTCTCCTCTTTCATTCATGATTTTATTAATTTGGGTCCTTTCTCTTTTCTTTTGGATAAGTCTGGCCAGGGGTTTATCAATCTTATTAATTCTTTTAAAGAACCAGCTCCTAGTTTTGTTGATTTTTTCCACTGTTCTTTTGGTTCCTATTTCATTGATTTCTCCTCTGATCTTTATTATTTCTCTTCTCCTGCTGGGTTTAGGCTTTCTTTATTATTCTTTCTCCAGCTCCTTTAGGTGTAGGGTTAGGTTGTGTACTTGAGACTTTTCTCGTTTCTTGAGAAAGGCTTGTATTGCTATATACCTTCCTCTCAGGACCACCTTTGCTGTGTCCCAAAGATTTTGAACAGTTGTGTTTTCATTTTCATTTGTTTCCACGAATTTTTTTAAGTTCTTCTTTAATTTCCTGGTTGACCCATTCATTCTTTAGTAGGATGCTCTTTAGTTTCCATGTATTTGAGTTCCTTCCAACTTTCCTCTTGTGGTTAAGTTCTAGTTTCAAAGCATGTTGGTCTGAAAATATGCAGAGAATGATCCCAATCTTTTGGTACCAGTTGAGACATGAGTTGTGACCCAGAATATGGTTATTCTGGAGAATGTTCCATGTGCACTAGAGAAGAATGTGTATTCTGTTGTGTCGAGATGGAGTATTCTGAATGTATCTGTGATGTCCAACTGGTCCAGGGTGTCATTTAAAGCCTTTATTTCCTTGTTTATCTTTTGCTTCAATGATCTGTCCATTTCAGTAAGGGGGGGTGTTAAAGTCCCCTACTAGTATTGTATTACTGTCAATGTGTTTCTTTGATTTTGTTATTAATTGGTTTATATAATTGGCTGCTCCCATGTTAGGGGCAAAGATATTTACAATCATTAGATCTTCTTGTTGTACAGATCTTTATGTATGATATAGTGTCCTTCCTCATCTCTTACGGTATTCCTTGGCTTAAAATCTAATATATCTGATAGAAGGATTGCCACTCCAGCTTTCTTTTGCTGTCCATTGGCATGGCAAATTGTTTTCCATCCCCTCACTTTAAATCTGGAGGTGTCTTTGGGTCTAAAATGAATTTTTTGCAGACAGTATATCAATGGGTCTTGTTTTTTAATCCATTCTGATACACTGTATCATTTGATTGAGGCATTTAGCCCATTTACATTCAGGGTAATTATTGAAAGATATGAATTTAGTGGCATTGTATTGCTGTAAGGTGCCTATTACTGTATATTGTGTCTCTTCCTTTCCGGTCTATGTTACTTTTCAGCTGTCTCTTTTCTTAGAGGACCCCTTTCAATATTTCCTTTAGGATTGGTTTGCTGTTTGCAAATTTTTTTAAATATTTTTTTACGGTTTTATTTATTTGTTTGACAGAGAGATCACAAGTAGGCAGAGAGGCAGGAAGAGAGAGAGGAGGAATCTGAGCAGGGAGCCTGATGCAGGCCTTGATCCCAGGACCCTGAGATCATGACCGGAGCCAATGGCAGAGGCTTTAACCCACTGAGCCATCCAGGTGCCCTGCAAAGTCTTTTAGTTTTTGTTTGTCCTGGAAGCTTTTTATCTCTCCTTCTATTTTCAATGATAGCCTAGCTGGATATAGTATTCTTGGCTGCATGTTTTTCTCATTTCATGCTCTGAATATATCATGCCAGTCCTTTCTGACCTGTCTGGTCTCTGTGGATCGGTCTGCTGTCAGTCTAATATTTCTACCATTGTATGTTACAGACATCTTGTCCTGAGCTGCTTTCAGGATTTTCTCATTGTCAGTGAGCCTTGTAAGTTTTACTATTAGATGATGGGGGTGTTGACCTACTTTTATTGATTTTGAGGGGGGTTCTCTGTGTCTCCTGGATTTTGATGCTTGTTCCCTTCGCCAAATTAGGGAAATTCTCTGCTCTAATTTGCTCCAATATACCTTCTGCCCTCTCCCTCTTTCTTCTTCTTCTGAGATCCCAATTATTCTAATATTGTTTCATCTTATGGTATCATTTATCTCTTGAATTCTCCCTTCATCGTCCAGTAATTGTTTGTCTGTCTTTTTCTCAACTTCTTTATTCTCCATCATTTGGTCTTCTATATCACTAATTCTCTCTTCTGCCTCATTTATCCTAGCAGTAAGAGCCTCCATTTTTTATTGCACCTCATTAATAGCTTTTTTGATTTCAACTTGGTTAGATTTTAGTTCTTTTATTTCTCCACAAAGGGTTTTTGATTATCCAGAAAGGGATTCTCTAGTATCATCCATACTTTTTTCAAGCCCAGCTGGCACCTTGATAATTGTCATTCTGAACTCTAGTTCTGACATCTTACTAATGTCTGTATTGATTAGGTCCCTAGCCATCGTTACTGCCTCTTGTTTTTTTTTTTTTAAGATTTTATTTATCTATTTGACAGAGAAAGATACAGCAAGAGAGGGAACACAAGTAGGGGGAGTGAGAGAGGGAGAAGTAGGCTTCCCATGCAGCAGGAAGCCCGATGCGGGGTTCAATCCCAAGACCCTGGGATCATGACCTGAGCTGAAGGCAGATGCTTAACGACTGAGCCACCC
>LNAC01000513.1:1117105-1177834 GCA_002007465.1 Ailurus styani | reverse complement strand
AGCCCCCGCAGGAGCCACAGCCCCCCTTGGAGCCCCCGCAGGAGCCACAGCCCCCCTTGGATCCCCCGCAGGAGCCACAGCCCCCCTTGGAACCTCCGCAGGAGCCACAGCCTCCCTTGGAGCCCCCGCATGACCCACAGCCCCCCTTGGAGCCCCCACAGGAGCCACAGCCTCCCTTGGAGCCCCCGCAGGAGCCACAGCCTCCCTTGGAGCCCCCGCATGACCCACAGCCTCCCTTGGAGCCCCCGCATGAGCCACAGCCCCCCTTGGAGCCCCCACACGAGCCACAGCCTCCCTTGGAGCCCCCACAGGAACCACAACTGGAGCAGGAACAGGCTGGCACACAGCAGCACACAGGCTTGCAGCAGCAGACGGGCACACAGCAGCCGGAGCCACAGCCCCCACAGCCGGAGCCACAGCCCCCACAGCTGGAGCCACAGCCCCCGGAACAGCCACAGCAGCTCATGGTTCTGGTGGGTTGAGAGTGGAGCAGGTGCAGAGGAGCAAGTGCAGAGGACAGGTGCTCAGGTGTGGAGCCTGGTGGGCTGGGGCCCTTTATATACCTGCCCAGCGGTCAGGCTGATCACGTACTGACTTCCTACTTCCTGTTTGTGCCTTTTCTCCAGGGCATAAGCAGAGTGTGTGTGTGTGTGTGTGTGTGTGTGTGTGTGTGTACATGTTCCTATCCCTGACTTCCCATTGGCTTTGACATCCTCTTTTTCATGTTTCTAAATTAAACTTCTTCCCATTTTGTTTCACTAATATTAATAGAATATACTTTCTAGGCTTTTTAGCTTTTCTTGAATTTTCAGAGTGTAACATCTGCAGTTCTTAGGTGCATGTCCTTCTCTCTGCCAGCTGCACACGAAGGCCAGGCTTTTGCTTATTTGCAGGTGCTGGTGTTGCTGACCCAGTTTCCACCACCGCCTCCTGTACAGATGACTTAGGAGAATTGTAATTTTTTCTTTTAAAATTTTTATTTAAATTCTAATTCATTAGCATACAGCGCAATATTGGTTTCTGGAGCAGAATTCAGTGATTCACCACTTACAACACCCAGTGCTCATCACAACAGGTGCCCTCCTTAATCCCCACCCCCCACCCAGCCCATCCTCCCCCTCCCTCCATCCACCCTCCGTCTGTTCTCTACCAGTAAGAGTCTCTCATGGTTGGCTTCCTTCTCTTTCTCTCTTTTTCCCTTCCGCTATGTTCATATGTCTTGTTACTTATAGTCCACGTATGAATGAAATCATATGGCATTTGTCTTTTCTGACTTATTTTATTTACATAATACCCTCTAGTTCCAACCATGTCATTGCAAATGACAAGATTTTATTCCTTTTGATGGGTGTGTAATATTCCATTGTATATATACCACATCTTCTTTATCCATTCATCTGTCGATGGTCATCTGGGCTGTTACCATAGTTTTGCTATTGTGGACATCGCTGCTATAAACATTGGGGAGGAGATGCCCCTTTGAATCTGTATTTTTGTATCCTTTGTGTAAATACGTAGTAGTGCAATTGCTGCGTCATAGGGTTGTTCTATTTTTAACTCTTTTTTTATTATGTTAGTCCCCATACAGTACAGCCTTAGCTTTCGATGCAGTGTTCCATGATTCATTGTTTGTGTATAGTACCCAGTGCTCCATGCAGTCCTTTTTGAGGAACCTCCCTACTGTCTTCCAGAGTGGCTGCACCAGCTTGCATTCCCACCACAGTGTAAGAGGGCTCCCCTTTCTCTGCATCCTCGCCAACACTTATTGTTTCCTGACTTTTTCATTTTAGCCATTGTGACAGGTGTGAGGTGGTATCTCACTGAGGTTTGATTTGCATTTCCCTGATGCCGAGTGACGTTGAGCATTTTTTCATGTGTCTGTTGGCCATGTGTGTGTCTTCTTTGGAGAAATGTCTGTTCATGTCTTCTGCCCATTTCTTAACTGGATTATTTGTGTTTGGGGTATTGAGTTGTATCAGTTCTTTATGGATTTTTGATACTAACCCTTTATCAGATATGTCATTTGCAAATATCTTTTCCTATTCTGTAGGTTGTCTTTTGGTTTCGTTAACTGTTTTCTTTGCTGTGCAGAAGCTTTTTATCTTGAAGCCCCAGTAGTTCATTTTTGCTTTTGTTTCCCTTGCCTTCAGAGACATGTCTAGCAAGAAGTTGCTATAACCAATATCAAAGAGTTTACTGCCTGTGTTCTCCTCTAGGATTTTGATGGTTTCCTGTCTCACATTTAGGTCTTTCATCCACTTTGAGTCTATTTTTGTGTGTGGTTTAAGAAAGTGGTACAATTTCATTCTTCTGCATGTGGCTGTCCAATTTTCCCAGCATCATATGTTGAAGAGACTGTCTTTTTTCCATTGGACATTCTTTCCTGCTTTGTCGAAGATGAGTTGACCATTGAGTTGAAGGTCCATTTCTGGGCTCTCTATTCTGTTCCATTGAGCTATGTGTCTGTTTTTGTGCCAGTACCATACTGTTTTGATGATCACAGCTTTGTAATAGAGCTTGAAGTCTGGAATTGTGATGCCGCCAACTTTGGTTTTCTTTGTCAACATTCCTTCGGCTATTTGGGGCTTTTCTGGTTCCATATAAATTTTAAGATTGTTTGTTCCAGCTCTGTGAGAAATGCTATTGGAATATTGGTAGGGTTGTTAAAATGTCTAACTACCCAAAGCAATCAACGTTTAATACAGTCCCCAGAGGAATCATAATTTCTAAATAAAATATCTGGTTGACTTATTGTTGTTTTAAAGTAATATTTTAAAATCATTTTACCCCTATAATTCGGTGATTTTAAGTATGTTAACGATGTTTTGTAATCACCACCCCCAGAAACCCACCCCCGTGTCTGGATTTCTGTCATCACCTCAGACAGAAATTCTGTCCTCATTACGCAGTAACTCCCCCTTTCTCCCTCTCCCCAGGTGTGGTAGTTTCTAGTCTCCTTTCTGCCTCTAGGAATTTGCCCATTCTGCATATTTCATACCCATGAAATAATATGGTGTTTGTCCTTTTGTGCCTGACTTATTCCCCTCAGCATGTCGCGTTCAGGGCTCATCCACATTGTAGCAGGGGGTCGGAATCCCATTCCTGTTTGTGGCTGAATAATATTCCTGTGTGGATAGACCGCATTTTTTTCCTGTTACCTGTCGATGGGCTTCTTGATGGTTTCCACATTTGGCTGTTGTGCGCACTGCCACTGTGACTGTGGGCGTCCACTGTCTGTGTGCTGCCCTCACTTCCTTTGGGTAAATATCTAGGAGCAGAATTGCTGAGTCATGTGGTATTTCTGTGTTTAACAGTTTCCACAGTGACAATCCCATTTTACTTCCCACCATCTGTGCACGAGGGTTCCCAGTCTTCCTAACACTTGTTTTGTTGTAGTTGTTTTGTGTTTTAATTAATTAATTAATTAATTTTATTGTATTTTTTCAGCGATCCAAGATTCACTGTTTATGCACCACACCCGGTGCTCCACGCAGTCATGCCCTCCTTAATACGCACCACCAGGCTCAGCCGTCCCCCTCCCCCTCCCCTCCATGACCCTCAGTTTGCTTCTCAGAGTCCACAGTCACCCATGGTTCGTCTTCCCCTCTGATTTACCCCAATTCACTATCACTTTTCCTTTCCTTTCCCTAGTGTCCTCCATGCTGTTCCTTATGTTCCACAAGTAAGTGAAACCATATGATAATTGACTTTCTCTGCTTGACTTATTTCACTCGGCATCATCTTCTTCTTCTTTCTTTTTTAAATTGTAACTGCCATTGCAACTATAGGTGGCACCTCACTGTGGTTTTGATTTGTGTTTCCTTGATGGCTAAGGATATTGAGCACTTATTGACCATTGATGAGCCATTGGCGTGTCTTCTTTGGAGACATGTTTATTCCAGTCTTTAACCTATTTTTAATTGGGTTGTTTTCGTTGTTCATTTGTAGGAGTTCTTTAAATATTCTGGATATTAAACCCTTATCTGATATGTGATATGCAAATATTTTCTTCCTTTTTGCGGGTTATCTTTTCACTTTCTTGGTATTGTCCTTTGACTTCATAGATGTTTTCTTCTGAGTTTTATAGTGTTAGCTCTTACATTTAGGGCTTTGATCCATTTTGAGTTAATTTTTGTATATAGTATGAGGGTGGAAGTCCAACTTCATTCTTTTGCCTCTGGACACCCAGTTGCCTCAGCACCATTTGCCGAGACTCTCATTTCCCCACTGAGTGGTCTTGGCACGCTTGCTGAACACCACCTGGACGTGCATGTGAGGAGAGGGTTTCTTTCTGGACTGTGTTTTCTCTCCCACTGGTCTATAACCCTGTCCTATGCCAGCATCAGAATGTTTTGATTACTGTAATTCATAGTAAGTTTTAAAATCAAGAAGTGTGAGTCCTTGAACGTTGTTCTTTTTCAAGGTGGTTCGGCTATTGGTGGTGGTAGGGGTCTCTTGAAATTCCTTATATGTATTAAGATGGATTTTCTATTTGACAAAAAAAGGTGTTTTTTAAGAAATGAAACATATTTATTTTGCTATAAGAAGTTGACTGTCACTTGCCAGAAGTAGTCTAACTCCTACATAATATAACTGTCCTGGTCTGTGGTGCCTTCGGTGGGATCACACCTCTGCAGGCGTGTCTGTGATGGGAGTCCTCAGAGGTCATGGGCACAGGATTCAGAAGTGTCCTCGGCAGCTTTGGTTTAGAAATCCAGCTGAAGGGGACTGCCCAGCTGGGACCCAGGCAGGCAGGTGTCAGGCGCTGGCAGGAGGTAGGCTGCGCAGTCCGTGGCAAGGGGGCAGCAGTGGCAGGTGTGCCGGGGCTCAGGGGGATTCGTCAGCTCCCAGTGAGCGGAGCTTGGAGGCCAAGACCCCAGGCAGAGCTCACCCATGGAGGAACCCCAAAGCCGGTGCGAGGCTCCAAGTGCAAAGGGAGATGAAGAGATTCTGAGTGGTGTGCGTGGAAAGTGATGCCACCGACTGAAGACGGGCCTGTGGCTGCCTCCTGTCCTGCCTAGTTTTACATCACACAGCTACAGTGACATTTCCCTGTGAGCTCCATCTGTGGTGTGCCCTTGAATGGTTTCCAGTTTGGGTCTGCGGTGAGGAGCCTCTACAAGCCTGGCGGTCCACCCGCGCCCACCCTCCCAACCCTGCCCTGCAGCTGAGGTGTGAGTCACCGGGCCTGTGTGTGTGGCCACGGGGTGGCCAGGGGGTGGTCAGCACCAGACAGGCCAGGCGGGGGATCCGTCCCGCTCCCGCCCGTTCCTCACACTCACTCTCACTGCGCCTGGCTCTGCCGGCATTGTCATCTAGGCCACTCAGCGCTGGCACGGGTACCCAGTGCGGCTGCGAGGTGGCCTTTCCCGGGTACTAAGGAGCTTTGTGTCTCTCGGATGTCTTCCCGCTGCATCCCCCGTGTTCCAGTCCTCATCTGCTTCTGACTTACATGACCTTTAATGTGGAGGACTCGAGCCCGCGCGAAGTGGAGGCTCCTTCTCAACCTGGCGCCGTGTGGGGCTGGAGGCACAGCCGCGCTTCTGGCTGGCGGCCCCAGGGAAGGCCACACCGCCAGTCATGTGTCCTCACACCCTCATGTGGCTGATGGTGGTCACAGTAAATGATGCCAGCTCTGCGTCCTGGTCCAGAGGGGCATCCAGCCTTGCTGGGAGCACCCGGCCCTGTGGGCGAGCACTCCCTGACACCCTCCACCTTCCGGGGCCTGGCTCTGCCATTGTGGTGTGACCTGCTGGGGGCGCTGGGCCTGAGCCGCTGTGGTCCCCGCAACGATTTCCTAACTTGGAAAATGGATTGGGTCTCACAAAAGCTTTCAGAGTCCTCTTGAAAAGTATCCTGACTCTTCTTTGGTGTTTCCAATGCCAGCAGGTGCTTGGGGGAGGTGGGGCAGAGTCATCCGGAAACTGAATGTCGGGCTGTGGCCTCTGCCGAGGACCGCAGACAAGGGACGCCCCATGTGGCTTCCCGCACTGGGCTTGGCACGAGCTATTTCTTCCTGTGGAACTAAGAACAGCACCCGCACGCTTTATTTTCATTTTGTGCTGTGCTGTGGATTTGAGGTGTGAAAGTGTGCCTCCCTTGGAGGGTCACATCTCATAGCACTCTTGTGCCTGTGTAAGCAGCGCCCACTTCACAATAAGGAATGCTCGTGGTGTCCCCCCCCGGGCACTTGTTATAGTTTATTAAGTTTTAATAGTGAACATAAGACTATTAAAGAATGGCCACCTCATCCGTCTGTCTGGCACACACAGTTGTGATCACGTGCGCTGGAACATTTTTGCATCCTGGCTTTTTTCCACATTACGCAGTAACAAAACCACATTCCCAGGCTATAAGGAACCCACAAGCATTTAGACAGGCTTCCTGGTGTCCTTCACCCCGAATAGACCCCGCATATTGTACACTACATAGACTAGAGCATCCAGTGTCCCTTCTCCCATCTAAACTCTGAGAAGTTCATGCACTGAATGAGTGTCCCCAGGCACCGAACCAGTATGCCCTGGTTTCCACCAGAGATGTAAGAACGAGACTAGTTCTTGGAGGATCTGTTTATTTAGGAGCTTCACAAAGTTCACAGTCAAATTTACCAGACCGAGAATCAGGATGAGCTGGTGTCAGGGCAGATGCCGGCGGAGGAGGGGAAGGGTGGCTGGTGGGTCTGGGCATCCCCGGCTCCAGGGATCAACGCCAGCCGAGGTGGGGAGGAGGGCTGAGCAGGTCTTCCTGGTCGGGAAGGTGGCATGGCTAGGACAGGACTGGGACCCAGTCAGCGCATGAGAGGTGGGTTTTCTGAGGCTTAGTCACCGAGGAGCCTGCAGACGGCAAGGTTGAGCTGGCTAGGAGGACGTTTCTCCCTGGTCACAAGTGCAGTAGCGAATCCCTGCGTGGATCAGAGTAGGAGGAAGACCCCCTTCTCCATCAGGAAACATGGAACAGGATGTCTGGTCCTGAAGATTCAGTCTGCATCACTCCTGAAGGGGATGCATGCAGAACTGTGTGTTGGGGCTGTGGGAGGAGTCACCACGCGTGGTCAGGAGCCTGGGTTGGCGGGAGCCCCCTGAGCCTCTGGACAGATCTCATATCTTGCACTGTCAGCAAATGGGGACACAGCAGCAGGACGGGGAGCAGGATGACCCACAGCCTGAAGAGCAGCAACAAGGTTTGCAGCAAGGGACACAGCAGCTGGACTGGGAGCAGCAGGGTTTGCAGCAGCTGGACTGGGAGCAGCAAGGTTTGCAGCAGCTGGATTGGGAGCAGCAGGGGATACAGCAGCTGGACTGGGAGCAGCAGGGTTTGCAGCAGCTGGACTGGGAGCAACTACAGGAGCCACAGCTGGAGCAGGAACAGGCTGGCACACAGCAGCACACTGGCTTGCAGCAGCAGACCGGCACACAGCAGCCGGAGCCACAGCCCCCACAGCCGGAGCCGCAGCCCCCGGAACAGCCACAGCAGCTCATGGTTCTGTTGGGTTGAGGGCGGAGCAGGTCAGAGGAGCAGGTGCAGAGGACAGGTGCTCAGGTGTGGAGCCTCCTGGGCTGGGGCCCCTTATACATCTGCCCAGGGTCAGGTGAGCTGCTGAGCACAGGGTCACTTCCTCATTTCTATTCATGTTCTCTCCCCAGGGAAATTGTGTGTCATTTTACAATAACATAAATACTTCTTTACACCTGTGACACACCTCCCTCTGACACAATGTTTCCCCCTCTAACGCTTCAAGTTAAGAGTCCTCTCTTCTGCAGTGATCCTTTGGAAACGAGCCGAGATTGGTCTGTTGCTGCCTACCGCCCCTTGTGTCCCAGCTACGCTTCTCTTGCTATTCCAGGAAGACTTGTTACAGAGTGTTTTAGTGGTTTCTTTGTTTTGTGGGAACATTTATAAATCCTGGGCTCTGCTTGTTCATGATCCAAGTCAAGCATGATCAAAAGCTCTGTTCCACACGATGTCCGGAAGCAGTAGTGCCAGAGAAATCTCTCTGCCCTTGTCCATCATCTGGGGATCTGGGACTTTCTCAGGCTTGAGGGTCACCAGGCTTCCCCGGAGCTTCTCTCTTGTCTGTGACCCCATGACAAGTCCTGCCTCTGCTCTTCTCGGGGCTCCTTGCCCTCCGGCGCCCCTGTCCCCCGAGGCCCTGTCCTCGCCGCCACTGCCAGGTGGTGGGCTCCTACAGGAGTTCCCCTTCCTGTCCTGTGCTGCCGCTGCTCACCCCGTGCAAGGGTGCGGCTTGTCTTAGTTCTTCTCCTGTGTCCTAGTTCTCCAAATTTATTTATTTATTTATTTATTTATTTATTTATTTATTTATTTATTTAAGAGAGAGTGTGATAGAGAGAGTACAAGCAGGGGAGCAGCAGAGCTAGACAGAGAAGCAGATTCCTCACTGAGCAGGGAGCCCAACACAGGGCTCAATCCCAGGACCCCAATCATGACCTGAGCCAAAGGCAGACACTTAACTGACTGAACCACCCAGGCGCTCTCAATCTTAACCGTTTTTAAGTGCACATTCAGTGACATTCGCTTTGTGTACAACCATCCCCACCATCTGTCTCCAGAACTCTTCACTTTGCAAAACGGAGCCTCTATCTCCCTGAGACACCGACCCCATCCCTCCCCCCGGCCCCGACGCCCACCGTCCACTCTCCGTCGCCCTGAGACACTGACCCTGTCCCTCCCCTGGCCCTGGCGCCCACCATCCACTCTCTGTCTCTCCGAATGTGACTCCTCAACAGAATTCATATGAGTGGGTCACCCAGTTTGTGTCCTTTGTATCTGGCCTATTTTCACTTAGCATCACGTACCCAAGTTTCACCCAAGTTATACGGTGTCAGGATTTCCGTCCCTTACAGCTGATGCCGGTCCCGTGTGTGGCTGGATCACACTTCGCACACCCTCTCACCCATGGATGGACACCCAGCTTGTCCACCCGTTAGATGCTGAGAACATGGGTGCACAGATGTCTCTCTGAGACACTGCTTTCAATTCTCCCAGGGTGTAGCCAGAAGTGGGGCCACCGGGGCCTCCGGGAGTTCTGTGTGTAACCTTCTGAGCAACCCCATGCTGTTCGACAGAGGCTGCCCCGGTGCACGTTCCCGCTGACAAGGCGCAGCGATCCAAGGTCCCCACATCCTGGCTCACACATGTTGCTTTGTGTTTCCTAGATAATCGTTGTCCTACAGGCTGTGAGGGGCCCAGCTCTCTTCTTTAAAGAACCAGACATGCTCGGGGGGCTCTCCCCTGTTCCAGGCATTCTCTGGCTGCCCTGCACACAGGGCAGCCCCCCACCCCTCGTGAGGGATGTTTCTCAGATTTTGTTCCTGCCCCTCCTTCTCCTAAGCCCTCAAAGAAGGTGTAGGGAAGAGCTGGCAGGTGGTCAAGGCACGAACCTGGGGCTCTGCAGGACACTTTTCTGTCTCTGCAGCCCACGTGCACCTCTTAAGAATTTCTCAGCTGCTCCGCAGGTCAGTGGCCACTGACGCCCCGACAGCATGGGAGCTGCATGGGGCTCCTCATCCCTGGAGGTGAGTGACTGTTTCTTCGTGTCCCTGGCTCTTCGGTGGGTCTCCCAACAATATCTCTGCTCTTGTAGTTTGAGTCATTTTCATCGAGGCAAACAACAGTCTTTTGTGCTGTTCTCCATCCGAATGAGAGTGGGGCCTCCACCGTCTCTCATGGAGGAAATTATATTACAGAAAAGGCCTATGCACACCTGAAAGAAAAGACAACTATCGAAAACATGTTTGCTACCAACCAACCAACCAACCAACAAACCAAAAAGGCAATTGGCCAGACGCCCGTGGGTGTGTAGCATAGACGAGGCATAGCCCTTGCTACTCCTTGTCAGAGGCTGGAGTCGTCGGTTGCTGTAACCTGAGGACCATCCTGACCGTCCCAGGACGTATTTCTTTAAAGCAGATTGATTCTTAACGTGTTCGTGTATAGATTAAAGAACAGTCTAGACTTGAGCCGCACACAGTTGCTGACTCGACAGTGAAGGAGAAGCTGGGACGCACGCTCTGCTGGGGGGTTGACCCAGAGCAAGCGGACAGGAAGGACAGCCACCGGAGCAGCAGGTGTGTAGGGACTCTGTCACGGGGACCTCTGAGGCTGGGCACAGGCTGCGGGTGTGATTAAACCTGGCAGATTGGTTGAAATTCCCTACGAGATGGAGTGAGATGCTTGGATCATCTTCCCACTCATGGGGAAACCAAGGGAGGGAAACCACGGAACACAGGGCATGCTGAGTCCAAGAGTGCCGTGCTGAAGTCGGGGACACAGGCAAGTACACACACAATCTGGGAGACCCCAGCTTCTTCATGGCCCCCTGACGCAAATGTAAAGTCTGGTAGTCCGAACAAGGACTTGGGAGAGAGGCCAAGAGCCAGCCTTGAGTAGAGATCCCAGAATACAGAATGGAAAGGCAGAGAGGAATTCTGGTAGAGTCTGATAAGGCCGTCAGAGTCCCGAGCGGAGGATGCCCTCATCTCAAATGAGCAAACCAAACCTGCAGAGATGGGAGATGGAGACAGAAGGACAGCACGGTCACAAAGAGCTCCTTCAGGAACATTCCTGCACAGAAAGACCTCTGCCTCCACGCCCACGGAGGGCGGCCCGGTATCCGCTCAACAGGCGGGGGAAAAGGACGAGACCCAGAAGCCGGGCACATCGGGTGAGACTGGACAAGAATGGCTTCCCGCGAAAGAGCCTCAAAGCTTCCAGGAAGGAGAAGCCACAGGTGGTACACACCGGCAGGAACGAGGGTCAGGGTTCTCACTGATCCCACTAAGAGCCAGAAGGAGACAGAGCGACTTCATCCCTGTTCTGGGGGAGGCTTCCGACCCAGAAGTGTATATCCGGCCAAACTACTGATCAGGTCTGAAGTGAGAATTAAGATTCATTCTCAGAAAGGCAGATTTTCTGAACGTGGAGCCCCCATTGCTTTCTCGGTCAAGAAACTGTAGGAGGTGCTCCAACGCGACAAGGAAGGAAACCAAATTAAATCCAGGAGCTCCACTAAATGGGAGACGAGTGTTGGAGCGAGAGAGAGTCTCCAGGAGGAGGAGGAAGGAGCACCACCAGGCATCATCCCCAAGGAAACACAGCTGAAATCAGAGAACGCCCAGCAAGCCAGGGCGGACAGCCCGGGGATGACTCTGGGGACTGGTCCAGGAGGCCGTTGCTGGAGGGCGGGCAGCAGGGGAGGAGAGAAAACCCACAGATGCCATTGAAATGGGAGCACCAACAGATGGGAAAACAGCCGTGTGTTTTAAAACCAGCGGCTGAGCTACTAGCAAAAGACACAGCTGGAATTCTGAAAATCTCAGAAAATCTGAGAGAGTCGGAGCCGCACCTTGCTGTCTCTGTTAGTGTTTGTTTGTTGTATGCTTGACGCTGTTCCCGTACAATGTAGGTAAGAGTAAAACGGAAGACAAGAAGGATGGCAGGAGGGAGGGAGGGAGCTGAGGGTGCGGTGGGTCTCCTGCCATGAGACACGTGGTGGGACCACAGGCGCGGTGTGGCACGTGGATGAACAGATGTTCGAGGAGAGCAAAACACGGGGCTCGGCAGTCTGAATTCTGAAAAAGCCCAGAGTCCAGAGGTGGGACAGAAGCTGAATCCGGAATACAGAGCTTCAGTCCCTGCAGCAGACACAGGGATGACGGAAGGCAATCACGAGCAGAGTAAAAATGCAAAAAATGTGACACAATCATAAACTTTTAATACCTATTTTTAGTATGTGGCCAACAGAATTTCCCTGAGAACATAGCATAAACAAGCATAAGGAAGTGAACTTATGCTCAGGTGTATAAAGGGCCCCTGCCCATGAGGCTCCACACCTGAGCACCTGTCCTCTGCACCTGCTCCTCTGACCTGCTCCACCCTCAGCCCACCAGAACCATGAGCTGCTGTGGCTGTTCCGGGGGCTGTGGCTCCGGCTGTGGGGGCTGTGGCTCCAGCTGCTGTGTGCCCGTCTGCTGCTGCAAGCCCGTGTGCTGCTGTGTGCCAGCCTCTTCCTGCTCCAGCTGTGGCTCCTGTGGTTGCTCCCAGTCCAGCTGCTGCAAACCCTGCTGCTCCCAGTCCAGCTGCTGCAAACCCTGCTGCTCCCAGTCCAGCTGTTGTAACCCCTGCTGCTCCCAGTCCAGCTGCTGCAAACCCTGCTGCTCCCAGTCCAGCTGCTGTAAGCCCTGCTGCTCCTAGTCCAGCTGCTGCAAACCCTGCTGTGTCCCCATTTGCTGCCAGTGCAAGACCTGAGGCTCTAAGGACCTCAGGTAGCTCCTAAAGATCTCCTCAAGTGACTATAGATCCATCTGGACCCACTAAACACTTCCTCTCCAGGTGCTGGAGAACTAGAGTAATCTGACTTGGGACTTTTCCCCAGCCTTTGTGGGAAGGAAGTGGACTATTCCCATACCCATGCCCTAAAAATGGATCCCATCTTCCAAGCACTTTTGCTTCTTCTACTTGCATGCCCTAATGCCTGAGCCAGACTACATGGAAATGACCCACAGAGCAAGAGAGTGGCTGAAATCCCCATTTGGGTTCATTTTATGTGAGGCACCAAATCTTTGCTTTCCACTGCTTGCTAGGAGCGCATGGCATTTGCATATGAATGTCTCATGTAACCAGCCTGATTAACACAAAGTGTATTAAGATCCAAAGGGATCTTGGTGAACCAGTGAATAAACTCTCCACCCATGGGACGCCTGGGTGGCTCAGTGGGTTAAAGCCTCTGCCTTCAGCTCAGGTCATGATCTCAGGGTCCTGGGATCGAGGCCCACATCGGGCTCCCTGCTCATCGGGGAGCCTGCTTCCTCCTCTCTCTCTGCCTGCCTCTCCGCCTACTTGTAACCTCTCTCTCTCTCTGTCAAATAAATAAATAAATAATTTAAAAAAAAAAAACCTCTCCACCCATAAGCTGTGGTCTCCCTGTGACCTTTTCCTGCCATCCTGTCTCATTACCAATACTGGGCATGTTTCCCTCGCCTCACTACTTAAGGGGGGGCGCGGTTCCCCAGTGGTTCACTGTTGTCATTCCACTGTGGGCTCAGTGGCCATGCCACACACATTTGTTAAAGTAACTACTGAAGGAATCACTGCATGCACGTGCGAATGAATAAAGAAGTAATGAATGGATGAGTGAATGAAAGAATACCTCTTGTTAGCATAGAGGGGTTCCAGCTGAGCCCAAGTGGGATTCAGAGTCTGTCTCTGTTGGAGTGATGGACGCTGCTCCTTCCCCACAAGAGGATCTCCCTCAGAAGGGATCCAGGGTGTGATCTCTGTGCCCACCACGCCCCAGAGCAGGAGTCCAGTCTACAGGGAGGGAAGTGAGGCAAAAGCGATCTGTGTTGCTGAAATGTTCTGTAGGACAAAAATAGAAATTGAGCTGGGACCAGAGATCCTGTGGCTCAGCACAGAATAAGGAGCACTCTCTCCACTTCTAGACTCAGCGTTAGTGGGAACCAACCACTCATGGATGTTGCAGCTTTGGTTCAGCCCAGGGAGGAACAGAAGGGGATTTCCTCAACCTGATATAGGGCATCTACCACAAACCCACAGCTGACACCACACTTCATGGAGAAAGCCTGGAGGTTTTCCTTCTAGGTCGGGAACAAGAAAAGGGTGTCCACATTCACCACTTCTCTTCAACACAACACTGAAGGTTTACCCAAGGTCATACGGCAAGAGAAATAAATAGAAAGCATCCAGGTTGGGAAAAAAGAAGTGAAACTATCTAAATCTATAAAACTTATTATCTTGCATATAAAAAAACTCCTAAGAAATTCACACACACACACACACGCATAAATGAATTCAGCAGGTTGTAGGACACAGTGTCAATATACAAAAGTCACTTGGATTTCTATGTGCTAGCAATGAACAATCGTCATTTAAATTAAGAAAATAAAAAATAAACAAAAACAAAAATAAAGAAAACAGTCTCATCAATAAGAACAAAATACTGAAGAATAAATTCAACCTAAAAAAATGCAAGACTTGCATACTGAAAACTGCAAAACATCCCTGGAAGAAGTTAAAGAAGACCAAGATAAGTGGAAAGGCACCCAGCGTTCACATACCAGAAGACATAACATTGTTAAAATGACAATCTGAAAACTGATCGGCGGATTGAATGCAACCCCTACCAAAATCTCGGGTTGCTTTTTGCAAAAATTGACCATCTCATCCTACAACTCATATGAAAATTCAAGGGATTTCAGATAATCAAAACAATCCTGAAAAAAAAAAAAGGTGGAGTAGTCATAGCTCCCAATTTCAAAGTGTGCTGCAGGGCTTGCAATAACTGAGGCAATGTGGTGCTCCCATGAGGACAGACTCACAGACCACGGAACTGAGAGTGTAGAGATGAACCCTAAGTTATGTTCAACTGATCTTTTTTTTTTTAAAGATTTTATTTATTTATTTGACACAGACAGAGAGAGAGAGATCAGATCACAAGGAGGCAGAGAGGCAGGCAGAAAGAGAGGAGGAAGGAGGCTCCCTGCTGAGCAGGGAGCCCGATGCGGGCCTCGATCCCAGGACCCTGAGATCATGACCTGAGCCGAAGGCAGAGGCTTTAACCCACTGAGCCACCCAGGCGCCCTGTTCAACTGATCTTTAACAAGCACTCCAAAATAATTTAGTCAGAGACTCTCTTTCACAGATAGTGCTGAGACACTGAGACATCCACTTTCAAAAGGATGAAGTTCAGTCTTCACTTCTCATCCTATATAAAAACAGCAATGACAGCAAAAAACCCTCTAACTGGATCAATTACTTCATCATAAAAGTTGAAACTCTAAACCATAGGGGTGCCTGGGTGGCTCAGTCAGTTAAGCATCTGTCTTCGGCTCAGTTCATGATCCTGGGTCCTGGAATCAAGCCCCACATTGGGATCCCTGATCAACTGGGAGTCTGCTTCTCCATCTCCCTCCCTCTGCTTGTGCTTTCTCTCTCATTCTCTCTCTCTCAAATAAATAAATAAAAATTTTAAAAAACACTAAACCACAAAACTCTCAGAAGAAAACATGAGCTAGGTCTTGGAGACCTTGGATAGGGTGATGGCTCTGAGATATGACACCAAAAGCACAAGAAAAAAAAATCAGATAAATTTGAGTCCATCAAAGCTTAAAATTTTGTGACTCAAAGAACACTGCCAAAAAAATGAAAAACAACCTACAGATGGGAGAAAATGTTTGCAAATCACACATTTCACAATTGGCTTATATTCAGAATATACAAAAACTCTTACTACCCAAAAAAACTATTTTTAAGACAAATAACCCAATTAAAAATTTAGTGAAGTGTTTGAATAGGCGTGTCCCAGGAAGATACACAAATAGATAATAAGCCAATGAAAAGATGCTCAACATTATTAGGAATCAGGGACGTGCCGATCAGAACCACAGGGAGGCCCCGCTTCACTCTGCCTTGGAAGCCAATGATCAAAAAGACAGACAATCACAAATGTTGGTGAGGGTGTGGAGAAACTGGAACCCTTGTACACTGCCAATGGGAGTCAAAAATGGAGCAGCTACTTTGAAAAATAGTTCGGCAGCTCCTCAAATGTTAATCAGAGTTACCGTAGGACTCAGAAAATCCACTGCTAAACATCCCCAAGAGATCTGAAAACTTAAGTCATGCAAAAATTCATGCAATAGTGTTCATCGCAGCACTACTCACAATTGCCACAAAGTGGAAATACCCAAATATCCACACATGTCTATGTGTGGATAAACAAAATGTGATATATTCACATGATGGAATGTTATTTTATACCTAAAAAAGTATAAATTTCTGATACATGCTACAACATAAACAAACTTTGAAAAAATTACACTGAGTGAAAGAAGACAGGCTCAAAAGGCCACCTATAATCCCATTTATATGAAATGCCCAAAGTAGGTGGATCCACAAAGCCAGGAAGAAGATCAGTATTCTCAGGGGGCTGGGTGGGAAGGGAGGTATGGATGCTACCTACTAACATTATGGACTTTCTTTGGGGGGTGATGAAAATGTCTGGAATGAGATGGGAATAATGTTTGTATTACTTTGTACTAAAAACCACTGGATTGTATATATTAAAGGGTTATTTTTTTTTAAAGATTTTATTTATTTATTTCACAGAGGGAGAGAGATCACAAGGAGGTAAAGTGGCAGGCAGACAGAGAGAGGGGGAAGCAGGCTCCCCGCTAAGCCCGATGTGGGCCTCGATCCCAGGACCCTGAGATCATGACCTGAGCCAAAAGCAGAGGCTTTAACCCACTGAGCCACCCAGGCGCTCTTAAAGGGTTATTTTATCATATATGAATTCTGTCTCAATTTTACAACTCATGTTATATGACTTTGTTTTAAAATAATCTGTATATGTATAAGAAACTTACCAAATCACCTTGTGGTTTCCATTGAAGGTGTGTAGTTTAGTCATTGACTTCAGACTTTCATTTCAAGTTAAAAATCATAAATAATGTTAAGTAAATTTAAAGACAGTCTTAAAGTATTTAGAAGAAGTTGATATTATATTCAAAGGCTGTATTTATCTGGTCCATTACATACTAGAAGAGGCTTTGATTTTTAGGGGTTTTTAAAGTGTCTTATAGAGGGAAACCACCCCAATCAAGCATGTAAGGAGCTTGGCGGTGGCCACTCTCATCCACATAAGAAAATGCTGAACAGAAAATCAGCAACCCGTGAGAGACCCACCAAAGAACTGAGGTCATGGGGCACACAACTGTCACTAGTAACTGGAGAGACAGAGAATCACAACTTACAGAAGCAGAGACCTCCATGGGAAGCAGTGCCAGGGTAGGAAAACCTCAGTGTCGACATGTCTGAGAGTTAAAAACTCCAAGTAGACACAATCAAGAAATACCATGCTTTTGGCCAGGGAGGATGCAAGTAGACATTTTGAAACATGCCAGAGAACTCTGTTCTTAATAAGGGCTGCCCTCAGGATAAATTGTTTTACCAAGCCTAACATTGCTGGAGTTTTCTCAGAGCCCAAGTTACCTGGAAGGAGAAAAATACCCGGCTCCAGCCCCTAGCCTTCATGACCACCTGGTTGGGAAGAGGAGAGACTAAGATCCACTCATAAAGGTCATAGGCCAGCTCGCATAGAGAAGCCCACTTAGAGACTGAGAACACTTCCCCTCCCCCCACACCTTATTAGCACACCCCTATAGGCCAATTTACCACGATTCCTTTCACCTGGTCCATCATGCCTGGCTTTCAACAAAAATTACAAGGCATACTAGAAGGCAAACAGCATAGCTAGAAGATACAGAGCAAGCATCAGAGTGGGCCCAGACAAGGCGGGGACTTTGAAATGATCAGACAAGGAAGCTAAAATCACTATGACTAATATGGCAATGCTCTAAGGAAAGAGGCAAGAGAAAACGAGTCATGTAAGCCACAAGAAGGAAATCCTAAGAGAGAATCAAAGAAGGGCTGAGATCAAAGACCCCATGACAGAAATAAAGAAGGTCTTTGACAGGTTCATCAGTGCCAGACCCGATGAGGAAAGAATCAGTGAAGTCAGAGGCACATCAATAGGAACTTCCTAAGTGGGAAACCTGGGTGGCTCACGTGGTTAAACACCTGCCTTCAGCTCAGGTCATGATCTCAGGGTCCTCGGATCGAACCCCATGTTGCGCTCCCTGCTCAGCAGGGAGACTGCTTCTCCCTTCCTCTCCCTCTGCCCCTCCCATCCCTGCTCCTGTGCTCTCTCTCTTTGCTCTCTCTTTCAGACAAATAAATAAAATCTTAAAGAGATAGAGATAGAGAGAGAGAGAGAGAGAGAGAGAGAGAGAGAGAGAGAGAAACTTGCCAAACTGAAAAAAAAAAGTCTGGGGAAATGGAACAGAACATCCAAGAACTGTGGAATATTTACAACAAAGATAAACCAAAGGTAATTAATTTACACATGTGTTTTAAATCTTAAAGGGAATTTATCAGATTAGTAAAGGCAATGCAATATTTAAGGTTAAGAGACTTCAAGTTATTTCAGTTTGATTTAACGAAACATTAGCCATGGGCCCCTTCGACAGTGATTATTAAATATATTGTACCTGTTCTATGAAATAGAGATATCACTATCTATAAAATATATTTATTTTATATATTTATAAGTTGCCCTTACAAGGTTTTTAGAAGCATTTTTAATTGTAATGCTAATAGGGGCACCTGGGTGGCTCAGTCAGTTGAGCAGCTGATTCTTAGTTTCAGCTCGGGTCGTGATCTCGGGGTTGTGGGACCAAGCCTTGAGTCGAGCCCTGCATCAGGCTCCACATGCAGCTTGGAGTCTGCTTATCCCTCTCCTTCTGCTCCTCCTGTCTCTCTCTCTCATAAATAAACAAACAAAAAACAAATAAAACCTTTTAAAAATAAAATAACAAATTGTAATGCTAACAAATCAAATATTGATTTCAAGACCTCGAGCAATCAAAACCTTGTTGGGGAGAAACGTCCTACACGTGGTTCCCTAGTCTACCGGGAATGTAATGGTGGGGAAGGCCAGGTGGGGCTCCAGACATCTGTCCCTGGGAAGAGAGTTCATGAAAGTCAGGTGGCGCATCTGAGGGACTCTACGGAGAGTGCCCACCGCAAGGACTTGAAAGACACACAGGTGGTTTTTGCCACCACATCCCCCCTCACTATTTTCCCTACTGACCCCCTAGCAAAATGTTTGTTTCTGATCCCCCTGACCTTGTGCTCTGCTCGTCAAAAGGTCTTAGATCCAGAGGGAGCAATGCTTCCCCCAGAGATACACAACCATCCCACTGGACTGCAGTTTCAGGTGGCCGCTTTGGGGCCCTCATGCCTCCGAGTCAACACGCAACCAAGGGGCTTTGTGCTGACTGCCATGACTGATCCTGATTCCCAAAGAAAACTCCAGCTGCTGCCCAAGGTAGAAGTAAGGAAGAGCATGTGTGGCGTCCGGCAGGTGCACGAAGACATCTCTCTGCACTACCATGCCCCATGATCAAAGGCAAAGGAAAACTACATCAACACAGCTCAAGCAGGACTGAAAATAGCCCAGGGTCTGCCACCAGGCTCCCAGCCCAGAATCCTGGGTGCTGCCTGCTCCAAATCCCCACAGGCACCTGGTGCCCTGAGATGAACTGGAAGGACACTCCCCCTCCCACCAGCCACAGTGGCTTTCTGCTTCCCACATTCTCCACACCCTGAGCCCACCTCTCACATGCTATTTGGGATCCTGACAAGACTGTTTAGGGTCCAGACAGGGTCAAGAGCTATGTCAGGGTGATGACCAATAGGGACCTGAGGCAATGCTTCTGTCTCCCTGCAAAACCCGAAACAGGAGCCCTGTCAGGTGATGGAAGCCGTGTGCTGGGGGGACTAAGTAACTACCAGACCTTGTGCATTATTAAATTCTGCATTACATATCTGCTCATAAATACCAGAACTTGTGCACTACTAAATTCTAAAAAAATACTCAGAATTTTTCTGCTGGAAAGTGGCATAAACAGGAACCAGGAAGTGCCCATGTGTTCAGCATCTCACCTGACCCTGGGCAGGTGTATAAAGGGCTCCAGCCCAGGAGGCTTCACACCTGAACACCTGTCCTCTGCACCTGCTCCTCTGACCTGCTCCACCCTCAACCCACCAGAACCATGAGCTGCTGTGGCTGTTCTGGAGGCTGTGGCTCCAGCTGTGGGGGCTGTGGCTCTGGCTGTGGGGGCTGTGGCTCCAGCTGTGGGGGCTGTGGCTCCAGCTGCTGTGTGCCCGTCTGCTGCTGCAAGCCCGTGTGCTGCTGTGTGCCAGCCTGTTCCTGCTCCAGCTGTGGCTCCTGTGGGGGCTCCAAGGGGGGCTGTGGCTCCTGTGGGGGCTCCAAGGGGGGATGTGGCTCCTGTGGGGGCTCCAAGGGGGGCTGTGGCTCCTGTGGGGGCTCCAAGGGGGGCTGTGGCTCTTGTGGCTCCTGTGGCTGCTCCCAGTCCAGCTGCTGTGTCCCCTGCTGCTCCCAGTCCAGCTGTTGTAACCCCTGCTGCTCCCAGTCCAGCTGCTGTGTGCCCATGTGCTGTTGTGTGCCAGCCTGTTCCTGCTCCAGCTGTGGCTCCTGTGCGGGCTCCAAGGGGAGCTGTGGCTCCTGTGGGGGCTCCAAGGGGGGATGTGGCTCCTGTGGGGGCTCCAAGGGGGGCTGTGGCTCCTGTGGGGGCTCCAAGGGGGGATGTGGCTCCTGTGGGGGCTCCAAGGGGGTCTGTGGCTCCTGTGGGGGCTCCAAGGGAGGCTGTGGCTCCTGTGGCTCATGCAGCTGCTCCCAGTCCAGCTGCTGCAAACCCTGTTCCTCCCAGTCCAGCTGCTGTAAGCCCTGCTGTGTCCCCATTTGCTGCCAGTGCAAGATCTGATTCTTTAGCACACACACCCCTGGCTATAGATCCAATGCCCTGGGCAGAGCTCAGTACTCCATCTCAAACCCCCAAATCACAGCCCTGACCTGCTGCTTTCTGGAATGGGAAGAAGATGTGTTTGGGGCAGGAATAGCATGCCCACAACTCCTGAGAGGGGCCCGTCCAGCTTGCCACCTGTCATCTCATCTGGGAAGGCTCTCACAACCTCCTGTCCCTGGTCACTGCAGTCCACAGGGACATTCTGATCTCTTCTCCTCCCAGCCACGGCCCCAGCCTCTGGGCATCTCCCTGAGGAAAGCTCCTGATGCCATTTGCTCTAATTCCCTGTCTGTTAGTCAATGGATTGTGAGATTCTTGACCTTGTCAGTCCTTTAAATAAACATATCCATCCCCCTAAGTCCTAGTGATTGCACGATTCTTTCCTTCCTGCTTCTGTCAATCTCCCACTTTCATCCCCGCCCTGGGGTGCTCCCCTCCTTTGGACTTCCTGGGCCCCAGCAGGGTATTCTGTAACCCTCTCCCCCATGCAACACAGTGTGCTCAGCATCCATTGCATGCACCACGTGAGAATCTGGGGACCAAGAAAGAACACAACTGGCACTGCCCAGAGGCGACCAGGACTGTGGTGCTGGAGGACAGCAAAGGCCCAGACGACAGCCACCAGGACAACCAGACAGCCACCAGGACAGCCAGACAGCCACCAGGACAGCCAGACAGCCACCAGGACAACCAGACAGCCACCAGGACAACCAGACAGCCTGACCAAGGCAGAGTGAGTTGGGACCAGCTGACAAGCCAGAGTAGTTTGGGGATAGAATTTTGGACTAGGGAGTAGATGGGAAAACAAGGCTGCCCCCCTTGTTTCGGAGTCAAGAAACCCAAAATGACCTTCTCCATTGGTCTTAGATATAATTTTGCATAAATACCACAGGGTGATATTAGAGTATTTTTTAATGGTTTGCTATTTGTTCTAAAGGGATTTATACTTTCAAATCTTAATAAAACAAACTGGGAAATGCCATGCTATCCGCCTATCATGCCTTGAGAGTGCCTGCATCTTGGAGGCAACCAGACCCTCTCCAGAGAAGTCATTCAGGGGAAGAGAGAGATCTTTGCATAGAAACCCATTTCTCCTCCTCAAGATCTGAGAGTCTGAAGCCCTCAGACACAAGAGGGGTGTGTGTGTGTATACATGTACACACATGTGTAAGCATACATGTGTGCAACCGTGTGTGCATCTGTGTGCAGGTTTGTGCATGCATGCGAGTGTGTGCAAGCATCTGCATGTGTGTGCAGGTGTGCACGTGTGTGCACGCAGGGATGTTGTGAGCATGCATGTGTGTGAGCACATCCGTATATGTGTAAGCATGCATGTAAGAGTGGGTGCAGGTGTGTATGTGTGCAGGTGTGCATTCAGGAATGTGTGTGTGAATGTGTGCAAGCATTGCACATATGTGTAGGTGTGTGCAGGTGTGTGTGCATGCGTGTAAGGGTGTGTACACAAGAGTGCACATGGGTGTGCATGTAAGAGTATGTGTGTGAGCATGTGCATGTGTGTGTGCATGTAAGGGCATATGTACACGTGTGGGTGGGTGTGCATATGTGTGTGAGCATGTGCATGTGCAAATATGTAAGGGTTGCAAGCATGCATTTTTTTCAAGAGCAGGAGCCATCACTTTTTTTTTTCTTTTTTGCCCCAGGGGTACAGGTCTGTGAATCATCGGGAGCCATCACTTCTATCATCAAAGTCTCGAATGAGCCTCTGCCCCAGTCTGACCTTTATTTTCTGTACCACAGTCTCCTCTGGGGAAAGCAAAACCCTCCTGTCCCCTGGGGGGTGCGGGGCTGGATGAAGAGCAGAGGATGAGGATGGGGAAGCCACCTGGCAAACTGGCAGTGGTATTTGTCAGCGCACATTTGCCTGCACCAGAGGAGAAACATTACTCTGACCCACCCTGGATTCAGACTGTGGGCAGGGGCAGCGAGTGTCACTAAGAGCACCGTGGTTGCTCTTCTGACTGTCCTGGGAGAGACCAGGAAAATATAAACCTAAGTCATGAATCTCAATGTAGATCCTGAGTGGGTAAGCAAAGCACCTCTCTATACCTTCCTCTCTATTTTGCCATGACTCTCAAACTGCTCTAAAAACAGTCTATTAAAAAAAAACAAACAAACTAGGGGCACCTGGGTGGCTCAGTTGGTTAAGCATCTACTTTCAGCTCAGGTCATGATCTCAGGGTCCTGGGATCAAGCCCTGCATCAGGCTCCCTGCTCAGCAGGGAGTGTGCTTCTTCCTCTCCTCCCTGATCATGCTCTCTCTCACTTGCTTTGCTCTCTCTCTCAAATAAATAAATAAATAAATAATATTTTTAAAAAGCTACTATGTACTGATAAATCCAGGGTGAGAGGATCATTCATCCCTTAGTTGGGTCTGTGTGACTATTAATGCAACATAAAATCACGTTTAGTGAGTATGGCATCTGCACCACCCCAAGCCCCACTCTGAGTGTGCACTGAACTCACATACCCCAGGCATTTTTTTTCTATTAGCCAGGTCACCCTCTTCTGTGATTTTGCCATGGTTTTTGGATGAAAGAGCAGGGTTTGATGCATAGAGTCTTGTCACATCTTTTCCTACAATTCTATTTTTAATAAGTGAGTTTGCACAGGAACATGGGAATGCAGTAGTTGGAGGATTTAGAGCGATGGGTGATTTTTCTTTATTTTCAGAATTATTCCATTTGTGGTGGTTGTGATGTTATGGTGCAAGAAAGTTAAGAGCAACAACAACAGTAGAAGCAGACCCTGAGAAGCAGAGTCAGTGGAATGCCCGCATGGTGCCCCCAATCTGTGGGCAGCACTGGTGAAGGTTGTGTTCAGGCCTGAATGTAAGGGTGCAGAGCTGTAACAGTAATCAGTGTAGCTCCTGGACCATGCAGGTGGAGGTGAGCACAGCTTACTTGGGAGGAGACAGTCTACAAACCAGGAAGGGGCCAGATGCTGCCAGTTGTATTATCAAAAGTCTGGGAAGCTGGAATAAGCAAGGTAACAAGTCAGGTAGGGTCAGGCCAAGTGGGTCCACCTGGCATTAAAGTTTTAATGCACTGCTCAAGCAGAAGGGCTTGGTGTGAACCATCTCCTAGATCACATGACGGAGGACTGAACTGCATAATGTGGCCCACAGTCAGAAGGCTGATTTTCCAAACTTCCTGGCATACAGTAGAGCCTGAGTTGGCAAACCTCTTCTGTGAAGGGCCAGGTGGTAAATACCACAGGCTCCACAGGTCATCAGGCCATTGAGTTGGGAACCAGCTGTAGAATACAGGCAAGGCTGTTTTCCAGGGGAACTTTACTCATGAAAATGGTGGGCTGTATTGCCAATGCCCCTTTAAGGGAAGGGCCCAAGGGTCCAGGGGGTTGAGGATGTTTCGGGGGGTTGACTAGAGATGACTTGCCTGCTCCCCTCCCCCACAAGTCCCCACCTGGTGGGGTCAGGAGGCCGAGTCCCTGTCGAGGGATGAAGAAAGGCATTGGTGAGGAGAGTCTCAGCATCCTTGCAAAGTTCTTTGTGGCTGTCCTCTTCTGGCCAGAAATATTTACAGCAGGGGTCTCCACAGCAGTCCTGAGCCCCCTCACGCCCTGAGACTCCAGCACAGTGAAGACCAGACGCTGGCCCTTAGCTGTCAGAGGCAAGTCCCCGGCTCATCACAGTAAGCTGCAAGAAGGGAACAATGAGACCAAGTGTGCTTTACATGCAGGCATTTATAGCAGGGGTAGCTGATTGGGGATGGGAGGCCTACTGAGCTGCTACTTGATCTATATCAGCAGGAAAATTCTAGGTCCAGTGGCAGAAACACCATTCAAAGCACCACAGTGGAGATTTTCAGCCTCTGGCCGAATTCCTAAACCTGAGTCAAATCACAGATCTGAAGCCCACTGATCAGCAGCGAAGCCAGATCCCCCTGTAGGAAGGCCTGGCAGCACAGCCACATGTCTGTTCTCCTAGGTCCCTGGAGGGGTCCACAGCAATGACTAGCCCTGGAAAAAGGGAAAGAGGATCATCAGATACCAGCTCTAAATCAGTGCTGGTCCTTAGGGCCCCAAATACTATGGTGGTGCGCTCCTCAGAGTAAAGGTCCGCAGAAGTCAGCAGGAGCATGGGTCATGGCCTTGTGGGGCCTTATAGTGGGTCTCATGTGCCTGTGGACCCATCCTGTGTCTGCATGCCCACGGGGAATAGATAACAGGAAAACACTACTGACGGAATCTCCATATTCCGATTTCTGGCACAAGAGATAGTGTGGTAGCAAAATGAAAGCCACTAGAACTACCTCAATAGACCTGCACACACACATGCACCCACACACACACATGAACAAACTCTGGACCAAGGTCCATATGACTTCCCCAGGGGAATCCAGAGCTTAGTGCCTCCAATAAAGGTCTGGGAGATGCAGAACCAATGATCCCGGCCCCCCATCATGGGCCTCTCCCGTCTGGCCCGTATAGAATCCGATGGGTCTCGGACGACGGCTGTGGGTTATCTGAACAAATGCGTGGTGATGCCAGTCACAGCTGCTCTTCCAGATGTTCACTGACCAGAGACGCAGGACTGACCCAGCAGGGGTCTTCTCAGTCCACTCAGCAGAGATCATCAGGGCAGCAACACACTCCTGCTGTTTTCCTCAACCCTAGACCAAGTCCTTCACCCCAATATTCTCCATGACTGTCCACGTGTCCAGGAACACAACACTGCACTGTTCCATGATGGAACCATGTCAGCGGGCCCAGCAGAAACACTTCACCCCCAGGAGAAGCACCCTCAGTCTTGCAGTGAGACACAGGCATACTCAAGGATGGCATAAACCCTGTAACATGGGTGTGGTTTCTATGGATTCAGAGTCAAAATATTCCTTCTGAAGTGAGGAAAGGTTGCTGCACCTTCCAAAATACACCATTTGGTGATCTTGTAGGATTTTCACATATCCTACATTTGGGTGCCTCATGCTCAACCAGTAAGTAAACAACTTCCAGTTGTAAGCAGGCCTCCAACCAAAGGACTTTGCAGGAGAACCAGGCTGTAACACAACTTGCTGTTTAAGCCACGTGAGCACACGCACCCACTGGTGCATGAACTGTCCATAGCAGATGAACACTTTCTGGAGCCTCTGGAAGACCCATGCAGCAGGTCCCCTAAGACAGAAGCAAGCCTGAATTCTCACCCCCCACCTCCAACCACAGAGCGCAGCCACAGGGGCTCAGCACGAGGGTGGGTTGTGCTCTCCATGGCATGATGGGTCAACCCCCATGGAAGGAAGCCGCGTGTGGCTTCCATATCTGTGTCAATGGCAGCCCTGCAAAACAAACCAGGAATGACTGTACAAATAGGAAGGCATCCCGCAGGATGGGCTGCCTTATGTACCCTACTACAGGTGGGTCCTCTGAGGTGGGTGCCCTCCACAGGGCACTTATATGGGACATGAGTAACTGCACACTCTGTACCTGTTCCTCACCACTGAGCTTCCAGTCATGTGAACCATCGGGGGGTTGTGATGGTGCAGCCCTCCACCTCTAGAGCAGAGACAGGCACAGATCAGGCCATGGGGTTTCTTCATACATGGGGGCCGTCAGGAAATCTGCTTGAGGCCCTGCAGAGAGGGGAGAAGCCAGTCACCTGGAAGTTTCTCCCGTGTGAGCACACTGCAATCCAAAGGGATGGCAGAGGGGACCCAGGAGACATCTGCAGTGTGGGTCAGAGGGACCGTGAGGGCAGTCACAAGGCTGGTGTGCAGGACAGAAAGCACGCCTTGGGATTCACGGAGGCACATGTCATTGAAGAGGAACGGCTCACACACACCAGGACAAGGGCTCACATGATTCTTAGTTGGCTAGTGAAGAAACTGTACTTCAGGGACCTCAACAACACATATGACTTGAGATGACAGACCATGAGGTCTGCCTGTTTTTAAAAAAATTCCACGGGATCAACAAAGATCTTAGTGGTCTTAGGAGTGGGGTTATGGGTGATTTGTTTCCTTCTCAAATATTCTACTTTTATTTAACTCAGACTGCACTGTTCATTCAGAAACAACATGTAACATGATCTTGGTTTCCAGCGTACGGCATGATGGGTCAGTGTTTGTACCTGTTGGGACATGATAGGGTGATCAATACCCATCATCACACATGGTCACAAAACTCTTGCTCGTGGTGGGAACGTTCAAGAAGTACTCTCAGCAGGGTTCAAATAGGCAACACAGTATTGTTGGGGCACCTGGGTGGCTCCAGAGGTTGGGCATCCAATTCCTGGTTTGGCTTAGGTCATGATCTCAGGGTCATGGAACTGAACCCCACGTCAGGCTCCACACTCAGCAGGGAGTTTGCTGGAGATTCTCTCTCTCCCCTCTGCCCCTCCCTACATTCTCTTCCTCTAAAACAAACCAAAAAAGCAAACACGCAACATAGTACTGTTGAATCTGGCCACCATGCCGTCCATCACATCCACAGACTTGCCTGTTTCATAACTGGAAGTTGATAACTGGCACCTTCACCCATTTTGCCCACTCCCGAGCCCCACCTCAGCAACCACCAGTCTGTTGTTCTCTGTGTCTGTGGACTTGGTCTTGGGCTGTTGTTATTTTTAGATCCCACATGTAAGTGAGATCACATGGTGTTTGTCTTCCATGCCTTGTTTCACTGAGCATGATGATCACAAGGTCCATCCCTGTTGTTGAATAAGGCAAGATTTCCTTCTCTCGATGGCTGAGTAATATTCCATTGTTGATATATACCACATCTTCTCTATCCATTCATCTTCAGCAGACACAAGTTGCTTCTGTATCTTGGCTATTGTCAATAGTGCTACAATGAACATGGGGGTGCAGGCATCTTTTCAAGTTAGTGTTTTCATTTTATTTGGATAAAGACCCAGAAGTGGAATTACTGGATCACATGGTAATTCTATTCTTAATTTTTTGAGGAACCTCCATACTGTTTCCCACAATGGCTGCACCCATTTGCATTCCCACCAACAGTACATGAGGTTTGCCTTTCTCTGCATCCTTACCAACACCTGTTGTTTCTTGCCTTTTTGATTGTAGATATTCTGACAGGTGTGAGGTGATACCTCATTGTTTTTTGGATTTGCATTTCCCTGATGGTCAGTGATGTTGAGCATCTTTTCATGTGTCTGTTGGCCATCTGTAGGTCTTCTTTGGAAAATTGTGCATGTCTTAATCAGATTGTTTTTTATTGAGTTGTATACGTTCTTTATATATTTTGGATATTAATCCCTTATCAGATAAACAATTTGCAAATATTTTCTCCCATTTAGTAGGTTTCCTTTTCATTCCATTGATGGTTTCCTTGGCTGTGCAGAAGCTTTTCAGTTTGATGTAGTCCCACTTGTTTATTTTTGCTTCTGTTGCCTTTGCAAATACCTCATTTTTAATTATTTATTTATTTATTTATTTATTTATAAAGTAATGTGTATACCCATCATGGTACTCAAACTCATGATCCCAAGATCAAGAGTCACATGCTTTACCAACTGAGATAGTCAGGTGCCTCTGCAAAGATCTCGTTTTTAAAAATGAAATATTAAAATTAAATATGGGGGCAGTTTTGGTACCAAAAAATGCATCAAAGGTGGGAAAGACTCCTGGATCCATCAATTACATGTGGTTAAAAGATAACTAGAAACATCATAAATCCTAGATTTGTTTTAACAGGAAATAAACAAGATGGGGAAGAAGACAAATTTAGACACTTAGGAAGGCTTCTGTTGGATGAAAGTCAACAGAGGGCCGTGGATTCTCGAAGCACAAGAAAGACATCACTCCAGAGAAATGGCACAAGCAGAAACCAGGAAGTGACCATGTTCCCAGCATCTCACCTGACACCTGAGCAGGTATATAAAGGGCTCCTGGCCCACAAAGCTCCACATCTGAATACCTTCCCTCTGCACCTGCTCCTCTGATCTCCTCCACCCTCAACCCACCAGAACCATGACGTGCTGTGGCTGTTCTGGGGGCTGTGGCTCCAGCTGTGGGGGCTGTGGCTCCAGCTGTGGAGGCTGTGGCTCCGGCTGTGGGGGCTGTGGCTCCGGCGGTGGGGGCTGTGGCTCCAGCTGCTGTGTGCCCGTCTGCTGCTGCAAGCCCGTGTGCTGCTGTGTGCCAGCCTGTTCCTGCTCCAGCTGTGGCTCCTGTGGCTGCTCCCAGTCCAGCTGCTGCAAACCCTGCTGCTCCCAGTCCAGCTGCTGTGTCCCCATTTGCTGCCAGTGCAAGATCTGAGGCTATGTCCATGGACCTCAAGTGGCCCCCACAGATCCAGTACCTCTAGGAAGTGATCAGTGCTCCATACCAATCCACTAATCACAAATCTAAATCCATCTTTTCCAGAATTGGCAACCCAAGTCTCCAGTACCAGTGGGGTTACTCCCCAGATTGTGAAGAAGTGCATCTATTCTTACCTTTTGTCCTACTCTAGACCCCCTATCTCATTTCCCTTGGAGAAAAACAATTTCCTCTCCCCTCAACAATTACAGTCCCCTCAGGACCCTGATCCTCAGAGTCATCACCCCCTGCCCCATGCATGGGACTTGGCTGAGCCTGGGAACACCACAAGGTCAATGGCTGGAGTCCAGACCTGGGAGGTTGGCACCACTCTTCCCCCTCCCCCACACACCACCAGGCCTAAGTGTGGCACTTCCTTCTAACTCACCTGTGCTTCTTGCAGCTATCAAGGTCCAGATTGGACCTTGTGACAGCTCTAAATAAACACATTTCTAACTGAAGCACCCTCTGTCTCCATGATGCTTCTTTAATAGATATTCCAATGGGAAATTAGAAAACATCTGTGCATCACTAATGGGAGTAAACACAGGTGTAATTATTTTTTCTGAAGGTAATTTGGCAATATTTACTCTGATTTCACTATTGTCAGTATTATTTACTCACTTTAGTGGCATTATTCAATATAATTATTAAAGAGAATGAAATACAAAATATAACAATTGAAAAGAGAAAGCAAAATGATCCTTATGTACAGATGGTTCCATTGTATAACTGGGAGAAAACAAAACAAGTCAAATGAAAAATTCTCAAAATGTAAGTGCATTCAGATAGAGGACCAGGTATATAATTAACATGTAAAATTAATATCTCTCTATTCACACATAACAAACAGAAATATAATAAAAGAAATCCCACCCACCAAATATGAGCTTTGTAAGAAACATCTTTAAAAGTCTATACAGAAAAGCATCACTTTTAGTACTAAAAACTGAAACTGTCCAGATGTCCACTAATAACAGGAAAGAATATTTATTTGTGGCATAGTCACTCAGTGGGATACTATGTGGCAATGAGAACCCTACAGACATAATGTTGAGTAAAAGAAGCCAGACATGGGCACCTGGGGGCTCAGATGGTTAAATGTCTGCCCTCAGCTCAGGTCATGATCCCAGGGTCCTGGGATCAAGCCCCATGTTGGGGGTCCCTGCTCAGTGGGGAGTCTACTTCTTCCTCTTCCCCACCACTCATGCTCTCTCTCTCTCTCTCTCTCTCTCTCTCTCTCTCTCATAAATAAAATCTTTTCAAAAAAGAAGAATCCAGACAAAAGAATATATATTGTATGACTCCTTCTATATGAAGCACACATGCAGAAACAAAAACAAAAACAAAACAACAAATTTATTTCATTAAGAAAGCTAATCTATTTCACTAAAGGTCAGGATAGGAATTCCTTTAGTGGGAAAGTGGCTGGAAGGGGGAACAAAAAGAGTCTCTATGGTCTGGTAATCGTCTATTTCTAAGTCTGAGTGCTGGTTACACGTGTATCCCATTTGAGGAAATTCAGCATGCTGTCTTATGTTCATTTTTTCCCTGTGAATTTGTAGTTCAGTAAAATTTTTAGTAAAAGTCATTAAAAATCTATGTGAAGAAAACTTGACTATACTGAGACATAAAAAGAGTCACAAATAAAAGAACAGGTAATTCTTATTTTAATAGGAAGTTTTAATATTATAATCAAGTCAATTCTTCCTCCATTAATCTAGACATTTGATCTGAATAAATATACCAAGAAGGTATTTTATGTAGCTTTGCTGGTTGTGACATTTATACAGAAAACAATAGCCATGAAAATGCTAAAAAGGAAGTGGGCCGGATACCAAAAGTTATTATAAAGTTATGACAGTTCAGACAACTTAACATAAATACATGAAAATCCAAGAGATAAATATAAAAGAAAAGAGCACCATGAGAAATACCTACATGAAAAAGATAGCATTTTAAATTTGTAAGAAAAATATTGGTCCTTATATGGTGTTAAAACAATTACGTAGGATCTAGGAAAATTAAAGTTGGATGCTTACCTCACCTCTTAGTCCAAAAACAAATTCCATACAGAGTAAAGATATAAACAGAAAAAGACCATAAAATAACTAAAAGTAAATAGGAATTTTTAGGTAATACTGGAATAGAATAGTTCTTTCTAAGCATGACACAAAATTCAGCTGCCGCTAAAGAAATGAGTGATAAAATTTGGTATAACAGGAAAATAAACAGTAAAAATAAAAGAAAATATCTGCATGGCAAAAGGAAAAATTTCTAACATTGTCAACTGATAATTAACAAAGAACAATCTGATGTCTGAGGTGCTGGCATCTGTCTTGCCTGACACACAGCACTGACTGGAATGGTGGCCTTGTTTAGAAGCCACTCAAAAAAAAAAAAAAAGGCACTGCAAGCATACAGAATCACATGACACATTAGAGCCACAGCCACTGCAAGCATACACAATCACGTGACATGTTAGAGCCACGGTTCCAGAGCAGATGCTAGGGGGTTCCAAGATTATAGGCTTCTGAGAAGCAGGGACAAAATGCTTAGAGAATTTGAGATGACTGAGAACACACACACACAAACCCCAAGAAGACACATCCTCAGAAAAGGTTTGAGAGATCCTAGGACCTGTAGCTAGGCTAATCAGTGAATGTCACCCACTGTATAAAGCCAGTCAGTAAAACTGGGAGGGCTTGTTGGTTTTTTAAATAACCAAGTCTCAATGACAACAATAAAAATGCAAGTCATACAAAGAAACAGGGAAACATGGACCTACCAAATGACTAAAATAAAATTCTAGAAACCAACCAACCCTAAAGCAATAGAGATCTATGAGCTGCTTGACAGAGTTTAAAATAGATGTCATAAAGATGCTCAGTGAGCTAAAAGAGAGCACAGAATGACAACTGAATGAAATCAGGAAACTAATGCATGCCCAAAATGAGAATATCGACAAGGAGAATACATTTTTTTTTTCAAAAAAACCCCAGAAATACTGCAGCTGAAAAATACAATAATGGAACTGAAAAATTTACTAGAGGGATTCAATTGCCAGCTTGTGAGTTTGAAAACAGGTTGTTGAGATCAAATCAGAAAAGAATGAAGAAAAGTGAAGAGAGCCTAAGGGACGTATGGGTCATCAACAAGGAGATTGATACACGCATTGTGGGAGTCCCAACAGACGCAGCAGAAGAGAAAGAGGCAGGGTTTATTTGAAGAAATAATGGACAAAAACTTCTAATCTGAGGAAATAAATGGATGTACAAGTTCAAGAAGCTCAAAGAACTCCAGTCATATTAAATCCAAAAAGATCCACATTGGGATACATTATGATCAAACTGTCATTTGCAATTTTTCCCTTATACATATTTCTTGAAAGCTATTTGCTGGCAAATGGGTATGTACACTAAGTGCAGATAAATGTATATTTTGAATTACTGATTTATTTTTGATAAGTAGTAACCACACATAGAAATGTAACACAGTCTATGGCTGCTGCAAAAATTACCACAAACTTGATGTCTTAAAACAACACCAATTTATTATCTCACAGTTCTGGGGGTCAGAAGACTCACCAGGTTTAAATAAAGGAGTCAGCAAGGCTGGGTCTCCCCTGGAGGCTCAAGGGGAGAATCCATTTCCTTGCTTTTTCTAGTTCCTAGAAATTGCCTGTGTTCCTTGGCTCATCCCCCTTCCATCTTGAAAGCACATCACCCTGGTCTCTAGTTTTGTGGTTATGTCTCCTTCTTTGGCTCTCAAAGGACCTTCATATTAGATTCCCTCTTACAAAGACCCTGGTGGTTCCACTGGGTACACCAGGATTATCCAGCATAATCTCCCATCTCAAGACTCTTAACCTAATCACATCTGCACAGTCTCCTTTACCATGTGAGGTAACATATTCATAAGTTCCAGGGATTAGGGCATCCTTGGGGGACTGGAACCCAAACCACCCAGGACATAGAATTTGCACTGGGAATGGATTAGGAGTGAAAGGAAAGGAACAGAAGAATAAGCCCTGCTAAAGATGAGTTTATAATACAAAAAAAAATTTAAAAATAAACTTACATGTAAATACTGACAAGAGTCAGTATTTACAATAAACAGAAGGATTGGGAACATAATCCTGTAAAATAAAAGAAAAACAATATGAAAAAATGCTATAAACACATATATCTAAAACTACTAAAAATGTAAGGAAGAACTGCATCCATATAGAAAGAATAATAAACTTTAAAATATAGATTTACAGGTGTTCATAGAGAATTACCAATATGAACTACGATGTCACTAAAATTAAAAATTAAAAATTCCATTTAAACAGAAAAGTACATACAGATGCAGAGAGAATTGTTGAACAGGAGGGAAATATCAAAGGAAATTAATTGGCATGCAGTATGGAAAATATTTAAATATGAAAAGACCCTTAAGATCCATGAAGACTAGAACAAAAGTGTTCAATATATATCTTCTAGGAATTTTGGAAGGACAGTACAGAGTCAGCAGATAAAATTCAATATTTGGACATAATAATAATAATACAAAACTAATAAAAGAATGAACTTTATATTGGATAATCACAAATCTAAAGCCTGACAAATAAAGATATAAGTAAATCCAAACCTAGTCACATCATAGTAAAACCTCAGAGTACAATGGTAAATAGAAAATCTTAAAAGGTATCAGAGAAAAAAATTAACTAATAATTCAATTGACAACAAACTTCTCAATGAAAGGGCAAGGAATTAAAAAAAAAGGAAAAAATTCAAATTCTAAGCAGAGATTTGTCAACCTGGAATTCTATACCCAGCTAAATTATCGTCAATAATTAGGTATAAAATAAAGATACTTTTGAGCTAAATTAAGACTGGCAGAGCTTACCCACCATCAGACCTTTGCAGTAGTAACTTATTCAGAATGTAATTCAGGAAGAAGGAAATTAAACCGAGAGGCAAGGACTAGGTTACTAAAGGAAACCATCATGTGAGTAAATATAAATCGTGTTGACTAACAAAAACAAACAAAAAAAGTCATGACTGATTCAGAGAGTATTACAAACAAGATGACAAAAAATAACTGGACTGATAACATAAGTGGCTCCAGAGGAATCCTTGTCATGAGAGTTAAAATGATGCAAGACTCCAGTTGACTATCTCCACACTCCAGTGTGTAGCAAGAAGTTGCTGTGGCCAAGGTCAGAGAGGTTTCCACCTGTGTTCCCCTCTAGGATTTTGATGGATTCCTTTCTCACATTTAGGTCTTTCATGCATTTTGATTTTATTTTTGCATATGGTCTAAGAAAGTGGTTTTCTTTTTCAACATTGCTTTGGCTATTTGGGTTTTTTTCTGGTCCCATATAAATTTTAGGATTTTTTGTTCCAGTTCTGTAAAAAACACTGTTAGTATTTTGATAGGGATTGGATTGAATGTGTATATTGCTTGGGGTAGCATAGATATTTTAAAAGCAAAAGTGAACTATTGGGACCTCATCAAAATAAAAAGCTTTTGCTCACAAAGGAAACAGACAACAAAACCTAAAAGGCAACCTACAGAATGAAAGAAGATATTTGCAAATGTCTTATCAGACAAAGGGCTAGTATCCAAGATCTATAAAGAACTTATCAAACTCAATACCCCCCAAAAAACAAAAAATATAGTCAAGAAATGGTTATAAAACATGAACAGACATTTCTCTTAAAAAGACATGTAAAACATGACACATGAAAAATGCCCAACATCAATCGGATCAGGGAAATACAAATCAAAACCACAGTGAGATACCACCTCACGCTTGTCAGAATGGCTAAAATTAACAACTCAGGAAACAACAGAGGTTGGTGAGGATTCAAAGGGGAACCCTCTTACACTGTTGGTGGGAATGCAAACTGGTACAGCCGCTGTGGAAAACAGTATGGAGGTTCCTCAAAAAGTTGAATATAGAGCTACCCTATGACCCAAAAATTGCATTACTCACTATTTATTCAAAGGATACAAACATAGTGATTCAAAGGGACACATGAACCCCAATGTTTACAGCAGCAATGTCCATAATAGCCAAACTATGGAAAGAGCCCAGAGGTCCATAGAGAGATGAATGGATAATATACAATGGAATATTACTCAGCCATCAAAAAGAATGAAATCTTGCCATTTGTGATGACATAGAACTAGAGGGTATTATGCTGAGTGAAATAAGTCAGTCAGAGAAAAATAAATACTATACGATTTCACTCATATGTGAAATTTAAGAAACAAAACAAATGAACATAGGGGAAAGGAAAGAAACATAAAAAGAAAATTGAGAGGGAGGCAAGCCATAAGAGACTCTTAACTCTAGGAAATAAACTCAGGGTTGCTGGAGGGGAGGGGTTGGGGGAAGGGATAATTTGATGATGGGCATAAAGGAGGGCACTTGATGTAATGAACACTGTATGTGATATGCAACTGATGAATCACTAAATTCTACCTCCGAAACTAATTTTTAAAAAGTGAAAAATCAAAATCTTTGAAAAATCAAAAGTGTACCAAAAAATTCTTCAATTGGTAAGTAGGATCAATAAGCTTTAGACTCTAATTCAGAATTAAAATTGCTTTACCTTTAGTAATGCTTTAACCTGTATATATTCTTGCTAAGACAAGTTGGTCCATAGTGGATAACAATCTGAAGTAGTAGAGTCTGTGATTTTAGAATTCTGATTTCCTGTGGTTTTTAGAAAGCTAATACCCATGTAATGAATAGCTTCTAACACTGGCTATGCCACAAAGGTTCTTCTATGTTTGTGTAGAGAAGGAATTGAGTATTATTTATGACTTCTCCCCCATATTTGCTCTCAACTGACTACCTTGCTTCTTATTTCAGTGAGAAAATTGAACTCTCAGAAGAGGACCTCCAAAGCTTGGCGTCCCCGCGTCTACTTCTCGCAGCTTCTGTGCCCATCACCTGGCCCACCTCCTACGTCAGCAGATGAACAGTCCCTGCTCCTACCTAAGGCCAAACCCAGCCTGACTTGTCCCTTCTTGTCCGTTCAAGGCATCTCTCCAAGACTTCTCCCACTCACCTGCATCACCTACAGAAACAATCCACGACTCTCACCCATAAAATAACTTAGCAGGGGGAAGTTCTAGAGGTGGATGGTGGTGATGGTACACTTAACACTATGACTCTAGGCTTAAAAACGGTGAAGTTGGCAAATTTTAAGTTTTGTGGGCGCCTGGGTGGCTCACTGGGTTAAAGCCTCTGCCTTTGGCTCAGGTCATGATCTTAGGGTCCTGGGATCGAGTCCCGCATCGGGCCCTCTGCTCAGCAGGGAGCCTGCTTCCTCCTCTCTCTCTCTACCTGCCTCTCTGCCTACTTGTCATCTTTATCTGTGCGTTAAATAAATAAAATCTTTTTAAAAATTTTTAAGTTTTGTGTTTATTGTCAAAATTAAAAAAGAACATGGTGTTATTTTTCACATCTGAAACTTTTGAATTCACTTCTCTCTCAAACTATTGCCCTACTTCCCTGCTCAATTAACCAGGACATCCTTTGAAAGACTTATATTCACCATCTCCTGTTCCTCTCTCCTCATTCTCACACTTCCTCTTGTGAAATTTTGTCTTAAATGTCTACTTTATCTGACATTAAAGCATAAATATATTCTGGTCTTTTTGGTTAAAGTTTTCCTTCTGTGTATTTTCCTAGTTATTTTCAACATTCCTGTGCCATTACATTTTACAACTATTCTCTTAACAGATTTTAAAAACCCTGAAAATTTGTCTTGGAAATGATGAGATCAAGTCTTTTTTACTGGGATTGTGGATATACCTGGCTGGATTTCTTTTTTCTTTTCTTTTCTTTCTTTCTTTCTTTCTTTCTTTCTTTCTTTCTTTCTTTCTTTCTTTCTTTCTTTCTTTCTCTCTCTCTCTCTCTCTCTCTCTTTCTTTCTTTCTTTCTTTCTTTTTTTTGATGCTTTCCACTGACTGTGCTTTTTCTTTACCTTCCCTTTCTTTAATGTCCTCAATTGTATTAATCTTGTCTTTCTTTCTTTCTTTCTTTCTTTCTTTCTTTCTTTCTTTCTTTCTTTCTTTCTTTCTTTCTTTCTTTTTCTTTCTTTCCATCCCCACTGAAAACTCCAGGCTTTTTAAGAAAGTTTATGATTTATTTCTGTTGATTTGGGCAGGGGTTTTAGTTGTATGTCAGGGAAAACATTTCTGGGTGATTACAGAAATGATGTTGAGCACCCATAGCATGGCCTTCCTGAACAGCAGTCTTAGAACATGGGAGCCTGAGAGGTAAGAAGAGCTACTGCCAAAATCCCCGTTAGTGTGGAAACAGCTGCTGTCCTTGCTGGACACATCCACACAGCCCTCACTGGGGCATGGCCAGCCCTGGACACCAGACAGTACCACCAGCACTGCGCCTTACATTGCCAGTCTTTGAGTCAGTGTCCAGGAAGGTTGTTCCAAACGGACAAGCCTTGGTCATATATCCCTGCCCTCAAGAACGGAAGGTCAGAAGACAGAAAATTGACCATTTTGCCTTTTACCCTGGAATACAGCTTGGCCTCTACTGAGAACTATCACCGAAGAATTTCCCAAATACAAGAGATGGTTCCAAAACATGCCAAATGATGTTAAAATATTCGTTTAGCCATTACCTTTAAATATTAAAAGCAATTCATGATCAAAGGACAAATTCACTAGGCAGATATAACATTCCCAAACATGAATGCATCTACCAACACAGACTCAAAATAGATAAAACAAAAATGGGAGGATTAGAAGGAGAAGTGGATAAACCTACAAACCTCTCTTGGTAATTATGAGAAAGTAAAAAATATTATTAGTACAATTTCAGAAAATTCAAATAGTCTAATTAAAAAGCTCTATATACTGAATATATATAGAACACTGTTCCTAACACTTAGAGAACATGTATTCTCTCAAAGACACATGGAGCATTGATCAAAATTAACCATATTATGGAATTGGACCCACTTTTGCACGAGCCCTTAAAAAGATGTCAAAATGAAAAAATGTGATGAATTTATCCAGAAGCTTTCATAAGCATCCCACCCCAACAAATAAGGATGTGTACAAAACAAATGATAAGAAAATAAACCAGACACAAAGTACTTCTCCACCATCGTAAGCTCTACTCTGGAGATGGTGAGTGGTGAGGTCTGAGCAGGTGGGAAGTATTGGCATTGATGCTACAACAGAAAACCTTATAAGAAATATTAAATATTTCCACCAACTGAGAACCATTGCCTGAGATTTTCTTCAACAAAGCGAAACAATTTGAAAAAAAAAATGCTAGCTGTTGGATCGCATTCGCTGTTGGTCAGAGAAGCTTGCACAGGTACGGACCTGGGAGTGCCGGCCGTCCTCAGAAACACGAGTGCACATGCAGGACACCCTGTCCTGTGCAGCTCATGACCCCAATCACCCCAGAACACAGCTGCCTCCAGACTCCCTAAAGGCACCTCCTTCCCATCTTGCTACAGGCCTTCCATCCATAACTGGAAGATATTTAACTCATATGTCGACTGGCATTTTATCTGTAAAGCATCTAAAGGAAACGAAATGATCTGCCAACACAAGGCAGCTGCAGCCCTGTAGCATGGGGCAATACTTTCAGAACTCTAAAGTATATTTTCAAGAATTTACAGAGAAATCTGAACACAAACAATATGCAAAAAGTGCACGCAAAAGTTGTTCAAGTACAAATTTGTCTCTTGAGCTGCAGTTTGGAAATACGTTGTTGAACGTTTCAATTAAAAGCTGAGAAAGTGCTGGATCTTGGATAGAACATAAGTAAAGCAAACTTTATTCTATCATCTTTACCTGTATTTATTAAGGAACTAACGGAGACCTCGTAAAATTATCAGAATGGGAAGTAAGCATGCTAAAATCAGCTATCAATTACTCTGACTGGAGACACAAACTACAGCAAAATCTTCGTGTCACACCAAGAGCAGAATCCATTAAGAGGAGATACATTTCAAACAGAAGTAATCAAGGCTCGGGCGCCTGGGTGGCTCAGTGGGTTAAAGCCGCTGCCTTCGGCTCAGGTCATGATCCCAGGGTCCTGGGATCGAGGCCCACATCAGGCTCTCTGCTCAGCGGGGAGCCTGCTTCCTCCTCTCTCCTCTCTCTCTGCCTGCCTCTCTGCCTACTTGTAATCTCTCTCTCTGTGTCAAATGAATAAATAAAAATCTTTAAAAAAAAAGAAGTAATCAAGGCTCATGAATTATTTGATCATTCAATTAATGTACAATAGCGAATCATAAATATTTTAGAAAAGATGTCAGCCTCCTGCTGATTCGACGTGAAAACACTGAGCAGCCAAAGACGCTAGCGAGCACGCAACCGGCCACGGCGAGCGAGATGTAATCGCAACTGGGGGATGGATGTAACCGATGATAAGAGAACGTGAAATCAAACAACACCGCACAAAAATAGAAATGCTGGCGCCTGGAAGGTTTGCGGCACATGTGGGAAAACCTCTGACGTCTTCCCAGACTTGACAACACACTTAACAACTGACACCACAATACCATGAGGCTAAAGGAAATGTTCAAACCCAACCATCAAGGAACAAATCGGGAGCATCCGAGCTACAAGAAAACACTAAGATGTCTTTCTCTTCTCTCTTTAGGAAATAGAATTATAAAACTGTTGCCGTGTGAAGAGTGACCGAAAAGTACCTGGCCAAAAAATAGAGTGGGAGGAAATAGTCAGGGGTCGGGAGGGAAGTGCAGGCCACTAGTTCAATAAAACATGTTATTTTCCTAGATTTGGTCATGTGTGTGGTCTTTGCCAGCTTCTTTAAATGTCTAGTCTATTGTGATGTCTTTTTAAAATTTTTATTATTTTTATCATTATTAATTATTATTTTGTTATTATTATTAACTACAATAAATACACACCCTTCCTCCAAAATCGGAGGAAGCACACAGATCTTAAAATCAAGAGTTTAGGCTTAAAAGGAGGCCAAATGCTCCGTCCGCAAGAGCCGCGCTTCTGCAGGACCAGCGCCCCCTGGTGGCGGAGCTGGTAAGCGCGGGAGGACGACAGGTGGCCCGCTTCCCGGGGTCCCAGGATGTGCACCTTTCCCCTAAAGCCTTTGGACAAGGAACCCCCACATCCTCCAGCAGCAACACTGTTATTGAAAAATCCAATTAAAAAATAAAAATCCAGTAAGTAAAATACTAACACTCTAGATTGTGTGCCCCCCAAAATGATACCAAGCCCGGACATTTGGAAACAACGTTTACAAAACATTCAAGGAACATAATACCTCTCTGCCCATAAACTGCTCAGAGGGACGGACCACACGGCATGTTCTCCGGGTCCTTTCCTGGGGTGCTCAGTGGCGGCACTGGGCGGGGTCTGGCCAGATGCCCGACCGAGGCTCTTCCGTGCAAAAACAAACCCCCACAGTGAGTCTGGGGGCGGGGGCCTGGTGCACAGACTCAAAGGCTTATTCAGTGTCCTTTCTTCCCCACTTTTCCATATGTTGGGAGGTGTGAGGCTTTCCCCTCCCGCCTCCCCAGTTGGGCCCCTGAGAAGCTTAGCAGAGCAGAACCTTCAGGAGACCTCATTGTGAGATTCCTCCAGAGAGACCTCCCCACCGCCCCACCTGTCCTGCTCCCGCCCACCTGGTCTCTGCTCCCCACCTTCAGAGGCTGCGGTGAGCAAACGCCGGCCCCCAGACACCCCAGCACCTTCCCTGCCTCATGGTCTTTGCACCTGCTCTTCCCCCGACGTGGAATGCCTTTCCGAATAATGTCTTGCCAGCCTCACCTCTTCAAAGAATTTTCTGTGGAGGGCGCCTGGGTGGCTCGGTGGGTTGAGCATCTGACTCCTGGTTTCAGCTCAGGACATGCTCTCAGGGCCATGAGATGGAGCCCATGTCAGGCTCTGTGCCGAGGGTAGAGCCTGCTTGGGATTCTCTCTCTCCCTCTCCCTCTGACCCTCTACACCTGCACTCTCTCTCTCTCTCTCTCTCTCTCTCTCTGCTCCCTCCCCCCCAAAATAATTTTCTCTTGGCCAAACCCCCACAGACGGGCACAGGAGCCCCTCCCAGAAGAAGCCCATCCACCCCCCTTCTCAGCCTTAGGGGCAGTGTCAGAGCAAGCAGGTTGGTGCGTGGAAAACAAGAAGAAAGCCTTCCCCTCCCCGCCATCCTGGTGTGGCGCCGCAGGTGGCTACAGCTGCAGTGGGGGCAACTGGCAGCTCCCTGTGTCGAAGAGCCGTCCCCGTTAGCCCTGTGCTGAGCATTCACCCCTCTCGGGGGCGCCAGCCTGAGATCCCCGGGCACCGCCCAGCAGCCGGATCCTGGCTGTGGCCATGCGGTCTCCAGCGGGATGGAGCACTGCTGGCGCCTGCACCGCCTGGGCCCAGGAGCAGCACACCCATCTCCCCGCCACAAGCCCCAGCGCTTCCCACTCCGGGCGTCCTCCACGTCCGTCCATGATGCACAGAGCCCAGCTCTCCTGAGCACATCACGGGTTTGGGGAGCACTCCACTCAGGGCCCCCAGGCCTTATCTGGGGTCCCACTGGGGACAGAGGGGGGAGGGAGGGGCTGCAACCCGGGCCCCACTGAGAAGAGGGCGCCCACGTGAGGCACACTGTCGCGATCCCAGGGATTGCCAAACCGCGTCTGAGAAAGGCTCAGGCACCACGAGCAGAGAGACTAACCTCTGCCCAAGACCGGAAGGAATGAGCAAAATAACACATACGGCAGGTGACAGAATAAGCAGCTTCTGGGAACGAGGAGAACACGAGGAACAAAGGCCCAGGGAGGCAGCAACAACGGGGCAGTGCCCCTGTGCCCGGCAGCTCACCTGACCCTGGGCAGGTGTATAAAGGGCCCCGGCTCAGGAGGCTCCACACCTGAGCACCTGCACCTGTTCCTCTGACCTGCTCCGCCCTCAACCCACCAGAACCATGAGCTGCTGCGGCTGTTCCGGGGGCTGCGGCTCCGGCTGTGGGGGCTGCGGCTCCGGCTGTGGGGGCTGTGGCTCCGGCTGCTGTGTGCCCGTCTGCTGCCAGTGCAAGATCTAAAGCTCGGGACCCAGACCTTGGCTTTCTTCCTCAATGTTTGGTGAAACCTGTATCCTTGTGGTTTCCCTGAATCCGCTCCTCTCGCATGTCCTCCCAGAAGCCCAGTCCGGAGCCTTCGTCTTTCCGTGCGGGAGCCTGGTCTACAGCCGAGGGGGCCCCAGTTCTGCTGCCGTGGAAGACAGACATTGTTCACTTGGTGGAATTAGGCCCCTCTTACCTGTTCTTGGGGAACCTTACTTCTTTGCCCAGGTCACTCTGCAGCCCCTGCAGGGACCTGACCCCGACCCCCATCCTGGGCTCCGGCTTGACCTGGACTCTTGCAGATATGACAGCCTCTTGGCCCATCCGTCCTTCTGAACATACTCTACCCCCAAACCTCATCCTCTTGTCTGTCTCACCTCTGACTCCAGCGGGAGCCAAGAGCCAGGGAGCAGCAGACGGTGGGTTCCCCTAATCCTAGGTACCTTCACCCCCAAGAGTCAGCCCCGCCCTGAGCATCTATCCTGGCGGGCTCCTGTTCCTTGATCCCTCCGATGTGTGTACTGAGGCAGGAACTACACCGTGAAATCCCTAAATAAACAACCCCCCACCCCCACTGTTGTTCTCACTGTGATTCTTCATTCTGGTGTCCAACTAGCAGCCGCTTGGCAGCCCGTGTTGCCTAAGGATGTTTCTACGGAGTCCAAATGTGGGACCCCCTGCCCTGGGTTCTGTGAAGCAGGTTGTGCAGGAGGTAAGATCCACAGCAGAGAGAGGACGTGCCAGCAGCAGAGGCCCACTCTGAGCTGTCACCAAGGTTGCCACCAACCAGGGGGCTCTTAACATTCACACTGATAAAACATCACATGAAGTAAATGCTCCAGGTCCTCAGGCAGACCGGCCTGTTCCAAGCATGCAGTGGCCTCTTGGGGTCGGTGCTGGGCTTACCGGACAGCCCAAGTCCATCAAAAAGCAGAAAGCTCCTGGGGTAGCTCTACTTTTAAGTTTCTGAGGAATCTCCGCGCTGTTCTCCAGAGCGGCTGCAGCAGCTTGCATGCCCACCACAGTGTAGGCGGGCTCCCCTTTCCCCGCATGTCTTGTCTCCTGCCTTGTCAGTGTTTGCCATTCTGACCGGTGTGAGATGGTGTCTCATGGTGGTTTTGACTTGAATTTCCCGGATGGCTAGTGATGATGAACAATTTTTCATGTGTCTGTGGGTCAGTTGTGTGTCTTCTTTGGAGAAGTGTTTGTTCATGTCTTCTGCTCATTTTTTTGACTTCATTATTTGTATTTGTTGTTTGAGCATTGAGTTTGAGAAGTTCCTTATAGATCTCGGATACCAGCCCTTTGTCTGTAGTGTCATTTGCGAGTATCTTCTCTCATTCCGTGGGTTGTCTCTTTGTTTTGTTGGCTGTTTCCTTTGCTGTGCAGAAGCTTTTCATCTTGATGAAGTCCCAGAAGTTCGTTTTCACTTTTGTTTCCTTTGCCTTCAGAGCAATTACACTATTGAATATTTACCCCAAAGACACAGATGTAGTGAAAAGAAGGGCCATATGTACCCCAGTGTTCACAGCAGCAATGTCCACAATTCCCAAACTGTGGAAAGAGACGAGATTCCCTTCAACAGATGAATGGATAAAGAAGATGTGGTCCATACTGAATACCCAACCCTTGCATCAACATGGATGGAACTGGAGGAGATTGTGCTAAGTGAAATCAGTCAAACAGAGAAAGATGATTGTCATATGGTTTCACTTATATGTGGGACATGAGGAATAACATGGAGGACATCAGGAGAAGGCAGGGGAAAATGAAGGGGGAGAAATCAGAGGGGGAGTTGAGCCATGAGAAACTGTGGACTCTGGGAAACAAACTGAGGGTTCAGAGGGGAGGGTGAGCCTGGTGGTGGGTACTAAGGAGGGCATGGGTTGCCTGGAGCACTGGGTGTTATACTCAAACAATGAATCATGGAACACTGCATCACAAACTAATGATGCCCTGTGTGCATTAACATAACATAAAAAAAAAAAAGACAGGAAGCTCTGTGGGCAGCTCTGGTAGGAAGAGGAAAGAGCTCCACACCGGGTGCGTCACCTAAAAGAACCAAGAGCTGGAGTCCAGATCCATAATTCCTTGATGCAAGTATTAGGTAGGTGGGTATGGTTGCTGTAAAAAATTACATCCCGCTGGTTGGCTTAAAACAAAAGAATTTATTCTCACACTTCTGGATGCCAGGTCCAAATCAAGGTATTAGGACCACACTCTCTGGGGGTCTTTAGGGGAAGATCTGTTCTTTGTCCCCCTCTAGCTACTGGTGGCATCTTGGGCTTATGCCCATCTCACCCCAAACACGGTCCTTAGTCACGTCCCTGCCTCCTGTTCTGTCTGTCCGTCTCTGCCTCTCTTATAAGGACCCCTGATGGCATCTACACCCCCGCTATAATCTGGGCAATGTCCTCTCCTCAAGGTCCTTAACTTGTATCTGTGGAGACCCTTTCTCAAAATAAGATAGCATTCACTCTTTTGTCACCTAAGGGAGCATTCACAGATTCTAGGAATTAGGACGGGACATAAATTTGGGGGCCACCATTCAGCCCATGACAGTCGCCTTCTCGACCCCAAACACCTGCCTTTGTCCTGTGTTCAGGACACACACACCACGTCCTGAGATCCCCTAACTTCCTAGCCCATCACAGCCTCAGGTCGTGTGAAACACCATTAGCTCAAAATCCCAAATCCCGTCACTGAGCCATCTGAGTCAAGTATGGGTGATACTCTGGATATGACCCATCCTGGGGCAAATTTCCTCTTCATTTGAGGCGCAGGGACACCAGAGCATAAGTTATCTGCTTCCAAAGTGCGACAGTGGGGCAATGCTCAAGTTAACAGGTGCGGGCATCCTCATTCCAGGGAGAAGAAAGGAGAGGAATGAGCAGGTGTAAGTCCCAGGAAGGCTTGAAATCCAGGAGGGCAGATTCCACCAGGGGTCTGGGAGCACGTGGGTGATCACATCACTCATCACACAAACCCGGGGCTCCTACAAAATATAACTTCCATGTTGAAATGTTCAGGACTCACAAGCATTGCAAAGACTTCTTAGGGCTTCTTTGGACCCCTCACCCAGCTCCCTCCAAAGATAGTATTTTTTATTATTATTGTGGTAAAATACACAGAACATAAAGTGTACCATCTTTACCGTCTGTAAGCCCACAGCTCAGGGCACTAAGTACATTCATGTTGCACGGCCGTCCCCACCATCTGTCTCTAGAACTTTCCATCTTCCCAAGTAGAAACTCTGTCCCTGTGAGACACTGACACCCCCACTCTCTCTGCTCAATTATAGTCTTTCTCTGAACCATAGTACATTGTCAAACACAAGAAGTCAACCTCCGTGCCTCACAGTGAACTCAGGCACAGGCTTCCTTGGATCCCACAGTTTCTACCTGGTCATGCGTAGTCATGGAGCTCTATCCCACTGAGCCTTCAGAGAAGCGTTGCCACAGCCAAAACTCCGCATGGTACCATCACCCTAAAAACACTCCCTCACCTGTCCCTCAATAGCTCCACCCTCCCCAGAGTCCTGAGCCCTGGCCGCCCCGAGTGACTCTGCTGGACTTGTGGTACATGGAGAGTGTGAGGTAAATGTAACAGCCCAGCGTGTAACCGTGCGTGGGTGACTTCTTTCCCACTTGGGCTAACACACCTGAGGTCGTCCAAGTCGCAATGTGTATCTGGAGATGGCTCCCTGTCATGGTGGTGTTGGGCTCCACTGGACGCATTTATGAGGGTGGGGTTCTGTTTTATGTATGTATGTATGTATGTATGTATGTATGATTTCATTGCCTCTTACCCCTGCAAAGACAGGATGGGCCTCCACCCAAACTTCTGTTTAGATGTCAAGACAGATGAAGCCACGCACACCAAGGTCGGTGTGTGGCTGGTATGGTGTATGGGGTGTTGACGAGACATGGCCTGCATTACTCACATCAGGAGGCTTTCTGGAGAGAGCAGGCTGGCTCCCAAGCAGGCCTGAGATGGTCTGAGAGAGCAGGGCAGGGAGATGGTGTGGGGTTTTCAGGCAGCAAGGTCGGGGCAGGCTGGGAGCTGGCCTGCACCATAGAGGGGGGCACCATGCTTTCCCATCGCCTTGTCCAGATTTGGGGCAGAAGAGGAGGAGGGACGGGTGGGCCTACAAGCTGTCAGCATCAAGTGCCTAAGATGAAGTCACACCCCTTATAGCTTGTTTGTCCGTTCACTCACTGAAGGGCATGAAGGCTGTCTCCATGTCTTGGATGTTATACATGAAGCTGCTGTATCATATGTGTGTGGATTTTTGTGTGCACGTATGTCTTTATTTCCTCTAGGATGAACGTTCAGAATGCAGTCACTGGGTCGTACAGTAGTGTTCATTTCACCTTCTAGGAAACACCAAACTGTCTTACAGAGCGGCTGCCCCATTCTGTGTCCCCGCCAGCGGCGCATAATAGACCTGGTTGTTTCCCATCCTCACCAGCACTTGGTATTTTCAGTAACTTTGATTTAAGTCACTCTAGCAAGTGTGTGCTGGTGTCTCATTCTGCCTTTAATTTGCATTTTGTTTTTTTTCTTAAAGATTTTATTTATTTATTTGACAGAGAGAGAGAGAATGAGCACAGGCAGAGGGAGGAGCAGACTCCCCACTGAGCAGGGAGCCCGATGCGGGACTTGATCCCGGGATCCCAGGATCATGACCTGAGCCGAAGACAGATGCTTAACTGACTGAGCCACCCTGGCGTCCCTCATTTGACTTTTCTGAAGGTCATGATGCCGAACATCTTTTCAAGTGAGTCATGGCTATTCACATATCTTCTTCATTGAAAAGCCTTTTTATATCTTTTGCTCATTTTTAGAGTGTTTTTTTCACTGTTGCATTTGGAGAAGTCTTTATATATTTTGTAGCCAAACTGTCACGTTTGTGATTTTCAAATATTTTCTCCCTATCTGTGCTTGTTTTTCCACCCTCTTAATGGGAGTTCCACAGAGCAACGCTTTTTAATTTTGATGAAATTCAATTCATCAGGTTGTTCTTCTGTGGGTTGTGTCTTTAGTGCTACATCTAAAAATGCTTTATCTGTCTAATCCTAGGTCATGAAGATTTTTCTCTGTTTCCTTCTAGACATTTTATAGCTTTGTGGTTTGCATACTATGATCTGTTTTGAGTTAATATTTAATAAAATATGAGGTTAGGTCAAGATTCTTTTTCCCCTACACATGTCTAATTATTCCAATGCTATTTGTTGAAAAGTCTATATTTCTACCATTGAATTATTTTTGTATCTTTGTCAAAAACCAGCTCACCCTACTTGTGTGGGTCTATTTCTGTATTCTCTGTCCTGTTGCATTCTATTTGTTATATTCTTTTTTTAAAGACATTATTTGGGTGCCTGGGTGGCTCAGTTGGTTAAGCAACTGCCTTCGGCTCAGGTCATGATCCTGGAGTCCCGGGATCAAGTCCTGCATTGGGCTCCCTGCTCGGTGGGGAGTCTTCTTCTCCCTCTGACCTCTCCCCTCTCATGCTCTCTTTCTCTCAAATAAATAAAATAAAATAAATCTTTAAAAAATAAAGATTTTATTTAAGAGAGAGAGAGAGAGAGAGAGAGAGAGAGAGAGGTAGTGCTCAGAAGCAGGGGGAGCAGCAGGCAGAGTGAGAAGCAGGTGAGCCTGATGTAGGACTTGATCCCAGGACCCTGGGATCATGACCTGAGCCAAAGGCAGATAGTTAACCAACTGAGCCACCCTGGTGCCCCTCTATTTGTTACATACTAGTCTCTATTCTGTTACATTCTGTTCTCTATCCTGTTACAGTGATCTATGTGCCTTGCCTTTCCTGATGCCACAAACTGTCTTGGTTTTTGCAGCTGTATAGTCAGTTTTAAAATCAAGTAGTGTTATTCCTTTAACTATATTCTTTTTCAAAATTGCTGTGACTACTTTAGTTTCTTTATCTTTCTATATAAATTTTAGAATCAGCTTGTCTATATCTACAAAGAATCCTGCTGGGATTTTGATAGAAATTTCTCTTTAACTGTAGATAATTGTGGGAAAGTTGACATCTTAGCTATGTTGGGTTTTCCAATCCATGAACATAGTGTATCTCTCTGTTTATACAGGTCTTTTTTGGTTTCCTTCATTAGCATTTTTCGTTTTTAGGACACTGAGTCTATATATTTTTCATTACATTTATGGATATGCATTTTATTTTTTGGAGAAACTGTAAATGATATTGTGCTTTCAATTTGGTTTCCAACTGTTCATCGCTATTGTACAGACATATGATTGATTTTTGTGTATTGACCTTGTATCCTATGACTTCACTAGACTCAAAATGCATTTATGACTCCAAGAGTTCTGTGTTTGTTTTGTTTGTAGATTCCTGAGGGTTTTCTACACGATCACATCTTCCTGCGCGCACAGTCCAGCAAAGCTCAGCTCCGCACAGGCTCGCAGCTCACTGGGCTTCCTCGCAGCTGCTCTCGCCCCTGTGACTTCCATGACAGCTCCTGCTGCTTCTCCTCCATCATCCTGAGATGCTCATGCTCCCCAGGGCTGTCCTCAACTGCTCTTCTCTACACCCTGTAATTGTCCTCGAGGCTGAGATCGTCTGGCCTTGTTCATTCCTGGTTTTGTTGCCACTATCAGCGTTGACAGCTTCTAGATCTGGACACAGACCCTGGACCCCAGGCCTGCCCATCTGACTGCACTTGGGATGCCTGTTTCGATATCCTCTGGACACTGTGCGTGTGAGCTGTCCTCACCTCCCCAGACTTGTTTTTCCTCCTGTGACAGGCAGAAGTGTACGACCACCCTCAATTACCTCTGCCTTTATTTATTTATTTATTTATTTATTTATTTACTTACTTATTTATTTATATTCTTTGCCCCAGGGGTCCAGGTCTGTGAATCCTCAGGCTTACACCTTTTACAGCACTCACCAAAGCACAAACCCTCCCCAATGTCCATAACCCATCCATCCTATCCCTGCCCTCCCACTCCCAGTAACCCTCAGTTTGTTTTGTGAGATTAGGAGTCTCTTATGGTTTGTCTCCTTCCCCATCCCATCTTGTTTCATTATTTTTCCCTCCCTAGCCCCCCACGATCCCCCACCCTGCCCCTCAAGTTCCTCATATCAGAGAGATCATATGATCACTGTCTTTCTCTGATTGACTTATTTCGCTCAGCATAATACCCTCCAGTTCCATCCATGTCATTGCAAATGGCAAGATTTCATTTTTTTGATAAGTACATAGTATTCCACTGTATATATATACCACATCTTTATCCATTCATCTGTGGATGGACATCTAGTTTCTTTCCGTAGTTTGGCTATTGCGGACATTGTTGCTATAAACATTCGGGTGCATGTGCCCCTGAGGATCACTACCTTTGTATCTTTAGGGTAAATACCCAGTAGTGCGATTGCTGGGTCGTAGGGCAGCTCTATTTTCAACTTTTTGAGGAACCTCCGTACTGTTTTCCAGAGTGACCTTTGCCCTTATATAATCTCCTCTTGAGCACGGGTGGAACCTGTGGTTAGGGTGAGATATCGCCCCTGCGGTTTCGTTCTGCTATATGGCAAAAGGGATGTTCGCAGATGTGATCAAGGCCCCTACTCAGCCGAGTTCATCAAATGGGAGTTTATGCTGGGTGGGCCTACCCTAATCAGTGAGCTTTTATAAAGGGTGTCTAGATGCTGGAGACAGAAATCAGAGAGACAGCTCCTGCTGGTCTGGGAACCAGTCACATTGCAAAGTCTGTGGGGGTCCTGAGGCAAGGAACCATGGGTGGTCTCTAGTGGCTGAGAGTGGCCATGGGCACACAGCTCAGAAGAAGTGGGGACCTCGATCCTACAATCACAAGGAGCGCGCTGATCAGGCTTGAGAGTTCCAGAAGGGAACCAAGCGCAGCTGATGTCCACACTGGCCTCATGGCAGCCCGAGCAGGGGACCCAGCCTTGCTGTGCCTGGACTCCAGGCCTTAGGAAACTGAGATAATAAATGTGTGTTGTTTGAAGCCTTGGAGTTTGTGGTAGTTTGTCACACAGCAGTCGGAAACAAATACACCTCCTCTTAGCCCTGGGCCTCTACCCGGTCCCCTGGAGCCCCAGCCTCATCCCACTCTGCCTTCCTCGGACCAAATGCCGGCCCTATAACGTTGACTCCTCAGCATCTGTTTGCTTCACTGCTCTGCCTGCGTGTTTGTTTCAGTGACCCCCACCTACTGAACGAACTTACGGAATCCCAGACGCCCGCACCTGCAGTCACCTGCTGGCTCTTTAACTTCCAGGGAGAAGATCAAGCCTGTGTGTTGTGTCTCCGCACTCTCCTGGTCCTGTCTCTGCCCCTCCCTGAGTGCGGAGCACTTGGCATGGATTGAATACTCAGGCTTCACCTCAACGCTGTGAGGTAGGTACCCACTGACTCCATTTTACAGATGAGGAAACCGAGGAACCAGGGGGACACATTACTTGCCAAAGGTCACACAGCACCTGGTACTCACTACCCAGTCCGTGCCCTTCCCACAGTCTCACGTGCCATGGGGCATGTGTCTGTGCCCTCAGACACGCTCCCCCCAGTCCTGCATGACATCACCAAATTCCTTTTTTAAAAAAAGATGTATTTATTTATTTGAGAGAGAGAGAGAGAGAGAGAGACGGAATGTGTACAGGCAGCGGGGGTGGGGGTGGGAGAAGGGGGGAGGGACCAGCAGACTCTGCTCTGAGCGCAGAGCCCGACGCAGGGCTCCATCACAGGACCTGAGATCATGACCTTGGCCAAGATCAAGAGCTGGACACTTAATCAGCTGTGCCACTCGGGTGTCCTTTCACTGAATTCTTTATCTGAGGAAACCCTCTGCTCCACTCAGGGTCCTGCGGGGGTCCTGCGCTCCCTCCTCTGCAGGAGTGAGAGGCCAGAGCAAGACACGCGGGAGGTAATCACGGTGGAGGTGTAGACAGGGATTTCACTCATCAGGTGGAGCCAGAGAAAACTTCACCATGAGAAGGTGTGTTGTGCAGAAGGAGTGTGTTTACTACAGGATCTCACCATGCCTTGTGTGGACCGAAAAATGCAAGAACAGCGGAAGTGACCACGGACTTGCAGGTGCTCAGAGAGGCCCCTGGTTTGAGGGGTCCCGGGAGGTTCAGGGCTCAAGCTCCAAGAAGCTGTGAGGATGGGGAAGGAGGAACATGGGGCTCCGCTCCAGGTGGTGCTGGAGGCACGGAATGCTGGCTTTCCGTTAGGATGTGGTGGGCATGAGGTTCATGCTCTCTCTGTCTGCCTTCATCGGTAGCCAGACCGCCCAGCTCTGGGGACTGGGGGCAGGATGGTGTTCCCACTTTAGGGCTCGGACACACAGCCTGGGACGCATCCTGAGAAATCTGAAATTGAGTGAATCACCTGAGTCTGTGGTCAGCATCTCAGATCTTGCACTGGCAGCAAACNGCAGGAGCCACAGCCCCCCTTGGAGCCCCCGCAGGAGCCACAGCCCCCCTTGGAGCCCCCGCAGGAGCCACAGCCCCCCTTGGAGCCCCCGCAGGAGCCACAGCCCCCCTTGGAGCCCCCGCAGGAGCCACAGCCCCCCTTGGAGCCCCCGCAGGAGCCACAGCCCCCCTTGGAGCCCCCGCAGGAGCCACAGCCCCCCTTGGAGCCCCCGCAGGAGCCACAGCCCCCCTTGGAGCCCCCGCAGGAGCCACAGCCCCCCTTGGAGCCCCCGCAGGAGCCACAGCCCCCCTTGGAGCCCCCGCAGGAGCCACAGCCCCCCTTGGAGCCCCCGCAGGAGCCACAGCCCCCCTTGGAGCCCCCGCAGGAGCCACAGCCCCCCTTGGAGCCCCCGCAGGAGCCACAGCCCCCCTTGGAGCCCCCGCAGGAGCCACAGCCCCCCTTGGAGCCCCCGCAGGAGCCACAGCCCCCCTTGGAGCCCCCGCAGGAGCCACAGCCCCCCTTGGAGCCCCCGCAGGAGCCACAGCCCCCCTTGGAGCCCCCGCAGGAGCCACAGCCCCCCTTGGAGCCCCCGCAGGAGCCACAGCCCCCCTTGGAGCCCCCGCAGGAGCCACAGCCCCCCTTGGAGCCCCCGCAGGAGCCACAGCCCCCCTTGGAGCCCCCGCAGGAGCCACAGCCCCCCTTGGAGCCCCCGCAGGAGCCACAGCTGGAGCAGGAACAGGCTGGCACACAGCAGCACACGGGCTTGCAGCAGCAGACGGGCACACAGCAGCCGGAGCCGCAGCCCCCACAGCCAGAGCCACAGCCCCCACAGCTGGAGCCGCAGCCCCCACAGCCGGAGCCACAGCCCCCACAGCCGGAGCCACAGCCCCCGGAACAGCCACAGCAGCTCATGGTTCTGGTGGGTTGAGGGCGGAGCAGGTCAGAGGAGCAGGTGCAGAGGACAGGTGCTCAGGCGTGGAGCCTCCTGGGCTGGGGCCCCTTATACACCTGCCCAGGTGTCACATGGGCACTTCCCCGTTGCTATTAATACACCTTCTCTAGGGAAATTCTGCCCTTCTCCTTCCATGTTTAAAACAACCACACAAACATTTGTTTACATGCGTTTTTTACGTCAACCCTTTTCATTCTTTTCCTCCAACACGAGCTGCCGTGTTTGCGCTCGCGAGGGCTCAGAGGCGCCAGGAGGGAGGTGCCGGGCTTGCTGGCAGGCGGCGGGCTCCCAGGACCGTCCTGGCGGGTCGGCCCGGGGGCTGTGGCCCCTCCTCCGTCCTCTCCGACCTGAGCTGTTACTGCAGGTGCCCCTGCCTTCTCGTGTGTCTCGTCCCATTTGAGCCACCTGCTCCCTAGAGCGGCCTGACTCCTTCCAGACAAGAACGGGGGACAGTGTCCGTGCACAGCCAGACACCAGGAGCTATGTGGGAGGCGCCGCCACCGTCCGTGGAGATCCGGACGCCTCCCGGCGGGTTGGACCGGCATTCCGGGAGCCGGTGTGCAGAGAAGAGGGCGGAGGGGGTGGCTAGATGGGGCCTCCTCCGCCTCTAAGATACAGCCCGTCCCTGGTGAAGCCCCTCCAGCGCCGGGGCCCTTCCAGCTTCTTCCTCCCCGGGTCATGCGAATCAGCCGCACAGGGACGGCAGGGGCTTCAGAGCCAGATACCCACAGCCGGACGCCGGGCCCCTGAGTGCTTCTCTCCTGCCTTGTTCTGTTCCTCTGTCCCCACGGGTGGTAATGGTCCCTGCCCTGCAGGGAAGGGGTTCCCCAAGGGCCCCGAGCGTCCACGGACAGCGCATGCGACCGCTGTCCCGTCCACGTGATCTCCGCGTGCCCTCCGGGGTCGAGTTGGACTGGGCTGTGCCTGACGTTTCCACTCTGAGGTCCTGTCCAGGAAGCCCTCGGCTCACCAGGGTCAGGACTGACCCTCCGGAGGGTGGGGGAGGAGGGTACCCAGACGGAGAGCAGCCCTCAAGCAAAGCAGGCAGCTTAGGGGGTGGGAGCAGCCGCCAGGGCCGGGTTTCTGGGGCTTCGCGTGGAGCTTTGGTCCCAAGGATCGGCCTGCAGCTGGTGGGACCCTGGGAGGGTCTCGGGCCGGAGCGGTGAGGGGCAGGCAGGAGACTTGACCTTCAGGCAGGATATGATGGTGCTGGTCCAAGCCACGGGGTCCCGCCTCGGGCTCTCAGCGGGGAGTCGGCTTCTCCCTCTCCTTCGGCACCCCCCACCCAGCTGGTGCTCCCCCTCAAATAAACAGATAAAATTTAAGAAAATATATAAAAAATCAAAACTTTGGAGAAAATTGGCCCGATTTTGGTTTCGTATAACCTTGCTCTGTGAGGTCCTCCCGCAGGAAATCTGAACCGAGACTCCAGCGCAATGTCGCTCGGGCCCTGCCCCGCGCCGTCTGGACGGGCGGGGGGCCGGGGCTCTTGGATGGCGCTGCTCCCGCCGCCGCAGCCGCCGCGCGCGGGGAGCGAGAGGTGCAGGGAAGAGGTCCCGTGCAGCGGGAGCCTCTCGGATGCGGGGCCGGCGGGGGGACACGCGCGGGGCCCGGGCACCCGGGGAGGGCTTCCCCGCAGCCACGGGCCGGCCCCGCTCGGCTTGCTCGGCTCGTGCCCTTGGCAAGACGACAGTCCATCTGCGTTCAGCTGCTCCCTCCCCTCCCTGCCCCCCGGCCACGCGAGCGCCGCGGGCCAGGACCCCAGAGGGGCTCCCCAAGGACAGTGCAAGGGCAGCTGGGTGCTGGTGATCTGGCCGTGTGCGTGCGTGCTTTCCTTTTGTTTTATGTTTAAAGTACCGCTGTCCCTCGGTGTGGGTGCACCCTGACTCACTAACCCAGAGGGGCCCCTGGGGCTCTCCCAGGCCACGCAGCCCAGCCACGGTCCATGGAGCGATGCCTGCCAGCTCCCCTTCTCCTACTGAAACAGGGTGCGTTTCAAGTCCAAACACGCCCCGTCAACCACGGTGGGGACCACCCCCTAGTTCTCACGGGTGTGGTGGCGACGGGTGATTTCACGGGGGAAGCCGGGGCTCCAGGGGCCCCAGGGCGAGCGGGCACAGAGGACGGGGTCGCAGCCACTTTATTCACTCGGGCTTTGTTCTTGACAGATGTCTGTGCCCCCACGACCGTCTGTGTGCTTGTGAATGAACAGCGTGGCCGATGGGAGCCGCCCAGCCCCGGCTTCTGTGAGCCCACCGCCCCAGCCGGGCACCCAGGAGAACGTTCGGGAAGGAGGGGGTTGCAGGGGGTCCTGGTCCGCAGCCCGCCTCCTCGGGGCCCCCTCGCGGCACCCTACCCCCGTGCTCCACGGGCGTGCGCTCTGTCCCTCTCTGACCCCTGGCGTCTCTGTGTCTCACTGTCCCTGTCTCTGTCTCTCTCGACGTGGACTCCCCTTGTTGAGTTCTGTGTTTTATTCTCTCACCTTCACAGGCTCGCAGGTGTTCTTTACGTGAAGGGGATGTCAGCCCGAGTTCGGCTGCGCGCCGGGTCCCCCCCGAGACCTCCATCGGCCTTGTTCCCTCAGTGCTTCCCGGTCTGGACTCACGTCCCCCAAAGAGCTGCTTTTCTGTGCTTTGCACCGGCAACCCATCCTTTCGGCCCCTGGGAACACGCAGGAGTGTGCACTTTTGCAGATGTAACGGTTGGCTGTGAGCTGGGGGAACAGTCCCGTGTGATTCCTCTCCAAACTCTCCCACCCCCCCACCTGCCTTCCCTTTTCTCACGGTGGGGCCAGCTTTGTGACGTCCGCTGTTTGTTTCCCGTTTGTTTCCCCTCCTGGGATGTAAACGCACGTGGGGTGGGCTGTGCTCGGGGCAGGGATGCGGGCGGGGAGGGAGGGCAGCACCGCCTCACCCCTGCCCCAGACAGTGCATCTCCCAGGCCCGCGTCTCCCCGGCTCTCTGGGCCTCCGCCCCGGCCTGGTTTCACGTGTCCGGGGCCTAGGGAAGTAAGCAACGCAGCTGGCTAGGGTTCTTAATAAGTGGTTACAAGGGGGCCCAATAAACCCCGATGGGATGGAGCCAGGGCTTGGCTCGTGTCGCCCAGAGGGTTCGCCTCAGTCCTAAGCCCTGGCACCTGGGAGCGTGACCTTAGTTGGAACTAGGGTCTTTGCGGATATAGTCCAGTGAAGACAAGGTCACTAGAGTGGGCCCTGATCCAACAGGACCGGTGTCTTCCTAGGAAGAGGAGAGATGGACACACAAGGGCCACGTGACCACAGAGTAGAGACAGGAGCGATGGCCACCAGCTCGGGGACGCCTGGAGCCCCAGGAGCCGGGGGAGGCAGGAAGTGTCCCCCCAGAGCCTCTGGAGCTCGGCCCACACCTGATGTCGGACTTTGGCCCAGACGGGAGTGATCACATTGCTGTCTCAAGCCGGTGGTGACCGCAGTCCCAGGAAGGTAGGGTCACCTTTTACCGACGGCGGGGTGCCCTCCCTGCCGTGGCTGCATGCTGTCCCGTGACGCGGTAGCGGTGGGACAGGCCCCACGGAAGATGCCCAGGCTGCGGCGGCTTGCTGCACGGCGTGGTGTCTCTACGTTGTGATAGAAGACAGACGTCAACGCAGAGGAAGAAGACCGTGTCCGAGGGCCCGGGCGGAGCCAGCGTGAAGAGGGAGGTGACGGGGGCCTGTCTTCGGAGGGAGGGGAGGGGAGGACTCGGCGCACGGGAGGCTCTGTCCTGGGAGCCCACGCGTGGGGGCACCCGGTGGGAGCCTGGGCCTCTGCCCCGCACACGGCCCTCCGCTCTCCCTGCCGAGGCCCGTCCAGGCCCCTGGTTTGGGTCTGCGTGTCCCCCTAACCCCGGAGCTGCTGGCCCGCCCCTCTTCGTGGACGTGGCTGTCTCTGAGACAAGCTATAGGGACGTTGTGTTAGAGCCGCTGCTCGCCGGTGGGCTAACCACCTCACGGCGACGTTTTCTTCACTCAGCTGGTCCCACTGCTGCTGTTTCTGCTTGTTCCTTGATTCCAAACGAGTGGACCGGTCCCAGCTTTGGGCTCTCGGTCAGCTTCTCCTTGACACCATTACCCTGTGGGGGAGAGGCCATGATGCCACTTCCCAAGGTCACACAGTGACCTGGTGGTGCGTCTGACACTTGATTCCATCCCTCGGGCCCCAGAACCCAGCATCCTCACTGCTATCCCAGTGTTTCTCAAACTGGGGTCCCTGGCGCCCCATCAGGGTGTCCAGGGAGTCAACACTATCTTCACGATTCTAACAAGACCCTGGTTTCCCTTTCTGTCTTTCGTGAGCGTATGGAGGAAATTTCTGGAAGCTACATGAAGGGTGGTATTGGCAACAGTGATGACGACAGAGGCAGGTGAGCCCCCCCTGCCCACAATGATGCCCTCTCACCCCTGTTTCCATGGGAGGAGGAGGCAGGGACTTTCCAAAGGCATGTATCATGTGTTTCCATGGAATGGGCTTACTTGTGTGATTTTGTTGATTTTTTATTTTTTCAGCGTTAGCCTTTTATTATCAGGGAAATAAACTCCCTTCTCATAGAATTTAATTTTATTTCTCCCAAGTTTTATTGAGCTATAACTGAGTTACAGCACTTACAAGTTTCAACGTACAGCGAGATGACCTAGATACATCATGAGATCATTGTTACGATGAACTTAGTTCACATCGGTCACTGCGCGTGGCTGCACACTTTCTTCCCTGCGATGACGATGCTTCAGATCTGTTCTCTGCAGCTGGGCGACCCACAGCACAACACGGTCAATGACGGCCCCCGTGCTGCGCGTTGGGTCCCCAAGACTTGTGTGTCTCGTCACCAGAAATCTGCACTTTCGGACCACGTTATTAGTGTTACGTTAAACAAACTTGCAAACAAATCTTCTAAAACTTGGCCAGCGCCAACTCCCGCCATTCTATCACACATTGACCCACATAAACAAATGGGCTTTGGCAGCCTCGATAGCGGTGAGGGGGAGGTGCCGTGGCCCCATGCGACGGGGGACCACTCTTCACGCCTTGTGGCCATGGCGCTCAGGTCCCACTGGCCTTGGTAGAAATTATGTCCCAACAACAGTGAGACACAAATTCTCTATCTTGAAACCTTCTCTTTTTTGAACAGAAACTCCAGACCAGTTGGGCAGCCTCCCTGACTATTTCTGGGGGGGTCATGAAGGGTCTCAAACGTCGTCACAAGTCATCTGGGTCTTGGCTAGCTTCCAGGTGCTCTTGCCAACCCCTGCCACGCTGTGGCATGCCACCGACACTTATAACCCAGGAGCGACCAGCAGGGCCACTGCCCGCCTCTGCCATGGGGGTTGCACCTGTACCGAGAAACAACACTGATCGGATGAGTGTCTGTGTGTAAAGAGGTTTATGTTAAGGAAATAACTCATGTGATTGTGGGGGCTGGAAAGGCCAAAATGTGTAGGACACGTGGCAGATGTGCAGCTCAGGTAAGCTCTCCAAGTCACTGTCTTGAGGGGATTCCTTCCTTCACAGGAAACCTCAGTCTTTACTCTTGCAGCCTTCACCTGATTGGGTGTGGCCCGCCCATATTATGGAAGGTGATGTTTTACTCAAAGTCCAGGGACTTGAGTGTTATCACATCTACAAAATACCTTCACAACAATGTCTAGACCACTGTTTGACCAACAGTGGGTACCGTGACCTACTCCCAGGTCACTCGAGACATGGCTCTGCTCTTCCGTAGCAGGGTTGTCTGGACCACAACATGACGCAGGGCTTACTGAGACTGAGGTTTTGTCCCTGTAGTCTGTCTGCCCCCTTTTCTCTCAGGTTGTTGGGTCAGGAAGATAGGGTAGGTGGACCCTGACCTTGGCCAGGCAGAACAGATGCTTCCCTCAAGGACAGCTGCTTCTCAGGGTCCCCTGGGCCTCCTTCAAGACCGGGAGAAATACCCACACGGGCCCAGAGCCTTTTTGCAAGAGGTGTCTCAACGTCATGCATGTTGGGGTACGCCGATGCCTGGAGGAGGGGTCGGGCCACGGTAGAGGCAGCACGAGGCCGAAGGCCAACGAGGCAGCGCTCGGGAGGCTGTCCTGTGTCCCCCAGAGAGAAGAACCACAGCGAGTAGAGGGACTGAGGGAGGAGGTGTGTTTATGTAGAGGGACAACGAATCCAGCTGGACTCCAGCAGGTCACGAATAGCAAAGGTAACGTGCAGAGATGCCCACGGGGCGGACAGCTCCCCGGTGCTGGGCCAAGTCGGACCTCAGAGGAGAGAGGCACTCAGGTCGGGGGTGCCCCTGTGCCCACTGCCCCCTGGCCTGCAAGCTGGACACGGCCCTCGTCGGGCGGGGCATGGAGGTTCCAGGGTGGTCGCAGTCCCAGCTCGCGGTGTGGCAGTGGTGACAGGCAGGGGAGACACAGCCCATCCCCAGGAGCTCGTGGTGGAGGCGGTGGCGGGGGGGGCAAATGCCAGGGGCACGGGGAGCAGATTTCTAGGTGAAGCCAAGAGTGTGAGTGGGGGGCTCTGTTTCTGGTCCAAGAGATGCAGACTGTCCGACTCCAGAGGCCAGCGGATGAAGAACAGTCTCTGTGGGTCTAGGGCTGAGCACAGGCCTTGCCTGGGGAATGCCGCCCATTCGCCCAACACCTGAGGCCCGGCGCCAGCATATCAGATCTTGCCCTGCCAGGAGACGGGGACACAGCAGCGGCACTGGGAGCAGCCACAGCCCCCACAGCCGGAGCCACAGCCGGAGCCTCAGCCCCCGGAACAGCCACAGCCCCTGGTTCTGGTGGGCTGAGGGTGGAGCAGGTCAGAGGAGCAGGTGCAGAGCAGGTGCAGGGCAGGTGCAGGTGCTCAGGGGTGGAGCCTCCTGGGCCGGGGCCCTTTTCAGACCGGCCGGGGTCAGCTGAGATGCTGAGCACAGGGTCACTTCCCGGTCCCTGTTTGTGTCACGCCCCCAGTACAATTTTGTTTGTCTTCTTAAGATTTAAAAGCGCCCAGTGCTTTTCTGTGCTGTTCTGCACGTTGACCTCAGAGTGCTGTGTCTCGCCCTGGCTTGGTCCAGGCCCACGTGTCATGGGGGAGACGGACCAGCGCCCTGGAGACTCCGCCGGAGGCCTGCGTGGCTCCTGCCTGGTCTGGTCCCGTGATTGCCATCCTGAGCGGGCTGCAGGCCCCCAGGGACTGTCTCAGGGGATCCAGAGAGAGAGTGAGATGGGCCCTGGGGCCCAGGAGAGCGTGATGGGTGGAGACAGCGGGACCCTCTTTCCCTAACTGAGCTGTGCTGCATGGAGCTGGGCCTGTGCCTCACCTGGACCTGCTCCTCATCTTGGCTTTAGGGGGACGGGATCCCCGCAGGCACGCTTCTGAAGGGTTTGTAGCTAGAGCTGCAAGGGCAGGAGGGGTCAGGGCCAGGAAGCCTGAGCATTCGCTCTGCCGCTCGGCCCCCCGTCCCCGCCGCCCCCTCCCAGGCCTTTGAAGGTCGTGTGGGCACAGACATGAATTTGCACTTAATTGCTCCAAAGCATCAATTAGAGCGTTGATAGTCTCCCATCACTGAGGGGCGCAGCTCCCTGCAATCCCCCCCAACCCGCCCGCCGCCCCCACGCCCGCCCCCTCCGGAGGCACCAACTGGGGCCCAGAAGAGCCTGTTTGGCTTCCTCTGCAGGAGAAGGCGGGGCTCCGGAAGCGCAGCTGTAGACGCGGTGTGCCGGGAGGTGGCGTCCTTGCACCGTCCATGAGGCCTCCTGGAAGCCTGGCTGGGGCACTTTGTGCTCGGCCTGAGCAGCCACCTTCCAGAGGAGACCCCTGAGGTCCAGCAGGCAGTCACTCGGGGGAGGGGAGCCGTGCAGACCCAGCCCTTGTCCTTGCTAACTGAGCTCATCCCCACAGCCCTGGGGGTGGAAGGCAGTGTGCACCCCACTCCCCAGATGAGGCACAGAGCCCAGGACACGCAGCCAGAAGCAGAGGAGTCCGATTTCAGGGGCTGCGGGCTGGGCTTGTAACTGCCCGGTGTCGGCACGGCCTCAGGGGGAGACGGGCCCAGGGCCACGGTGTCAAGCGTCCCCGAATGAGACCCACCCCACTGACGGTCCCGGGGTCGTGAGGATTTTCCTGCCATCAGCTGCTGGTCTGGTGTCTGTCTGAGGCCATGAACAGCAGGAAGCTCAAGATGTTATTGAGGGAAAAGCAGCGAGTCTCAAACCGTCCAGCTCCGGTTTTCGATCCAGGCCTGCAGGGCTGGACAAGGTCGTGAGACCCTCGCAGGCCGGTGGGCTGGGCAGGGGTGTGGGCGAACCTGAATTTCCTGGCACGTGTGGAAGCGTCGGACGTGGCCCCGGCCGTGGGCGGCCGATGCTCTGATCGGGTCCGCACGGGGCAGTTCTGGGGGAGCTGGAGGTCCGGCAGGGGCCGTAGGGCTGGAGCCGCCGTGAGGACGGGGCTCGGTGCGGAGCCCTTCGCTGAGCGGCCTCGGACTGCAGGGCCGCGGGCCGGGGCTCGGCTTGGCCGGTATCCGCACGAGCGCGAGCCCGCCAGGCAGGTGCGGACGGCCGCCCTGGGGCAGCAGCT